>OY970805.1:25171308-25771308 GCA_963853775.1 Xanthia togata | reverse complement strand
TCCCAATTTGGGGCGGTGCTGCAAAAACAAAATTTATACATTTAGAACGAGCGCAGCGTGCATTAATAAAACTGATGTATTTTTAAAATAAAAGATTTTCTACTACAAGCTTATACCAAACAAGTAATTTACTCTCTGTAAGGAAACTGTACATTCTCCAAACTATCCTTAAAAAACATAAAACCCTACCTTATAATGTAAAAGAAAAATCTAAAAGAAGAAAAGATTTAGTTCTCCAAGTTCCTCAAACTAAAACTAGATTTGCATGCAAACAATTCAATAAACGCTCTAGTCAGCTGTATAACAAAATTAACAAACACTTTTATGTATATAATAAAAGTTACCACGACTGTAAAAAAACTATAATAGACTGGATTAAATCACTTACCTACGAGGAAACGGAGACACTACTGGAACACATTGAGTAGCCGTAACATATCACTTATACATTATACATACACCATAACTTAAAACTACACACACCATACTACATCACACACTTCATCACACACAAGACTCACACACATCACATCGCACCACACCACACTATACCACACCACACAACACTACACTACACTACACTACACTACACTACACCACACCACACCGCACCACACCATAACACACAACACTTCACAAACCACATCACACACCTTACAACACCACTCACCACGCCACACATCATATGCTTACCACCACGATGCTTACCACACCACACCACACTTCATATCACATGCATTGACTGGGAATAAGTTTTATTTTATTGTTAATAAATTAAACTGCAACTTTATATATATTTTTTAAATTTCTTAAGATTAGTATGTAACTAAAACAAAAATGTACTTACATTGCATATCGACCCTTAATGTCTCAGTACACTATAATATTAACTGTGTTAGTATTATATGTACGACAATGATGTTGAAAGAGCGGAGCCTCCTAACACAGGCATTGTTTGCTTAAATGGGGGCTCCAAACACGTTAACATGTAATGTATTTTCTAAAAGACACAATAAACTATTTTGTATTTTGTATTTACCTCAAATCCAAATATATCTAATTTATCTTCAAATAGTACACACTACATTACTACGTTACATTTATTTAATTTTAACCATAAGCCCTTTAGTCTTTGTAGCCCTTTTGTCTTTTAACTTCTCATATGTTTGTGCTAATGTCTTACCATATATTTATACATATTGTCAATGTATGCTATTACATCTAATCCTTTTAGTTTTTGGGTTATTAATCTTTGAAATGACCCTGGCCCTGTACATACATCAAAAGGTAAGTATAAATATTTGTAAAATCCTTTTTCAGTGACAATTGTAACAAAATTTCGAACGAAACTGTTAATTTCATCGTTTAACTTATCCTTTAATGTAAATGGGACAGTTCTTACAGGCATAAATATGTATTTGACACCTGTACCCTAATTACTTACGCAATTACACGATCAATCGGAATTTGAATCGATTTGAAACAAATTGCTGATCCATTGTTTCATAAGTTCGAAAAATAAATCTGCTCAACAACGTAAATAACGCAATGAATGTTGTTGAACCGTCAAAATGAAACAAATTTGTCGTAATAATTTACGAAAACGTGTTGCACAATTAGATAGCTGGTTTAATTGATAAATGTAAAAGAGAACCAATGTTCTCCTTTATAATTTCCCATACCTGGTTCAAAAACTTCAGCATAGTCATTTTTTATCTCTTCAATTAACTTTTCTTTGGATAATTATGTCACATTATATTACATACATTTTGTTGAAACTTTGGGGGCCATAATTGCAATAATGAGTGCCAATCCTTTCCTATTATCTTTGGTAATCCATCCTTTACAACAAACAGTCTTTGGTTGCATACATTTACAGATTTATATTTGATATTTAAATTTTCAATTACCCCTAGCGGTATTGATGTTGATTGATCAAAGTTTGTAAATATGACATTTCATTCTTTAATTTCTAAATCAGCGAAATATTGCGATTTTTCTGATAGTGTAATAGTACTCACATCTGCACCGGTGTCAACTTCAAATTCTAATACCTTTCCATTCACTGCAATGTTCAGCTTGGCAGCTGGTACTTTTCCTTGGTCATGAAAATAAAATATGTCAAAAACTTCAGTATCTGATGACATACAATTTTTTTCCTCATTTACCTCTTTATTTTCTAAATTAGTAGTTTCCACATGGTTCACATTATTCACTTTCACATTCTTATTTTTACCACACTGCTTATAGATATGTCATTTAGTACTACACTCACTGCAATATTTGTTACGGAGCGAACATTGTGTTTTTATGTGTCCACATTTTTTGATTCTGGATTCTGATGACAATCACTTTTTTTATTTTTTTTGTGAAATTTCTTCCCTGTTATTCAAACATTTGTGTTTGTTCCTGTCCTCTCTCCTGGTTGAATGCTAATTTATATGCAGACTCTGCTGTCTTCCCTATTATAGTTAAAGTTTCCAATCTTTTGTACTTAATGGTATTTTTTTTTCAATTTGTCACAAATGGTTTCCTGACCATAAATTAAACAGAAGTTGGAGATCTTGTCTATTATTAGTTTCCGGGCGAACCAATGTTGCCCTCTATTATTATTATTATTAAAACAAGTCTCCAACAGTAAGTATCTTTTTCGGGTAAGGATTTTATATATTTTAAGTTCTTTTTCAGGTTTACAATTGAATTGTTGGTTCAGACCTTCCTTATGGGTCTGGTCACCCTGCGGTGTGGTCTTGTTTTGGGAAAGACCGTGAGTTTGGGGATGATTACCCTGTCCATTGGTCTTGATTTTAATAGGGTTCAGACCTTCCTTATGGGGCTGGTTACCCTGCGGCGTGGTCGTACTTTTGGAAAGACCGGAAGTTTGGGGCTGGTTACCCTGTCCATTGTTCCTAGTATTAATAAGGGTAGTATTAAAAGGGGATTGCCCCGTGCAATACTTAAACGGGACATTATTTAGTTAAAATTTGTATCATTAATATGTTCATCTACTTCATCTGTACCCTCCTTTTCACAATTATCAGTGAAGTTTACACGAGATCCTGGCTTAACGTCTGTTTGTTTGCAATGAAAGGACGAAGGTCTAAATGGAGTAAATGGCTGAGGGCCATTGGAAAATCTTTTATTGTTAAAATCGCGCAGTTTGCAATTTTCGAGCATAATTATGTCCTGTCTTTTTACAGTATCTACAGAAAGAAGAATCATTGGAAAAAGTAGGTACTGGGTTGACCATTGTTACCTCTATAAAAACTCTTGCTTGAGGTGTATTATTTGTTTCACTTCTTTTAACGGATTCAGTACTTTTTTGCCTGTTGAAATTTCGATACTAGAACTGCTGTATTTTTTCTTCGGATATCGCAGCATTATTGGCGTCATGGTCTTGTAGTCTACATCTCACAATATTAGCTATTCAAGGGTTTAATCCTAATATAAATTTATGGAGAGCGAGATCTTCCATTGCGGCTAATCTACCAGGAAGTTCGGTTTTCCTTAAGATAAGATAAGTCATTTATTTGTAAACATGAGTATACATACAAGGCATGCAGGTCCTCGTTTGGAAACAGTAAATTCTGTAAGAAGTTTTTGCAAACAAGTTTCTACTGTCAAGGAAAATTGGCTAACGGGTTCTAGATTTCCCTGTCTACAGTCTTGCAAGTCAGTGAGCAGGTGAGCATAGTGTTTACGTTCACCAAACAGATTTTTAAAAATTCTTAAAGTGATGGCCTTGTTTCAAAATCTTTAATAGAGCACGCGGTCTCGGCCTTGCCTTCTAGTTGACTTAACACATATTTAAAAACTACGTCTTCCTGTTGAGAAGACGCTAAGGATATTGCGCTATCGCAGTTTCTTAGGAAAGCTGTTAGCTTGTCTCTATTGCCGTTAAATGGTTTAATAAATTTTAGCACAACGCTTAATGGGATTTCCTCATCAAACTTTAATTCATTAATGTCTTTTTTAGATTCGGATTTAGACATTTCATTTCTTCATTCATTTTTTTATTTGTAAATTAATAAGGAATACTAAAACTACACACCTCTGCTTAACCCTTCGGGAATTACCAGCGTCATGATAAATTACTGGTATGGACAAAAGTTATTTAGTTGTGAGAAGTTATGCGCAACTGTTAAGGACGACTGGGATCGAATCGCAAGCTACTTAAGAAGTTACCTTGAATCTTAGTAGGCTCGGTGTCTTCCGTGAAGGGCTTTGGCAGACCATGCGGCAATTTTTTGCTGTGTGGTTTTGTGATTTTCATTAATGTAGTGAGTGTTTCTATTTTGTAAGTTGAGTGGTGTAAGTTTTTTATCTGCGTCTGTTACATGTTTGTGTAGTAATCAATGTTCTGATTTAATACGGGAATAAGATCTGAGTGAAGGTATTTGTTTGTGGTGCAAACAGTCAAATTAATCCTCTTCCTCGGTTAGTCGGTGCATGCTTGATTTCGGATGGTGTGAAGTGAAAACTTCTTTAGCGGCGTTGTGCACTTTTTTTTGATGGGTAAAAAATGTTAAACTCACGTCACGACACGTGACCTAATCGAAAATTCATAAGACGGAGGGAGAGTAGACCGGTGCAAAATTATTCCCTAACCATTCCAAAATATCAAAAATGCATAACGTTAATATTCAAGTTTTCACTTCTGCCGGCACTACCGGAGTGCAACCCGTTTTTTATATCTGTTTTGACCAGCATATAATAAATTCCAAAAAGTATGTGAAAATGGGTATTGCGAATGTGTTGATGGCTTTAATTGTGTTTTTAGAGTTAAGGTGAGTTTTCAAGATGAGGTTGAGGCGGTGTGAAAACTTTTTGAACAGTTCTTGTTTTATCATCTTTTGTTGGATTTGTCTGGACTGTCTATAACCTAGGTATTTATATGTACTCTGTTCATACATCGGCTCTATGGATTCGCCTATTTCGAGTATGTAACTATTGTTTTGAACTTTTCATTTTACAACTGACAAAATTTTGCAACTACTACTCCGAATGACATAAAAATATCTTCAGAAAATTGTTGAGTCTTGTCCGCTAGTTGGAAAAGTGCGTTTTTGTCAGCTGCATATAACTTTATGTCATCCATGTACATGAGGTGTGTTAGTGTATATTGTGTGGTATTATTTGCCAGTGTGAATCCCGTGTCTGTTTTATCTAATAAGTATGTGAGTGGGTTAAGTGCTATGCAAAACCACAGCGGTCTTAAGGCATCTCCTTAAAAAAACCTCGTTTTATACGGATTGGTTCAGCAGCTTCAGTCAAGGAGTAGGCATTAATTTTAAGAACTGTTTGCCAATTCTGCATGGAAGTTCTTAAGAATTTTGTTAGTGTTGGGTGAATTTTGTACATATTTAAAACCCGTAGTAACAAGTTGTGCGGAACTGTGTCGAAAGCCTTTTGGTAATCAATAAACATTGTGTGAATATCTGTCTTGCTTTTAACAGCGGTGTTCATAATTATCGCGTCTATATTAAGTTGCTCTTTACATTCTTCGCTATTCGTACGACATCTATTTTGTTGTTCTGCTCGAATGTATTTTTTTGTTAAATGTTCATACTACCTCGCTTACACAGGCTCTTAAGTTTTTGTACAAAGTTTGTAAACAAGTAATCGGTCGGTATTTTGCTGAGTTTATAGTATCATTCATGTCTTTAGTTATCATATAAGTTACTCCGTGTGCTATTTAGCTCATCGCTAAGAACAGGTTTTTGCTTGGACAGTTCCTGTGTTTTTCGGATTGTTTTTGTTTTTTATTTGTTTTTAATATTTGATTACTAATCTAAACAAACACGAGTTTTAGGAAAAACAACTGTGATGCCTACACATAGGGTTCAGTTTGCGCTGCAACTTCATATATATTTTATGACTTTTTCAACAGTACTAGTCAGTTTAAAATCAATTTTATTTACACTTGCAAGTTGATGTTTGTTTAAGTGGAAATAACATAAATTGGAAACAATTATTTAAATAGACCATAAGAAGTTTGCTTATTTATTTAGATGTATAAAAATTATGTATTAGGTATGTTGAAACTGTTGGTACTCCTCGTAACTTGTCCATAGGGGTTCATTAGAAAACCAGCGTCAGACAGCATTCGTCGGGCATTAATGCTGAAATGAACCTTTTTGGCGCAGCCGTGAGGCTCACACTATTGCTTTATGATTATTTTACCTTTTTATTTTGTTATGTGTTTCACGAACTGTGTCCAAATAAATATTATTCTTTCTTTCTTTCTATGCTTTATGTATGGCGGAAGTAAATGTGGTGATTGTATGAATGTGTTTAAATGATTCTGTAAGTAAGGATGTATGCTGGAGAATTTTTTATACCAAAAGTTGTGGATGTTGTCAGTGCCTGGCGATTTCCAGTTGTGTATGCATTTAATGACGTCTATAAATGTTCCTATTGGTATAAATTCAAATTCAATTTCTGGAATAGCTGTTGTTGCTTCGGTGAACCTAGGTCTGCTTGATGATTATGATAAACTGGGTTTTCCCAAATGTTAGCCCAGAATTCTCTAAGTGTTTCGGATGAAGGTGTCTCTAGGGTTTGGTTAGTGGTATCTCTGTTATTAGATGCAAGATTCCAATAAAATATTTTTTCATTGTTGATAAAAGTGTGTTTTGTACTTTACGGTTCGTGCATGTTACATAATAATATATTTTAAGTCTACTGGATACTGCGTTTCATTTTTGTTTTAAAGTGTCCAAAAAGTGCTCTATTTGTTTGTTTGAGTCCTCGTGTTGTGCGTGTATTTGGTATTTTTTCTTTATTTCTTCTGCTATTAGCTTTTCTCTTTGTATTAATATTAGGGGTTAAAGTATGAAATTGCCGATCTTAACTGGAAAATTAAAATTCGTTTTTTTATTTTATTTAACATATTTATTTAATCAAAATAATTACCATTATTACCTATACATTGCTGCCATCTAATAGGAAGGTCATTTATGCCTTTGCGATAGAACTCTCGTGATCTAGATTCGACAAACTGTGTGAAAGCATTTTGTACTGCCTCCTGAGAAGAAAACTTTTTATCACGATTAGAAAATTGTCCAAATCACGAAAAAGTTGTAGTCCGTTGGAGCAAGGTCTGGCGGATACGGAGGGTGGCGAATGGTTTCTAATTGCATTTCCTGTGGAGTTAAAACGGTTTCTCGTGATGTAGGAGGTCTCGCGTTATCATGGACCAATAATGGTGAAGATCGATTCATGAGTCGGGGCTGTTTCACTGCTATTTTTGCTATCATTGTTCGGAGTTCAGCACAGTAGACATCTGCCGTTATTGCTTGACCAGATCGGAGAAAGCTATAGTGGATAACACCATACTGAGACCACAAAACAGTTACCATCACCTTTTTAATGGTAAGCTTTGCATTAGGACACTGTTGCGGCGTTTGAGGGGGTCAGCCATTGCATTTTTCGCTTACGGTTATCGTAAAGAATCCACTTTTCATCACATGTCACAATTCGATCCAATATTCTTCATTTCTGTATCGATTCAACAAGGCATCACAAGTTTCAACACGCGTTTCTTTCTGCAGATCAGTCAAATCATGAGGCACCCATTTCTCTTTTTTTTTTTTTATTGATTTGACGGAAATGAGTAAATATTGTTGGTAAGATGACGTTAAGCCATGCCGTTAATTCCTGGATAGTTTGGCTCGGATTGGCTTCCACCATCTCTTTCAATTCATTGTTATTCACCTGTGTGGGCGGTCTTCCACGTGGTTCGTTCTTCAAATCAAAGTTTCCATCACGAAAACGTTAAAACCAGAATCGCACGGTGCGTTCATTAGCAGTCCCTCTCCAAACGCAACATTGATTTTGCGAGCTGTTTCTGCAGCGTTAGTTCCGCGTCGGAACTCGTATTCAAAAATAATTCGAATTTTCCAAGTATCCATCATTCTTGTCTAAGCTGAATAAAAAAAACAACTGAAACATTTTTTAAAAGAAAAACTTCATAGGTACCATGTGAAAAAAGTTTCACTTAAAAATCTCAAACCATGAAGCCTATCAAAACCTGTCAGGGGTTCAAGGTCAGTATCTACTAGAAATAATACGAAATCAAGTTACGTTGTAAATATAAGGTAGAAGGCCGAAGGTAACGCTGGTTTACGTTGAGGTAGACACGTCGATACTCGTATAAGCTGTAATAGCAGATGTGGCGGTGGTAACGCGCGGGTATCGGGGGAGGCGGGGGTGGGGCCGGGGGTTCGGGGCGCTCAGGAATTTACAATTACATTTTTACGTGGAACGTCTGTTGACGTACTGGCATTTTCTCACATTGCTCATTGCTCGCTGCTCACAGGTGCAGAAACAAGTGCTCGTCTGCGGGTGGAGGCATGTGAGCCGATGTTTAGACACAGCATGCTCGAGCCGCCGCGCAATCACCGCTCGTACTCGGCGTGCAGTTAAATTTAGACTTTTAGAAGCCTACCAATTCCCGTAATTAAAAAGTTCAAAATCTAGACATGTCAGCGAGAATCAATGTCAAAAACTTGTCAAATATTGTAGGCAAATAGAGGTATTTTTACAGACTGAGACTGAGATTAGAATGCAAATGTTCTTAATAATTCGGGAATCTCTCGTCTCGTTCGCAGTGTTCAGTCTGTTCGGTTGCCACCGGCAAATGATCAGCTCGGTAACATAAAAGCGAGCGCTATTCCACAAGTGCTTATTGGAAATTGTTTACATGTTATTCCTTGGTAATTTTACCCAAGGCATAAATAACATAGTCAGTGGCGCACCAGTCAGTTTACGTAATATTTTATATAGACTACACAAGACACAGTACCTTACTGTGTCTTGTAAGTAAGACGCTACATCATAATAAACGAAAACGCTTGTCTTTACCCAGCATGGCTTAGGCTCTAGAATTCCTATGTTACGACTTATTTTGCACACAATAGATTAATTTAGTGGCTTATATCATAACATAGAACTTACTCAGTGTGTTGGTTGTAAAATAGGGCAGTTACGTTAGCTCGTTATTTGTAAGGTGTTCCTGTAAAAGTTAGTGTTACAGTCGGTTAACGTTTCCGCGCCAGTGATCGCGCTCCCGTCACCGGCCGCGCGCCTCCGCCACCGGTCATCTCCAACATGGCGCCGGCGCGTGCCACACGAGCCGGTAAGTGATGATATCAGATATGTATCGCGGCCGCGGACTACTGGGAGGCAACTGTGACGTTGGTGTGCAGCACTACAGTCTTACATCTCCAACATGGCACCGGCGCGCGCCACACGAGCCGGCAAGCGATGGTATTAGATATGCATCGCGGCCGCGGACTACTGGGAGGCAGTTGTGACGCTGGTGTACAGCACTACAGTCTTACATCTCCAACATGGCGCCGGCGCGCGCCACACGAGCCAGCAAACGAGCGTCTCAGATATGCATCGCAACCGCGGACTACTGGGAGGCAGTTGTGACGCTGGTGTACAGCACTACAGTCTTACTTTTTCTTAGAGATAAGATAAGAAGATATTTTCATCATCGACATATAATTAATCTTCGCGTTGTCAGTGAGCCACGACGGAGAGGTGCGATTGCGCTAGGCGCTGCACTAGTGAGCTGAGTGTGCCGACAATGATCAATTTATTGACAGTCGAAGACTTAAGGGACATGTTGATGTTGTGTTCCAAAGTCCCAAACGAAGTAGCTAAATACTGCTACCCACATACATAGATAACTACGGCAAAAATCCACGAACAAAATAAACTAGGGGTGCAACGATAGGGCTATTACGATACCAATACGAATGACGAAATACATCGTTATGGCCAAATACGATAACGAATTTTTGTTTAACATTTTAATGAATTTATTTGTATTACTGTGTTTTGTTACTATATCAATATTAAGACTTACTAAACGAAATAATTAGTCAGGCATTTTTAATTAATTCATTGAATTTTGTAATTAAGTAAACTTTTTAAATTAATAATAATAAATAAAGGATGATGGGCAAAAATGTATGAACCGTGGGCCCACCTCCAATAAAAATAACGTGTATATTAAATTAAAGGTCTGTTTACATACAGCTATTATCAGAAAGGCGCATGCCAGAATTCGCTGTGTGGTTGGAGTTATTCGATATAAAAAAGTTGATATTTTTAGGTTAAAAATAGAAGTTTTTGATTTAGAAAACCATTTTTTTTGCGAATGTTTAAACCAATTATTACTGCATCATGTATTACATTATTATTGAGTATAAGTTCAATGAACAAAAAAAAAAAAAAAAACGTACGAGAAAAAAATCAGATGAAAGACTAATATTTGCATTAGGTACTTGCAGATCGTCTCCAAACTGTTCAGTTCTCGTAGACTGACCGTGCTAGATGTGTGCGCGTGAGTCAGACGTTGCTATAAAATGGCGGCTGACCGACCGGTGACAACAAACAAAGGAAAGCTCTTCGCCTGTCTCGCTTGCGGCTACTACCGACCGCCTTTCCTCTCTGATGTGAGCAGCTCTCAGAAACCGGTTTTCGCATACAATAACGCTTCACAGAACAAGAGCTATCGCGTACTCAATCAGTCATCCGCTACCTTTGTGTGTGTGAAGACGTTGCATATTGTATCCCATTGAACCACATCCTATCTAATTAAAAACGACAACTTGGCTTTCATTTTGGACTATTGATTCTTGTGTGAACGATAACTTGGTTTTTATTTTGGACTATTGATTCTTCTGTAAACGATAACTTGGCTTTCATTTTGGACTATTGATTCTTGTGTAAACGATAACTTGGCTTTGATTTTGGACTATTGATTCTTGTGTAACTCAATTTTCGGAAAATGGACTATCGAAGTTGTGTTATGTGCCGTCGTGGTTTACACAATAGAAGATACCAACAACATGTACTCGCGGCGAATTTACCCCAAGACGAACCGCCGCTTGCAATGTTTATACAAGAGCATGCTCAGTTGGAGGTAAGCAGTTAGATATTATAGTTTATTACTATATTGAGTGAAGTGAGGCTTATGTGTGTGAGTGATATCTCGTAAGTTATTTTTGGTTAGGTTACGCACGTAATTGATCAAACATTTAGCCTCTCTGATGTGAGCAGCTCTCAGAAACCGGTTTTCTCATACAATTATCGGACGCGTCACAGAACAAGAGCTAAGTGCTTTATTCGTCATCAAACTATTATTAGTTTGCCGAGAACACTAGTTTTTGTCAAAAATGTTACCTTTTTTGGATAAAAACATGACCCTCTTTTGACAGTAGAGTTAAAAACTAAATACATTATACTAATGTCGCTGCCTGCAGTGCCATAAATCATTGGTGCTCCAAGGAAAGATGCGTGCGGCGCGTCTCTTATCGATAAATGCTTATCAATTCCTAGAAAGAAGAAGAATAGTGTGCGCTGGCTTACTTATGTGCGACAGAGAAAGCAACAGACGGCGTCTTGTTTCCACATTTTATTGCCCCGCGACTGTTTGACATTAGTATAATAATATCATGATCTATCAGTTACTATTTATTGTTATAATCGAGATTCTGATGACGCGAATTGACGGTGTTACACGAAGGCTTAGAATAGATAATAATATTGCATATAAAATGGCCACTCCTCGCCCCCCGCCAATCAACACTTCCTCACCCCGCTCCTACTCTTGTAGTTCGCTTGGTGGCATAGACAAGACAAACAGTTTGGTGGCCCTGTATACAAATCAGTTTGTACTTCTAGCAGGTCAAGCTATAATTCTAGCAATCAAAAATAATCTTCACGTAAGCACTACGCAACCGCACCAAAGTACAGGTTGTCATGTCGTTGACTGAACCCGTTACCGCCTTGATATTTAGTAGTATTTTTATTTAACTTAAACAAGATAGTGTTTAATCATGCTTTGATTCTATTTGAAATAATTTCATATTTCAGGTTGTATTTGACAACACAAGAAGAGTATGCCATCGGTGCTGGCAAAGAGCTACCAATGAGTCGAACAGGATTCAAGCAGGTGCACAGGGAGATCATCAAGTTCAAGTACCTGACGAACCGCTACCACAAAATAATCCACGACATTCGCGAGCACCCAACACAAGTAGACACTGCATATATAACAATTGCCGAAATACAAGCCGCCTCCGAATACCAGAATCAGTGAAAACATATATATTACTTACACACAGGCTTTTTATTCCCGAGAACAGTAGAGTCTGTCGAGAACACTTAAATAGTAATGAATGGGAAGATTTACCAGGAAACTGCAATGTGTCGTATGATTTTAATACTGAACAGTGTAATTCCATTTGCGAAGCGTTGAGAACAGCTGCTCTAAAAGATGCCAGACTAGACTTTGAAGGTATTCAAAGCATATCAAATGCCGAAATGTTTTTTTGGACGGGTCGCAACATAGACGAATTCAATACTATTCTGCAAGAATGCACTTCGTTAAACAGATTAAGACAGCCGAGGACAGCCCTAGGAGTGTACCTAAGTAAACTTCGCACAGGAGAGCCTGATGAACGAATGGCGACCTTGTTTAACATATCTCGGCGCACGCAGGAGAGGCTGTTACATTCGGTCAGATCTTGTTTGGCTGATGATTATGTTCCACAACACTTGGGCTTTGACCATTTAACCCGAGAGAACGTGCTTAACAGGAATTTACTTATTCCAAAAGGAATTTTTGGAAATGATAGTAACACCAAAGCTATTTTAATATTTGATGGCACGTATATTTACATCCAAAAAAGCACGAATTATTTATTTCAAAGGCAGTCGTATAGCCTTCACAAGTATTTGAACCTGCTGAAACCGTTTCTTATTGTTTGCACCGATGGCTACATTGTAGACGTCCTTGGACCGTACTCAGCTACAAAATCAGATGCAAACATCATGAGCGACATTCTTGCCAATGAAGAACATCCCCTGTTGTGGTTTTTAGAAGAAAATGATGTATTTATACTTGACCGAGGCTTCCGTGACAGTCTGCCACACATCGAATCGTGCGGTTTTGAAGCACATATGCCGCCTACAAAGGATAGACACGAGACTCAGCTCACCACCACCCAAGCAAACAAATCTCGTTTGGTAACGATCTGCCGTTGGGTAGTTGAGGTGGTAAACGGGCGTTTTAAACGCGATTTTAAACTTCTTCGACAAGATTATAACAACCGCGCGCTCCCTCATATGATGGCAGATTTTAAGATCGCAGCAGCAATAACAAATCATTTCCACGAGCCAATTGTGAATAATGATGATGCAGAAACCATATTGGAGTTCATTAATATTTCAATAAACAGGCCGAATATTTTGTTTCAATACGTGGATCAAAATAACCTTAACAGAAGAAGAACTGCTTTTGAACGCATCGATGCAAACCTGCCGCAACTAGAAAACTTCCCTGTCTTATCGGAACATGATTTAAAACTTTTATCTTTAGGGACCTATCATCTTAAGCTGGCCAGGTCATATTGTGCCGAACATCTTCAAAATGGCATCTATACTTTAGAAGTGTATAGAGAAAATCAGATCGCCGATTTTCCTAACCTACCAGAGAACCATACCATGTGGTTATTAAAGGGTCGGATACAGTCACGACACGTCCGGGCCAGGACTTATTATACGTACGTATTAATAAATCCACGTCGGCAAGGAAAAGATACCATCGTCGAGCATTACTGCACTTGTCTGACAGGGAGACGCACAATAGGTACTTGTGCACACGTTGTATCTATTGTATGGTATCTGGGATACGGCAGATATAGTCAGTTTGATGGTCCTGCTATGTTTTTGAATCAGGTGATTGTTGATTAAGAGAAATGAGTAATAAATGTATTTTTTATAATAATAATTGGCTTGTTAATAAATCAGCTTGAAATCAATGATGTAGTATTATTTTAATTATCATTATGTATTAACAAATAAAGACTGACATTTAAAAAACCTAAATCACACAATCAGGGACGATCTACGGATACCTAATGCAAATGTTAACGAGTTACCTGTTGAAATATAACACATAAGTATGTGAATTATAATTACTAAGCTTATCTTGAGAAAAAATTAACCTAAAAATATCAACTTTTCTAAATCGAATAACTCCAACCACACAGCGAATTCTGGCATGCGCCTTTTTGATAATAGTTGTATGTAAACAGACCTTTAATTTAATATACACGTCATTCTTATTGGAGGTGGGCCCATTTTGCCCATTGTCCTTTATTTTTCATAAAAATACAGATGCAAATCTAGGTGATTCATTATGAAATACTGTACATTGTATACATCTGGTTCTATGTTAAAATCTGTACTCAAGTATTATAACCCTGCCTCTTAAACTAGGTAAACCTGTATATAAGCGTATCCACATTAGCTGACCCCATGAGCGACTTGAACATGTGTATGAGTCGTAGAGTTCTGGTGGTGAGAGCATCAATCTGATTGTCCCATTTTAGCCCATCATCTATTAGTACACCCAAATATTTCACACAATCGGTTCTGATGAGTGTGGGACAGGCACAGGGTCCGGCTGAGTTCAGGCAAGAGTGAGCTGTTATAGAGAAGTCTTGAGGCGCTGTAGTGTTACGACGGATTTCAAATGGAATGTTATTAGTTTTACGCAAGTTGATAATGAGTAAATTTGAGTTAAACCATTGTATTATTACTGACAGAGCTGCCTCTGCTTTTGTTTTAACAAAATGTGGGCCCACTGACTAAAATTACTTTGTCATCCGCATAGACATAGATCTTGCAGTTTGGCAGTTGTATCTTACACAGTTCATTGTCGTAAATCTGAAATAGCGTGGGGCCCAAGATGCTCCCTTGTGGAACGCCGTAAGTAACAGCTGTCTCATTGCTAATGTACTTGTACAATTTTAACACATTGAGAGCGATTATAAGTAGTCAGTGAAAATTTGAAGAGGTTTACCACGGACGCCTATTGACTGCAACTTAACTATAAGTATGGGAACAGAAACTGTGTCAAATGCCTTGGAAAGGTCTAAAAAGATACCCAAGCACTTAGTTTTATTGTCAAGATCCATTGCTACTTCTTGTATGAGGCCAAGTATCGCATCCTCAGTTGACACCCACGAGGGGAAGCCATACTGATTCGGAGCAATAATGTGATGTTTATTGACCTCATACTCAAACTCGAACTCAAAGCATTTATTTCAATTAAACCATTTAAAGGCACTTTTGAATTTTCATGGGGTCAGTCAGTCAGAAATATGAAGCTAGTTACCCATTCGATTGAAATCAGTCAGTCAAAGCGTAGGTTCCTATGGAGAAGAACGGGCAAGAAACTGCACGGACACTCTTTTAAATCATAATATTGTTACAAAATATTGGTAACATCATTCATGTTGAAATTATGCATGTGAGAACAATGTAGAAAGATGTGTACGTATAAAGCGTCCGTTATAAAAATATAAAAACAATTCATAAATTAAAATAAGTCGAGGCAGATAAGAAATGACCTTTCCCTACTGACGGCGCCCGTTCACGAACATGACGCATGGATCAGCACCGTTTAGCTCAACCATTTTGAAGGGAATTTAACGATCCAACACACATGCCACCACCAGCGAGACATTTGAGTGAGCATAACATACTCTCAGCCGCCAGGGCACATCAAGTCAAAGAAAGATGTACCCAGTAAATGGTAGCTTTATAGAAGGTACATGGTCACAGTGCTCACACATATGTTATGCAATTATACAATACTAAGAGCTTGAAGTTGTACAATTCAAAGATAGTTTTTGCAATCTCAGCTGCTCCAACAATATTTTCGAATGCTAATCAATTAGTTTTGCGCCCTTGTGGAGTTGGACCAGCGTTGAGCCAAGCATTTTTGTCAGCGATATAATCTCCCAGCTTATAATATGCTCGGCAGCATAGTGTGCGTTTTTTACAAGATTTAAATTTCGTTTCATTTAGTTGTAGTATGTGGGGCGGTATTTTATTGAAACATTTTAAACAGTACCCCATGAAAGATGAGTCTACTTTAGCCAGTCTGAAACCCAGTTGAACTAAGTGGTCCCTATTTCTAGTACTATAATTGTGTCTTTCACCTCTTTTGCTGAAAAGGTTAAGATGTTTCTCGACGTAAATGATGTTTTCATAGATATATTGACAAGGTACCGTCATGATGTTAATATTTTTAAACAATTCCCTTAGTTAATCGAGCCTGTGGAGGCAATATAATTGCTCTAATAGCTCTTTTCTGCAGAATAAAAATAGAGTCGATATCTACAGCCCGTCCCCATAGTAAAATACCGTAAGACATGATACTATGAAAGTAACTGACATAGACTAGCCTTACGGTATCTATATCAGTAAATTGACGGATTTTTCTTACAACATTTATGCTGCTGAACTTAGTCATCCTGCCAGATATGTTAAATGAGGACCCCATTGCTGCCTTGAGTCGAGCGTGATCCCCAGGAAAACAGTTTTATCTACGAATTCTAGTTTCTCCTTATTCAATAATATATCACAATCACTATTGTTAACATTCGATATAGCCCATTTTATGCATTTAGTTTTTTTCCCCACTGAATACTAAATTATTAGCAGTAAGCCAATTTTGGACCTGCGTTAGGGCGTTTTCAAGATTTGATGCACGTCTATTTATCTTAAAAATTAGGGAAGAATCGTCAGCAAATAACACTATATTTGGTTGGTTTTTTAATAAATGGGGTAGAGCATTAATTTACACTAAAAACAGGAAAAGACCCAATATCGAGCTTTGTGGAACACTCATTTTTACTTTAAGACCGAGTGAATTGAAACTGTTAATTTAAAATTGAACCAAGTACATTATGTATGTTCACTGAACAAACCGACACGTAACATGAGAAATCATCAAATTCCATGCGAAATCGGCGCAATAACCAACATTACATTATCAAAATGTATCTACACATCCGAATCCTGCAACAATATGTGGACACCATTACAAAAACATGGCTCTATGTCTACTGCACGGATTGCCAACTGCAAATCATCTGTGAAGGTCGTATGACTACTAAGACAATACATTTAACGGGAATTCTAGAAGCCGAAGAAGGATGTATAATAAGAAACAACGAAGAAACATACTACACACAAGTTTACCACACAAAATAAAAAATAAAAAAATTTAACATCTGTCCAGCCACTTGATTTAACAACTGGACAACAGAACGCGCAATTTATAAGAAACGATTATGAAAAACTTCACAATTTGTTGAAGGAATTGGAAGATCAAACGAAACAGGCTGAAATGACGCAACACGATGTACCAATACATCGTTTCATACTCCACGATGGGACTTCTGATCTTGTCGATATTCGTCGCGGGATTAGCCTACGTGTACTGCAAACGCTGCGGCAGGCTCGCCGTCAGTGCCACCGGCGCGCCCACCAGATTACCGCCACGGAAGCCACCAAGAGCAGCAGCATCCACTGAAAACTTAGAACCTAACTACGCAACACCTTCTTTTAACATTTGACTTATAATTATTTTTTATTGACATTATTTTCATTTGATGATTTTTATTTACACTAGGAAATATTCTTTAAAAGCGGTTTTCGGCGCAGTTACTAAGTCTTAATTGGGCTCTGCCCCGCTTTCCCAACTATCCTTACTCATCTATTTGCTTAAAAAATAATTAAATCTAGTTTTCGTAATAAGTTATCTTAAATATTATCTTTTGCCCCACCAAGATGTACGGTCAGCAACCGCACATTGTACTTTGGCCTAGTAAAAATAAAAAATTGAAACTGCAAATTAATTGTTGTTAATTTATAAAATGTAGTATCGGCACGTACGCAGGTAAATTAGTCTTCGGTTTTAGTGAGCTCGCGCAACATCCAACATTTTGTAACATTTTTATAGCATTTTCTACTATTTTCATTTACATTATTTTTAGTATAATTTCGTATTAAATACCTTTTTGAACATTAACATTTATTTTATTAACATTCAACATTAAGTGTAAAGGCATGAGCCTTTACACAAAAAATAATTTAAATTATAAATTAATAGCCATATAATTATATGACAGCTAGCACACGCCAATATACCAACCACTTATTTTTCTCGTATCCCTCCAATTTATTCCTCGTGAAAACGGTTCAATGGCCGTCGTCGGTCGATGAACTCTGGAACAGTAGAGTTACACTAGGCTAGAGAGCCGCACAGCATGGCTGCAATGTGAACGCCTGGCAGTTCTATTGGTGCTGTTTGTTGCGGTCGCGATACTGCATCGATTATTTGTGTGCGTCGCTTGTCACCCGCCTGCTCGTCACCGCACGTTGTCGCGCTCAGCCGCGCGCTCCGTGGACGCGTGTCTGCTCGTCGCTGGGAGCCGCTACGCCGAATAACGCAGCGCCGAAAGTATGCAATAACGAATCATCTAATTACGAAACCGCGCAGCAACGAATATCGTTACAACGAAAACATTTGATAAAATCACGGAATAACGAATGCACGTTAAAACGAAAAACTTCAAATCAAACTACGCGGCCTCGATACCAACGACAGAAAAACAGTAAAACAAAACAAAAAATTGGTACTATCTTTGTATACTTTTTATCCCGGTGGGTAGGTATGTAGGTAGGGTAAGTAGGCCTACCCTACTGGGTAGGTAGATGCGCCATAGATAAGTACTTAGTGCTACCCGTGCGAAGCCGGGGTGGAGAGCTAGTAGTCTATAAACCAGTGAACAATCAAGACGCTTCCAACAATACCTCATTTGTCAAATTATGATCAGTAGTTTAGGAGTTATGACGTAACAGATGAACATACAAACATACTTACATACATACATACCGGTCATAATCATAACTCTCCTTTTTGCTTCTCCGTAGTCGGGTAATAACTAGTCAAGACTCGGACACGCGTGATCAGATTTCTATGCTAGAAGACTTTCTATACTATAGTCAGCCTAAAATCTGTAATAAAAGTGCGTTATCACACATTACGTGCGCATGACGTCGCAAGGCGGCGCCACCTGTGCGTGGTGTCGTCACGTCGTCGCTGATTGCGAACGTAAAAAGTAACCATCGCTCGTAAACCGCAGTGTTTGTAGACGTCGCAGTCGACGTCGGTGAATGCTCACTTTACGATTCTCTGCTCGCACGAAGTCCCCGTTTCCCGCTCCCCACTCCTCGCAGATGACCGGCTTTACGATAACACGCCATTTAAGGAATAATGTCATTAGGGAACTTTCCGTTGTTGTGACGTACACAAGATAATGTGTAACAATAAGAACAAGCTAAGATAGTAGATAGTGATATCCTTTAATGGTTTGAATTCGCAAAAGGTAGATTAGTTGATTGTACTCGCCAACCTACCTACCTACCTACAATATTGTATTCTTGGAAATTAGACCAGAAGTGACTTTTTTTAAAAGAATTTTAGAAATACCTACAGGAAATGATTGAAATAAGCAAATCAGACTAACGAGAATTTAATAACAAGAATCGAATAACAAATTAACTAAACGAAAAAAAAAATACACAGACACAATAATTAGAAATGTAACCGACAGAGTGACGTTCTAACGATGTTGTTCCCACGACGATCCAAGTGAAAAAAGGGCCGGTGCTAGTGCCGCACCGCCTTATATAGGTCTTCCCCCTCTTCATATCTTCCTATCTTCTACACGGTCTTTCCTGACTGGAGACCGTCCTCGGACTCCTTTAACTTCTAGCTTCGAAGATTTGTCTCCAACGTTGGCATGGAAGGTCCCGATTCTTCACTGCTTGCAGGTGCAGTGCTGATCGGCATCTCCAGCTGCTTCTGCGTGCCAGAGGTGCAAGGTTCTGGTTCCTCATCAACTGGCTCAGCCTCGTCAATGGACTGTTCCGACTCCTCGTTTTCTGCAAAAGAAACAAACAGACCACACGAGAATCAATTTTGTAAAATAACAAACCATCCATTGTAAGCTGTTGATAAGATAGCTCTTTTCAACACCACACATTTTAACATCATAATAACTTTGGGCTAGCCTAGCAAAGCCTACGCACATTAGGTGTGAAACATACAAATATCTAAACCACCCGGGGCGAGACTTGTCGGAAGATCGCCACTTCACGACTCGTTAGAGACCTACGTGAGGCATAACTTTGCGTGTGTGAATCGGTTCACATACAAGCATGTTTCAAACCATTCCCAGACATATCATAGAAATGCTTATCAGCAAGCATGTATTCCCACTAAACACGATAGTCAGGCACCAACTCATAGTCAAACTCTACGTGTACCACAGCTCCAGGATAACATGTCTGAGAACACCACTCCAAGGCCATAGGTCCGATAAAGCTACTCCAAGACCACACGGGTCCGATACGGCTACTCCAAGACCGTAGGTCCGATAAGGCTACTCCAAGACAGTATCCCTTCGTGAGCTGTTCCCAAGGTATGTTCCATATACTAGGTAGCATGTCCGATGTGCTCCAAGACAGAGGCCCATCCAATAATATGAAACCATACCTCACTTGAAGTGTATCCGTCAAATTGAGATAGCATGTCCGATGCGCTCCAAGACAGGCCTATTTCAAATTGCAAGACTAGACTTCCCTTCAACATCGTTCAGTATTACCAATCCCAACAAAAAATCACTCATTAAGTTAATAGAAACCTCTTAATTTACAAACAATGACATCAAATAAGTCATATTCAGTGAATTGTATCACTTACATAAAAATAATCAAAACTCATTACGCTAACTCATTACACAAAAACGTAACACTCACCGCTAAAGAAAGCAGAACACACGTCGGGAGTCCATTCCCCTTGCCACGGGATCATGTATTCCGCAGCTGCTTGTGTAGACTTGCCATACGAGCCAGCCAAGAGGTGCAACTCATAGCGACCGTGTGGGAGTACCTTCGCCACGCGATAAGGCCCTCGCATGCACGAATCCAGCTTCCCAGTAGATTGGGCCTGTTTTCTCACAAAAACAAAAGAGTTCAGTTCAAAAACACGAGGTCGCTTTCGCCCTTGATTAACATAGGCGTCCTGATGTGCTTGATTTAAACGGAGACGTTCAGATGCTCTTTGACGACTCATTTCGCGAAGAGCTTCCCGATTAGGGTTGGAACCTTCCAAGGCCACATCGCGAACCAAGCTACGAATAAGTGGCGTCGCAGCATCAATACCTATCAATAGGTTCAAGGCTGAATACTGAGTTGTTCTGTGTTTTGTGATATTGAGAATCAACTGCAGTTTCCACATAACACTCGGCCACTTTTCTTGTCGATGGTTGCACTCAATACGAACCATGTTCAGCACAGTGCGACAATATCGTTCTACCTGCCCGTTAGAGTGATGCATTTCAGGGGTTATAAGGTGAGTGTCGCAACCCATATCTTTGACCCAATCTAAGAATTCGGTACTCTGAAACATGCGACCTCTATCGGCTACTATTAGTTTAGGAGTTCCGAAGAGGGAGATCATATTGGTGAAATGGCGATTTAGTTCGTCAGCGTCTTGTCGGTACATAGGATATAACAAACAAAATTTAGAAAACGCATCTATAACTATAAGAACATGGCGATAACCATCGGCTTCGGGAAGAGGACCTAAGGAATCTAAATGGATAGTTTCGAAAGGTAAATCTGGTTTTTCCCAAGAGTGGATGGGCTGTAGAGGGGCTCGGGGGACTTTCTTATGGGAAAGACACACTAAACAGTGTGTTACATACTTTTGTACAAACGCCCTCAGCCCTGGAAACCAGAAGTGTTTCGTGATAAGATCAACGGTCTTATCGACACCGGGATGATCATGTTCATCATGGAAAATTCGTAACAGGCTAAGTCTGTGACCTTTTGGGATATAGCAAAGGAATTTGGGATTTTCACCAGTAGGTGAGAACTTTACATAAAGAATGTCGTTTTTGAAAATATAACGGCTGGAGTCTAATTGGCCATCCGCCAATTTTTGAATAAGAGACCGGGTCTCCTCATCGGAAGCCTGAGCAATCCGCGCCCAATTCAGAGGTTTCTGAACAGTGCACACATTGACTGGATTCCGACTAAGATAATCGGCATGGGACAGAAGGCTTCCTTTCCTGTAGTCTAGGCTGAAGTCAAAATCTTGGAGGTATACCCACCACCGAGCCACTCTTGGCAACAAATCTTTCTTACGTTGTGTAAGCTTCAATGCGTTACAGTCGGTGACCACAGTGAATCGTACACCCACAAGATAATGCCTGAAATACTGAAGAGCTTTTACCACCGCAAGAGTTTCAAGCTCATATGAGTGGTATCTGCTCTCAGCTCCCTGAGTAATCCTACTGAAGTAGGACACCACTCGCTTACGATTACCTTCATGCACTTGCATCAAGATTGCTCCATACCCAATAGAACTTGCGTCTGTGTGAACTTCTATGGGTAATGAAGGGTCATAAATTGCAAGTACTGGCTCGCTCGTTAGACATTCCACAATGTACTTACGAGCCGCCCGTTGTTCAACTCCCCAATTAAAATGTGCTCCCTTTTTAGTGAGTGCCGCAATACACGCAGTTTTCTGGGCAAACCCAGCGATATACCGCCTGAAATAGCTAGCTAAGCCCATGAATTGTCTAACCTGCTTTACATTTTGCGGTTCGGCTGAGTCAATCAAAGCCCTCACTTTTTCATGACTCGGCTTAACCTGACCTTCGGAAATTGATCTACCCAAATATTCGATATCTGTGGCCAAGAACGAGCACTTTTTCAAATTGATGGAAAACCCAGCTTTAGTCAAAGTGTCAAGAACCCTTTGTAGTAGAACAAGGCCTTGATCAATACTTCGGCTCATGATTAGAATGTCATCTATGTAGACGAGGATATCACCAGATTCAATTAGTTTGCGAAGTGTTTTTGTGATTATACGTTGATAAACTACTGGAGCATTCGCCAAGCCGTAAGGCATCTTCAAATATTGATAATGCCCCTCTGGCGTGACAAAACCCGTAAGCGGAACTGAGTCCTGGTCTAATTGAATTTGATGAAATCCAGTTGCCATGTCAAGGGAACTGAAATATTTATTATGCCCTAAACGATCTATATAGTCATCTATACGTGGTAACGGAAAACGATCTTTAATAGTTATCTCGTTTAATTTACGAAAGTCCACACACATCCTATCTGTGCCGTCTTTCTTTTTAACTAAAAGAATCGGGCTTGCGTAATCAGACTCCGACTCTTCTATAATTCCTTTATCCAACAAGTCCTTAATAATATCACGGACACGAAGAGTCTCAGCGTGAGAAAGTTGGTACGGCCGATAGTAAATAGGAGTGTTGGTATTAAGTTTAATGGACATACAACCTGTATTTACAGTTGATGTTGCAGTACCGGAAATAAAATACTGAGAGAAATTATTCATTATTTCTAGCAACTTATCCAAGTGACCGTCAACTAGGGGTGTATTGATTGGAATTGAAGTCTCAGATTGTATGTTCATTACCCTATGCAAGTTATCAACGCTTCTTGTAAGTGACTGACAATCTTTAGTGCGAACGTACCTAACACCGTCCCTATTAAGAACATCCGTTCCTACTATGACCGGCGTGTTCATATATTCGGCGGACACAACAAACAAATCTACCTCGAGGGTTAAACCGTCAAGTTCAATAGGTAACGTCACGTAACTTGTACTCTCTACCTCTTGGGTACCTAACCCCTTCAAAACACGAAGCGCTGGCTTACGTGAACAATTGAAATGCTTAAGCAGCGAAGACGAAATTAAAGATATAGTGGACCCACTATCAATCAAAACATCGACCGCTACGTCTTGTATAATTGCTACAACAACATCACTATTTTTGGTGTTTACAAACTCGTTGCAGAAGTTAACACTACTTTTGTTTGCAGCTTCCGATCTTTGCTTAGCGAAACAATTTTCGGCCTTATGACCCGGTTTCTTACAAAAACTACAAGTTTCGGATCTAGTCGGTACAAAACCAGACGTAGGGTTAGTCGTAGGATTATTAGACGAAACGCTTGGCGGTTGATCAGTTCTCGGTTTCCTAGAACACATTGCCTGTCTATGTCCTGATTCGCCGCAAGAAAAACATTTAACATCATTTAGATTACGCTTCCGAGAAAGATCTGTAGTTTGTTTATCTCTTAGAGAACGAAACGCGGAACTTTTCGACGTACTAGTGTTGTTTGGCTTAACGTAGATTGAAAAGTATTCGACCAAGTGATTAGGTAACAGCTTGGCGTTCGTCGCTGACGCTTTTATGTTGGGATCGGTGATACCGCGTACTATTATCGCCGAAATTAGCTCGTCACTAAGTCCCCGCACTACTCGTAAACGGAGCAATGACCGACGCACGTAATCCGCATACGTAGAATAGTTATCGGAATTTTTGGTCATTACGTCATATAAAATATTCGCGACGTCCGGTACTCTAGGGCACAACGGTTTAAATTCCTTTTTGAAGTTGCTCCACGATCGGTCATTAGTTACCCATTCGTTAAGCCATGATCGAGCGTCACCTTTCAAACAATTACCAATACGCGACAAGCATTCGAAATCACTCCAATTGTTTAAAACTTTAGCGCGATCGACCTCCGCACACCAATCATCAATATTATGTAGGGTAGGATCAAAATTTGAAATATAAAAATTCTGAGATCGGCCCGCAGTATTAATTGACCGAATAGCATCCACGATACGATCGGTTACCGTAGCTTGTGTTGAATTCGAATGATCATTCACGTTCCTAATCAGATGGTCCGACACCTGTACCGACGCCTGCTCAGATAATCGTAACGGCGGAGTTCTAGAACGAGAACGTGAATAACGACGGTAGTTATATCCGCGAGCCGGTGACGTAATATGTCGAGACGCAGTCTCTCCAGGCGAAGGTGAAACGAGACGGCGGCGACGCTCCGGTGGTGACGAATGACGCAAGCTACGCGATTTTATTCGACCTGGCGATCGTACCTTATTATGTTCTAGCGACGGTGTTCGCTGGCGCCGCGATGCCCGTCGGCTACGTACACTATCAGACACTAAAGTTTTATCACGATCACACGAACGCACTGGCAAGGGTGAAGCCCTCGTTTTGTCTTCAAGCGCTTTAAGGCGAGACATCATCGCTTGTATCTCGAGCCGTAACGTGTCGTTTTCATTAGGGGATCGCTCGCGGTACCCACTATTTTGCCGCGCCCGACTTTTGCGACGCGAGTCGCGACGGTCGTGAAGAGGACTATAGTCGCGACGCGAGCTACGAGTATTATCGCGGCTGCTGCAGAGACTGCGACTACGATCGCGTTTGCGGTCTGCCATCCTAACGTCCTAACCCAAGACACTGAAAACAACAGACCAACAGACTAACACACGATCAAATGTATACCAGTAATAACACTCAACACAAGTAACCACACACAAGTAAAAAAAATGCAGCGACAGACCACAACGGAAAAAATAAATTGACACAAAAAATAAAAATGGGGGTATTTGTGATTAAAACCAAGCGAAAAGTGGGCAATAGAAATGGGAAGAATCCCACTTCTGATCTTGGAAATTAGACCAGAAGTGACTTTTTTTAAAAGAATTTTAGAAATACCTACAGGAAATGATTGAAATAAGCAAATCAGACTAACGAGAATTTAATAACAAGAATCGAATAACAAATTAACTAAACGAAAAAAAAAATACACAGACACAATAATTAGAAATGTAACCGACAGAGTGACGTTCTAACGATGTTGTTCCCACGACGATCCAAGTGAAAAAAGGGCCGGTGCTAGTGCCGCACCGCCTTATATAGGTCTTCCCCCTCTTCATATCTTCCTATCTTCTACAGTATTATATTTAGTGCTAAATGCATAAGATTTGCTTTACCGAATGTTAAAAGTAGTGTTTGTGAAATAGTATTGAATAGGGAGAAAATATAATTCGTCGATAAAACTGTTTTCTTGGGGATCACGCTCGACTCAAGGCTGCAATGGGGTCTTCATTTAACATATCTTGCAGGACGGCTAAGTTCAGCAGCATTATGCTGCGAGAAAAATCCGTCAATTTACTGATGTAGATACCGCGAGGCTAGTCTATTTCAGTTACTTTCATAGTATCATGTCTTACGGTATTTTACTATGGGGACGGGCTGCAGATATCGAATCGATTTTTATTCTGCAGAAAAGAGCCATCAGAGCAATATATGGCCTTCGCAGACGCGATTCGCTAAGAGAACTATTTAAAGATATCAAAATCACGACGGTACCTTGTCAATATATCTTTGAGAACATCATGTACGTAAGGAAAAATCTAAGTATTTTCAGTAAAATAGGTGATAGACACAATTATAGGACTAGAACTAGGGACCACTTAGTTCAACCGGGTTTCAGACTGGCTAAAGTAGACTCATCTTTCATAGGGTACTGTGTAAAATGTTAGAATAAAATACCTCCCCACATACTCCAATTGAATGAAACGAAATTTAAATCTTGCATAAAACGCGCACTATGCTGCCAAGCATATATTATAAGTTGGGGGATTACATCGCTGACAAAAATGCTTGGTTCAACGCTGGTCCAGCTCCACAAGGGCGCATAAACTAATTGATTAGCATTGGAAAATATTGTTGGAGCTGCTGAAGATTGAAAAATTATATTTACATTGTATAAATTCAATCTCTTAGTATTATATTTATTTATTTATTTAGGCAAACCAACTAAATACACACAAAGACATTCAAAGTACATATAATTAATAAATACAATAGAATTGCATGCATCTAAATTATAGGTAACAGCATTTTAATTAGATCTCACTATACAATAATAATCAATATAAAGATGGATAACAATGCAATTAGAACCATAATATCATTTATATTTTATAAGTACGTCATAAAATTAACTTATTAAAAGTAATTGAATTAAATGAAATTGAATTGAATTAACTAACAAACTAAAAACATAACTAACTAAAATTATTATAATCAAAGCACACACACAAAAAAATAAACAGACACAAAATAAATGAAATTAAAAAACAAAAAGAGAGACATTATTATTGAGCAAGAGTTACATATTATTGAGCAAAGCTCGTTTAAACTTTGTGATGCTGTCTGAAAATATGTCGAGGTCACAATCGTGAAAAATGTCGTTACACCTTCTGAGAATATAGAAAAGGGGGGCATTTCTCCCGTACTTTCGATCTGTTGTACAAGGTAATTGCCCCAAGAAGATTATCGCGTTTAATTTTGCTTGGTAGCTTGCAAATAACTGCTCTCGGTTGATTCGACGACGCGTTCAGCTTTTGTACTCTAGCGCAAGACAATATCTCACTTTCTGCAGATAGTAAAAGTGCAGATTCAAATTAGACCAATAACATCGGGTAATTTAAATAAGTTTTTATTCAGTGACTGGGCAACTAGGCATCAGGAAAAGCAGGGATAGATTATTTGAACTGTATGGCCTTAAGCCGTATATTAACACGGAAACTTTTAATAAGTATGTTGCTACTTACTCTAAAACTTTTAAAACTATCTACAAAGCAGCTAAAGCGTCTTTCATTAGCAACAAGGTTAAATCAGCAGAAAATAAAATAAAGACAGTTTGGAAAATTATTAACAATGAAACGAACAAGAACAAAAGTCATAATACTGATTACACACTGGACACATCCCGCGGTCTCATTAGCGATAAGATCGAAGTTGCTCAGGAATTTGCAACTTTCTTTACCAATATTCCTATTAAAACTACAGAAACTTTAAATTCCTCCCCCTTACTTGCTATTGATTTATTAATCAATCAATCAATCAATATACAATCAATATATTAAGAGCGAATGTTTCAGCCTGTTCTTTAGAATTTAAATTTAATCATTATAAACCCTGTGGTCGTTGTTAAGGCTTTTAAGCAACTTTAGATCAAAATTACCGAAGATCTGTGGGGCAAAGTTTTTCAATCAATTATTGAGACAATTGCATCCTATTTAGCTTTAATATTTAATTTGTGTGTAGATCAAGGGGTCTTCCCGGATTTAATGAAGTACAGTAAAGTTATTCCACTTTTCAAATCCGGGGACAGCAAGGATACTAATAATTATAGACCCGTATCGGTTTTGCCGGTTTTCAGCAAGGTGTTTGAAAAAGTAATGTTAAATCAAATGCTCGATCATTTTAATAGTAATAACATCTTACACGATCAACAGTATGGTTTTACCAAGGGACGTTGCACAACAGCTGACGCCGGTGTCACTTTATTAAAACACATATTTAACACATGGGAAGAGGCACAGGATGCAATAGGTATCTTCTGCGACCTATCCAAAGCATTTGATTGCGTTAATCACGAAACACTGCTCTTGAAACTTCAGCATTACGGACTGGCAAAACTTGCGCTTAACTTAGTAAAATCATATTTGAATGATTGACTGCAGCAAGTTCAAATAAACGGTGTAAATTCATTGAGTTTAAAAGTCAAAATGGGTGTACCACAGGGCTCGATATTGGGTCCATTCCTCTTTTTAGTATACATAAATGATTTAACTCATTTACTGAAAAACCGACCACTAATGGTGTTATTTGCTGATGACACATCACTGATTTTTAAGGTAAACAGACACGCACAGGAGCTTGACGACGTAAATAACGCTATGCTAAAGGTCCATAATTGATTTACTATAAATAATTTAGTATTAAATGAGAAGAAAACTAAATGCATAAGATTCGCGTTACCGAATGTTAGAAGTAGTGAATGTTACGTTGTACTGAATAAGGAGACACTAGAATTCGTCGAAAAAACGGTTTTCCTGGGAATCACGCTTGACTCAAAACTACAGTGGGGTCCTCACTTAACATCACTTGCAGGGCGGCTAAGTTCAGCCGCTTACGCTGTTTGGAAAATCCGCCAACTAACAGACGTGGATACCGTGAGACTTGTCTATTTTAGTTACTTTCATAGCGAAAAAATCTACATCTCTATAGTAAAATATGTAAGTGACAGGCATGATTTTAACACAAGAAATAGGAACAAATTAGATCAACCACGTTTCAGATTGTCTAAAGTACACACTTCTTTTATGGGGTACTGTGTAAAATGTTATAATAAAATACCACTCGATATTCTTCAACTAAATGAGAAGAAATTTAAAACTTGCATTAAATGCACACTATGTAGACAAGCATACTATAAGTTGGATGATTATATCGTAGATAAAAATGCTTGGCTAAATGCTGGTCCTGATCCACAGCCACTTGGGCTCACTAGTTAAAAAAAATGGTAGAGTTGCTTCCCCTTTTTATTTTTTCTGTCTACGAACATAATGTTTATTTTTTATTTAACCATATTTTAATTATTGAATACTCCAATAGATTATATTGATTTTCTTTCTTTTGGTGGTAAAATTCTTTAAGGGTTACAAATACATTGCAAACTATAGTTTCGTATAACTTAGACACATTTTTATTTTCAATTTTTGTAAATGTGAGTACCATGGAGTCGTTTACTGTGTTGTATTTTGACTTGAAAGAACAGGGTAGTTGAGAGAATGTCATGCTCACTTAAATGTCTCGCTGATGGTGGCGAGTGTGTTGGATCATTCGGTTCCCTACAAAATGGTTGAGCTGGATGGTGCTGATCCACGCGTCATGTTCGTGAACGGGCACCGTCAGTTGAGACTGGTCATCTCTTATCTGCCAGGGCTTATTTTTAATCTTATGTTTCGTTTTATCGTTTTTGATTTTTATATATATTTTTTTACATTGTTCTCACAATATAGAATCAACAAGAGTAATGTACCCAGGATTTTGTAATTTCTATATTTAAAAGAGTGTCCTTGGAGTTTCTTGCCCGTTCTTCTCCATAGAGATCTACGTTTTGGAATGGGCAACTAGCTTCAACTATATGACTAACTGACTTTTTGACAATTCAAAAGTGCCTGTAAAGGGTTTAATAATTGAAATAAATGCTTTGAGTTTGAGTTCTGCTAGAGGATAAGACACAACTTTGCTCAGTTGTACTAAAGTTTTGACTAGGTTCTCTTGCTTATGTTCGGGTAAACAGTGTATTTCTAAATAATTATATAATTGCATTACACTTATGTGAGCACTGTTTACCTACTTTAAATCTACCATTTACTAAGTACGTCTTTCATTGACTTGAATGTGCCCTAGTGGCTGAGAGTATGTCATGCTCACTCAATAGTTGATCAGAAGCATCTCACTCGCACTGGGTGTCGGATGGGTCAGTGATCCCCCACTTTGACAAATTGTGTCTGGATGAGCCTGCTTGGGTATGCAATCGATTGAGGGCTTTCCATATCGGCCACTGCAAAACACGCCCGGGAGGCAAATCCTCCTGGGGTTTTTCTCTTCCCACGATTTAATTCTCATTAGGTGGTTTGTTCTGGATAACCTGCGTAGAGCGTTTATCGAATAGTAGAGGGGATGTCGGGAATCGGATTCATGATTTTTTTTTTCAGCGTGCATGCGTCATTCTTTCGTACGGCAGCTGGTGCGATTCCTGCAAGCAAGTAGAGTTTATTTGGTGGAGTCAGTTTGAAGCAGCCCGATATTATCTCATTTAAGTAGCCCGATATTATCAGACACATCTCATTTAAGGCACTGTCTACTTGCTTGGCATGAGTGCATTGGTGCCACACTGAACAAAATTCGCCAGTAGAGAAGCATAAAGACTTGCCAGTTGTGTGTAGGCCATCGGGTACTGCTCCCCAGTTAGTAGAAATTAGGCGACGTAGCAGATTATTATGGGTCTCGACCTTCTGCTTCGTTTTGTAGCAGTGTGACTCATACGGGTCCATATTGGCTCAACTAAAGTTCTTTACCCGAAATTGTTCTTCCTAACGATTTGTAATCCGAATGATCACTCTTCCTAAAATTTTTCATCTTAAAGTTTTCATTCATACTATTTGTAGTGCTACCGGCGATGTTCATAACACTCATGTTTCCGAAAATTGTAATTAATAATATCATTAATGTAAATATATTTAAACTCCTACTGTTTTTTATCTTATCGCTTTTATCCCTAAACATAATTACCATAATATTTTCACTCATACTCAGAAACAAACATTTAATATTGTCAGAGTGTCGTCTTGGGGGCACTATGAAAAAAATACTTAGAAAAATTTCGCGACCAATTTCGGGGTAGCACAGGTCAGAGTCACAGTTCTAACCTAACCTAACCTATGCATCCCTTCCACATCGTTTTTACGACAAACGGTTAGTCGGAGACAAAAAAGACCAAGAAACTTTTAGCTTTAGCTATTTAGGTGTTTTATACGATAGAATCGAGAAAATAAACGATTTGCAAAAATAACACTTTTTTGGCAAAAAAATTCTAAGTCTTCGCTCCGTAGCGCCCCCAATGCTACACTCCAACCGAAATCATAAAACAAGACTCATTTACGGTTATGTTTATGGCCTGGGAGTTTATACCGCAGTTTTAACCTTACCTAAACCAATAACTATAGGACTGATTCGGTTCTGGCACTTCGCCGGCCGCTGCCGCGGCACGCTCGCTTCACTCGCTCGGCTCGTGCGTTGTGGTCACAGTTCTAACCTAACCTAAACCAATAATTATGAATAAGACCGATTCGTTTCTGGAACTTGAATGACTGAATGACTGGAGCGTGACTCTGGCTTCCAAAAATACACCAATAAAAGTGATTATTTGAAAGCTACAGCCGCTAATATTAAACTAATTTAATTGAAAAGTGTATATGAAAACATGTATTTAACTACTTGTACCATGGTACTATTATTCTTATTGTATGTTATGTGACAACAAAGTTACGCAAAATTAATGTATATAATACTGATTATTATGAATAAAAAGAAATCTTAACAAAAAGATATGACTTTGAATAATAGTGTAAAAGATGGTTATGTTGAGAAAATATAGGAAAACAAATAAAAGTATAATAGATGTTTATTGCTACTGACATTATGAAGTTGAATGCTTCGGAATTATGAACATTAGAGACAGAGTAGTTAGGAATTGTGATTGTTAGGATGAAAAATGTTAGGAAGAACATTTTCGGATTTCCAATTATCGGAGTTGATAATTTAGGTGAACTTTGGCGCACCCGACTCATACGTTATTGTCCTGTCTAACGTTACTCCTAGGTATTTGGGGTATGAGCAATGTTCCTCACCTTCCTTCCACATGATGTGAGTATCTGTTGCGGAGATGGAATGCGCATGATTCTGCCTTGGACCGGTTTGGCCGGAGAGCTGTCGTAATATTTTCCTATTACATCGAATGCCAGTGACAAATTATCTTCCACGTCAGTAAAAGTCGCCGATGCGCCGCCAGAAGCAAGTTTTCCGCGTACAAGATGCGTCCAGTGTGTAGTAGGCTGGTCGTTTGTGAATGGGATAAATGATGAATGAGCTCCCAAGAACTGTAGCTATTATAGCACATAGTGACGTAGCAACAAAGGGGCAACGCTACCTGAGGAGATTGAGGAGTGGAGAGGTATCCGACGGCTATTGGGACAATCCTGGAAGTACGGTCAAGATCCCTATCAGCAACTTACTGGAATACTTCCTTTCAAGTTTTCTCTTGTGAATCTCCACTCAAGCCGGCTAATGAAGGCAAGAAAGAAGTGGGAGCTCTGTTCCTCGTCAGTGTTTACTCCAGCAGGGCAATAAAGGCCAGCCAGAGATGAGGAACAAGACTTCTCCCGGGTGATAGGGTCCGTGGATTCACTATTGCCCAACAGCTCGCGACATGCTGCCCTGCGGGTTTCTGTATCTCTCTTGGTTTGGCTCCTCATCCTAGATCTGTCCCGGCAAAGTAAACTCTACCGGCGCAGACCTAGAGTTCGTCAGAGCACGCAAGCCCCACCACAACGTCAACGTAGAGATATGGCGGTGGGGTTATTATTATTATTTTAAATCTGTAAGCTTATATAAATTAAAATGTAAATTATTTTTAGTCCAATACGTTATCCGTACCTACTATTATAAATGCAAATGTGAATATTTCTCAGTATACAGTGGATTTTTCCTCACTTGTCTAATTTTTTTAATAGACACTGAACAAAAATCGCAAGTTTTCGCATTCGTATCTGTGTAGCAAGTAACTAATACATTATTATTTTGTTTAAAAGTTTTTGCAAGGCAGTTTTAAATGACGTTGTAATATCAAACCTTCCTAATCTTAACACAAAGAATTGGATCAACTGATCGTCCTACTTTCTTAGCTAAGAACATGATAGCGTTTAATTGTGAACATGTATTTCTATTAGTGTTACCTGTTTTACTTTTGCTTTTTCTGTACCTTGAAAATGTTTCCTTGTTTGAACTTTCAGCCAATTTGTTCAAGTCGTTTGTCGCGTGGTGCGGAGTCGGGGGGGGGGGGGGGGGGGCAGACTGGGGCTACTCGCTGTGAGTTCTTCTTGCATTGCACAAATTGCAATTGTGCGCTACAACGCTCATGCGACGGCGAGGCAAGTGTAAAACCGTCGGTTAAATTGGCTATTCCAACAATGAGCACAATGGCTTAAGTTCCACCGGAAACAAACAGTTTTGCCCTGTGCAGTGCGAGTTTACAGGTATTGCCGCTCTTGTAAGTTATACTCTGTGGCGATGTACCACTTTTTTTTAACGAAGCTCTTTAACGCAGCTTGTGGTAGGAGAAGCCTGGTAGAAATTGTCACGTGACGAAAAAGTGTCAAAAGATTTAATTTTAAATCATACGTGAGAAGGAACTTCGTTTCTGACGGCAACACACAATTTTTTCTCTTAGCGTTAGGGGAAAGCAACAGTAACACGCCGCGCTGCCGCACCGTGTCGTCACATCGTACACTCGGCATTCTCATGTGCGGGCCGTTCTATGCGCCCGCGGCTGTTGCTGACGTCACAGAGTGCGACAGAGCGACACGCCGCGCTGCCGCACCGTGTCGTCACATTGTACACTCGGCACTCTCATGTGCGAGTCGTTCTATGCGCCCGCGGCTGTCTCTGACGTCACAGAGTGTGACAGAGTGACACGCCGCGCTGCCGCACCGTGTCGTCACATCGTACACTCGGCACTCTCATGTGCGGGCCGTTCTATGCGCCCGCGGCTGTCGCTGACGTCACAGAGTGCGACAGAGCGACACGCCGCGCTGCCGCATCGTGTCGTCACATTGTACACTCAGCACTCTCATGTGCGGGCCGTTCTATGCGCCCGCGGCTGTCACTGCGATTGTGCGGTCGGGGTTGCGGGTTGCGCCATCTTGTTTAAACAGTTTCATTTGTTAGTCTACACGGACTGAAACACGAACATAATTTTATAGCTGCTGTTGAAAATGTAAAATACCAGAAATAGAAATAGAAATCATTTATTTGCCAATAATGTAGGTATACAGATTGATGGTAATTTTTATGAGTCCCGATACATTTTGCCGTACGGCATGCAAAATTATTTAACATAGAAAGTTTCAGTAAACAAAGAAACATTAAAAAACATACATTCCATTCACTTAACAGCATTACTAACATTATTAAGGCTACTCATTAGGCCCAATGCCAATAATAAAAATTAGAAAAATAAATAAAAATATCAATAACTTAAACTGCAAATGTCAATAACTTAAACTGCAAATGTCAATCAATTTAATTTAAAATGCCAGAAGACTAAGTTACAAATGTGTTATGTGGGTACCTACATATTTATAATTGATAAATATGTAGGGTATACTAGTTTGTAAGTTAAAGGTTAACGACTGCTGCGTCAGTCCAATATATGAGCTTGTTCGTATCGGTTGCATTATTTCTTATCCACCCCCTCTCGGTTATAACAGTTGTCGGCGAAGGATTGGCAGAGTGGGCGGCACGAGTACGTGGTTTGGCAATACACTGCGGGTTCGTGGCGTCAAATCTTGATGAACAGCTTCGCGACCGTTTTGTGCTGGGCATGGCACCAGGACCAGAGAGAGATAAATTATTTACCAAGGCGATGTCGGAGTTGACGCTCAGTAAGGCCTTGGAAATAGCTGAGGGCGTACGCAGTGCGCGTATGGGGGCACAAGAAACAACTCGACAAGCGGACATAGGTACAACACTTCAAGTGATGAAGATGGACACGGCAGCACAGCTTGGCACAGCTTGCGGCAGAAGCGCGCAGCGGCGCGTGCATGGGGCAGCAACACCCACAGCTAGCGGCGAACACGCTCGAGACGGCGGCGGCGCCGGCGGCGGCAGCGGCTGCACAGCCTGCGGCTACGCAGGCCATCAGGCATCAACGTGTCGGTTTGTGCGGTATAAGTGCAAAAAGTGCGGTGTTCAAGGACATCTTAAGCGAATGTGTAAACAAACTGTAAAAAAACAACATTATGTCGAGTGCTGTGGGGATGAAGACGATGATGGTAAGCATGTGTGCTATAATATCCGCACCATCCGCGGTGAACCGATGCGGGAATCTGTTTGTGTCAATGGAATCAAACTAACTTTTGAAATAGATACGGGTTCACCAGTTACCGTTATTTCCGAGCAGATGTATCATAAACACTTTGAAAACGTAACGTTGGAGGTCAGTGATGTTATTTTGCATAGTTACAACGGTGATAAGTTACATATTGTAGGTAAAATAAATCTCATGTTTACTTATAACAACAAATCATTCACAATAGGAGTATATGTTGTACGGAATGGGGGCCCACCCTTATTAGGCAGAGATTTCTTTTCTCGTTTTAACTTGCAAATATGTTCAGTGAATAACTGCAACGATTTTTTATCAGGAAATTCTTCTAAATACCCACAGTTGTTTGGAAATAAATTAGGTTGTTTTAAGGGCGTGAAGGTAGATTTACCGTTAAAACCAGACGCCAAGCCAATTTTTTTTAAGGCTAGACCGTTACCTTTTGCTCTTCGGGAAAGCGTAGAAAAAGAATTAAACCGTCTTGTAGGGTTAGGTGTTTTAGTACCCGTAAAATACGCGGAGTATGCAAGTCCAGTAGTGCCTGTTTTAAAGCGAGATGGTTCTATACGCCTCTGTGCCGACTACTCCGTGACTATCAATAAGCAGCTACTTGTCGATAAATATCCATTACCTAGGTATGACGAGCTGTTTACCAAATTACATGGCGGCAAGTATTTCAGTAAATTAGACCTTTCGCATGCATATAACCAATTATGTCTTAATGAGAAGTCACAAATGCTCACTTGCATAAACACACATAAAGGGTTATATAAGTTTACTCGCTTAGTGTTTGGTCTGGCTAGTGCGCCAGCCATTTTTCAGCGTAACATGGAAGCATTATTATCTGGATTAGAGGGTACTTTATTATTTCTTGATGATATTTTAGTGTGCGGGGCGGACAAAGATCAGATGATGAGTAGATTAAATGAAGTTTTTCGTAGGCTACAGGAAGCAGGGCTAGTTTTAAATATAGACAAATGCAGCTTTTTCCAAGAATCTGTTTCCTACCTGGGGTTTGTCATTGACCGTAATGGTATACATAAATCTCCGGAAAAAATTAAAGCTATTCTGCAAAGTCAAATTCCTACCAATACGTCAGAATTAAAATCATTTTTAGGAATGGTTAATTATTACCGAAATTTTATTAAAAATGCTTCAACCATTTTAAGTCCACTGCATGATTTACTAAAAAAAAATGAGCCTTGGTCATGGACCAAGAAACATGATGAATCAGTGACATTTATTAAACGCGAATTGGTATCTGAAACCACCTTAGCGCATTTTAATCCGGAAGCATTGTTAATTTTAACGGTTGATGCGTCGCCGAGCGGGTTAGGCGCCGTTTTATCACAAGTTGAAGGTGGTATAGAAAAACCTATCTCGTATATGTCACGTTCACTTGATGCAGCAGAAAAACGCTACAGCCAAATCCAAAAAGAGGCTACTGCTATCATATTTGGAATAAGGAAATTTCATCAGTACTTATATGGTCGAATCAAACCTTTTATTTTAAGAACTGACCATAAACCTTTAGTGTCAATTTTTCATCCAGACAAGGGAATTCCTGAGATATCAGCAAATCGTTTACAGCGTTACGCTATTTTTCTGTCCGCATACAATTATAAAATAGAATATGTAAGCAGTGTTCATAATTGTGCAGATTTCTTAAGTCGATCGGTAGCAGTAGATTTAAAAACGACCGACACAAACACAGCACGTGATGAGTCATTAGTCGATAAGTCTAGTTATGTGCGTTTTGTTTACGAAGGTGAAAGATTTTTAGCGCTAACGGATATCAAGGATGCAGTTAAGCTAGATAAGGTCATAACAACCGTCATCGACTATTTGACAAATGGTTGGCCAAATAAAATTAAAGAACCATTAGTTAAGGATTATTACAGCCACCGGTTGGAATTATCGGTTGAAAATGGTTGTCTAATGAGGGGTCACAGGTTAGTGATCCCTAGAAGTCTGCGATATAAAGTGTTAAACGAGTTACACTCAGGTCACTTAGGAATCACAAAAGTGAAAGAAGAGGCACGCAATAGATTTTGGTGGCCGGGTATGTCTCTCGCCATTGAGCAGCACATCGGCGCGTGCGCCGTGTGTGCATCGCAGCGCGCCGCGCCCCCGCGCACCCCCCTCACACCATGGCCTTTCCCTGCGCAGCCGTGGCATCGTGTACATATCGATTTTTTAGGCCCGATTAGCGGCAAAACATTTTTAATTATAGTGGACGCGTATTCAAAATGGGTGGAAGTATTTGATGTTTCATCGGGTGGTACTTCGCGAGTAGTAATAGAAAAACTATGCGAAGTAATGTCACGATTTGGTTTATTTCGTACGATTTGCTCGGATAACGGCACTTCTTTTGTATCGCATGATTTTAAACAATTCTGTTCTCGAAATAATATCACTCATTTAACTTCACCAACATATAATCCGGCCAGCAATGGACAAGCGGAGAGCTATGTTAAGATTATTAAAAAAGCAATTAAATCATACTTGTTATCAGGTTCATGTTTAAGAGATTTAAATATTAAAATATCAGAATTCTTGCTGAACTATAGGAATTCTAAGCATTCGACCACAAATAGATCACCCGCTGAAGTTTTGTTTGGTCATAAGTTGAGATGTAGATTGGATCTCCTGACTCCGACCACCACGACGCCATCCAACGCAGCACTCGACACAGTTGTTAAAGTCAAACAGTGTTCGTAGATTAACAATTATCGTGGTAACCGAAACGTATCGTTCAGTGTGGGTGACCAAGTCTTAGTGAAACTTTATAAAAAACAAAAACATTATTGGTCACGTGGTGTTATTATTAGAAATGTTGGCAAAACAGTCTATTTAGTACAACTGGGTGAATCGGAACAAACCGTCAAAAGACACGCTAATCAGTTGCTGAAATACAGAGGGAGGGAAGATGGGCCAAGCGAAGAGATCATCCCCGCATTTGTAATGCCATCACATCCGTCGAGGTCCGAGCAGCTACCATCCGAAGTCTCGGTAGAAGAACTACCAGTTGAGCGTACTCACGGCGACCATTCCGCTGAAAAGGAAGTGATTTCGGCAGGTCCCTCTATAGAACCTGAGCCAGACACTCGGTCAAAACGAAATAGAACTGTGGTAGATTATAAGAAGTTTTTCTGACTAAAGGTGGAGGGATGTTATGTGGGTACCTACATATTTATAATTGATAAATATGTAGGGTATACTAGTTTGTAAGTTAAAGGTTAACGACTGCTGCGTCAGTCCAATATATGAGCTTGTTCGTATCGGTTGCATTATTTCTTATCCACCCCCTCTCGGTTATAACAAAATGTCAATAAATTAAATTACAAAATGTCAACAAAACAATTTTAAAATGTAAATTACAAATGTCAAAAACTCTAACATTAGAATTGGAATATTATGTAGAAATGTAACTAAAATTAAATCACAAGGAAGCAGAATACACCCCTTTAACATAAAGTTTTGTCAGTGACAAAATCTTTAATTGTGTAGTAACACTCGTCCAGTAGCAGTTTAGTTAACTTTTTTTTTTACTTTGATGGGTAATTCTTTTAAATGTAACGGTAGTTTATTATATATAATAGGACCCATGGTTAGGATGTTGTTTTTAAGTAAAGACGTTTGGTAACCACCTGTGTAAAGTTGATTCTTATATTGTGACCTTATTGGTCCTGATCGTTGTCTTATATCCACTACTGACCAGGATGCTCATGTAGTCCAAGGCCAAAAAAAAATATCTTATCTGTATGTGGTTGGTCGGAAAATTAAGTATAGTTTATACTTAATTTATAAGCTAGTTTAGCTTCGCCCATGTGGATGTCGGAAAATGTCCGAGAACAGGAACGTGCTACCGGGATTTAGAGTATCCTATGCCCTAACTCTACAACACCTAAATCCGTTCAGCCGTTACGGCTATATGGAGGGTTCAAAATGAAAATTTTTAATCCTTAAAGGATTACTTCGATTTCTCAGGAGGCATCAAGTTGCAGCATAAAGTTTGGCGAGAAGCAAAGTCAAGTAGGAAAATCCGAATATTGGTAATTTATAGGTATATATGAACTGCAAAGTTTAGTTTGTTCTTCAATCTGGGATGAAAAATACAAAGGCCGTGTCTTGAAGTAACATTTAGTCTGAATTTAAAATTCCGGATTGAAACTCTTAATAGAGAGTTTCAATCCGGATTTTTAAATTCAGTCAGCCGAGCAAGCACAGCTTTGAGACGGAACCTTCAGGTCGCAAATCCTACTCACACTTATCCGATTTTTTTAAATAAATATAACAGGTTTATATGATTCTAAATGCCTTACTTAAAATACTAAATATTATTATTATCATTAATTTGTAACACCTACTCTAATGTCGCCATTGAACATAATAATACCTACATATTAGCAAGGTTAGTTTATGACTTTACTCGTAAATAAATTTTAATAAGTTTTGATCGAGTGGGCCGATTTTAATTAAATTACGACTAAATTCTAATGCAAGATACGGACTTTGGCTATATTTCCAATCCCTTAAATCTCTTGAAAAGAAGACACAAAAAAGCCGGAGTTGTGTATAAAGGCACGTTAGTCGCAGCCGAGGTTGGGTTTGTGGGCGCGTTAATCGCAGCTTGTGTAGTGGGCGCTAAAACAGCAGCCGGCCGCGATGAAAAGCGCGGCATGAAGGGGTCCATTGTGCAGTTTGCCCCCCCCTGGGGACTAACCGCCGGAGCAGTGTGGGATTCCTCGGCTTGGCCGGGACCCACCTGGGTAGATATTTTATCACTCTGCATGTTCTTGGTACTGGTAGTGAGGTAGGCATTTTTGGAATCGAGGTAAGGTAATAGGTAATACGGGCTGGTTTCCGCAACTCCACGTCAAAGCGCGTATTTTGCGTACGGGTGGGAAAAATCGGTCATTCAATCCACCCCAGCTCCTCAAAGAATGCCAGCAACGCCTTGATATTATTGGCAATCTCGCATATGGTACCTGGGTTACCGAAGTATTTTGCCCTGTAAGTGGCGACCACCGAGCAGTTTAACAGCACATGAGCTGCTGTCTCGTCGTCCTCCATGCAGGCTCTGCAGAGCGGACTGTCTGTGACTCCTATGACAAAGAGGTGTTTATTAAATGGCCCATGGCCAGTTATAGCTGCTGTAATCACACGCAGCTGTTGTTTAGTTAGTCGAAGAACCTTTTTCGTGAGGCGGCCATCGATTGAGGGTAGTGCCTCCTTAGCCTGTCTGCACTCGCCTTCGTCCGACCATAGTTTCTGATGCTGATCTCTCTGGTGCCAGGCTCGATCCTCTTCTGGCAAGTTCATCTGCAGCATCGTTCCCCAGCGAACCGCTGTGTCCTTTGATCCATTGAATGGTTATTTTGTTGAGGTCACCCACCTGGTTAAGGCGCTGGTGGCACTCGTATATAAGTCCAGAGTCCACAATGTGACTGTTCAGCGCTTGCAGAACAGCCATGCTGTCTGAGAGTATGCGTATCGAGTGGTCCTTAACTTCCCTAGCCAGAATAGCCGAAGCGGCAAGTGAAATACCCATGCATTCGGCCTGGAACACTGTGTTAAGGACTCCCAATGGTGTAGCTATGTGGATGTTGAGGTCCTCCGAGAAGATTTCAGCACCTATACCACTACCTGTTTTGGATCCATCCGTGAAGATGCGCAGCTCTGTTGGGCGCAAGCCCTCACATCGGCGATCCTCGTGAAGTTGGATTCTGTATTTTTTATCAAAGATAAATTGTTTCGGTACCCGGTCATTTACTTATGGCTTTCGCAATGGGGAACTCCTTGTAGAGTCCCTCAAGCAGCGTGGTGTGTTGTGTATCTCTCTTACCCCAGAGATTTGCTGCATTTAGGCGTACTGCCGCCATCGACGCTTCTTGCTGTATAAACAGGTGCAGGCGGTGGTAGTCCCAGCAAGGCTTCCATTGCAGCAGTCGGAGTAGTCCTCATGCAGCCTGTGGTCGCCATGCAGGCCAGTCTTTGCATGCGTTGTAGTTTGTTGGAGGCCACCCACCACCAGACCATGACCAGCTGGGTGCGGGGCCACCAGACCACGGCCGCGTAGGCTATCATGGGGCGTATCACAGCTGTGTACAGCCATAGTATTATTTTGGGGGATAGGCCCCACTTCTTACCTATCATTCTCCTGCACTGCCAGAAGGTGATGCAGGCCCTGTTTAGCTTATTGTCTAAATGACTGCTCCAGTTCAGCTTACTGTCTAATATGACCCCGAGGTACTTGACTTCGTTGGCTAACTGAAGCTCTGTTTTGAACAGTTTGGGCAGGCGGAAAGGGCCCATAGCTCGTTTGTGGGTAAACATGACTAGTTTGGTTTTAGTGGGGTTCACCGATAGATTGAATTCACTGCACCAATTTTCTACAATACGTAGTGCTTGCTGAGTAAGGTTGCAGATCGTTCCCGTCACCTTCCCCGAGACCAGGATTGCGAGGTCGTCTGCATATCCTATTGTGTAATACCGAGCGTCGTTGAGTTTGGTGATGAGGTCATTAATCACCAGATTCCATAGAAGAGGGGACAGCACCCCTCCCTGGGGGCAGCCTCTGGCTATCATGGCCAGCTGCTGCTCGTCCTCAAGGCGAACCACTCGCTTGCTTAGCATATTCGTAATCCAGGCCGTTAGTACCTGTTCCACTCCATGTCTGGAGAGGGCACTGTTTATACTGGAGAAGTTGGTTTTGTCGAAGGCACCTTCGATGACTATAAAAGTGCCCAGGCAGGTGCCTTTTTGATGAATCGCTTCCTCTATCTGGCTGACCACCAGATGAAGAGCAGATTCAGTCGACTTACCTGAGCTGTATGCGTGCTGATTACTATGTAGCGGTATTGTTATCAGAGCGCCGTCTCTCAGTTCCCTATCACAAAGCCTTTCCAGAGTCTTTAGTAAGAAGGAGGTCAGGCTTCTTGGTCGGTGGGATTTGGCGTCTGTATAGTCACCCTTACCTGGCTTTGGGATGAATATGACTTTCACTTCCCTCCATCCTTTGGGAACATATCTAAAGGCCAGGCACGCTCTCATTAAGGGCACCAATCTTGTTGCAACAGCAGCTCCCCCCCACTGTACTGCCGTCCTTACGAAAAGTGCAATAACTAGGTTAAGGGGATTACCTCGCTCAAATCCTAAATATACTGTAGGTTTAAAAAAGATTGTAGATGAATCCTTTTGTGCGTTTTCCATGTAAAAAATATATGGTATACTTAAGGTCATCACAAATACATTGTATTGTTTAAAATTTTAATAAACTTTCCTAAATTTTGGGAAAAAATCTTATTAAATAGGTCCTTCTTCAACCTAAATTGTAAATTTTCTCTGTAACGGCTGAATAGTTCGGCATGAATTTTCTACCAAAAATAATTATATAATGACGTATTGGACAATTTGTATTGTTTTTTTTTTGTTATTTCTTTTAATATTTTTAACTATTGAACAAAAACCCGAAACTTCACCAGTACCCCACTGGAGCACCCCCGCTAAGGCCTGTGACGCGTACTCGGGACGCGACACGTCAGTGTCCTGATGACTCTTGTGACGGAAGGACTATACGCGCGTTATTTTTTCCAAATAAAATCTAAAAGTTTACGTTTTGAATGATTTTTGAATGAAATCATATTTTAAATAGTACAAATATAAATATTTCGTAAATCAACCATACAAATTAAGTTTGTAAATATATGTAAAGCAGTTTGTAATTTCGTTTTGTTTTTTGAACCTGTCATAGAGTAAGCCTGACTATGCCTAAATATAAGAATAAATGTAAGGTGAAGCGTGGCCGAGCTCTCCAAAACTATTGGTAAGTACCTAACCTATTGAGTACATTATTTCTAGTGTGTTTATTTTTTATCGTTTTTGGTTATCTTGAGAATTTCGTTTGGCGGAGGATGGAGACCGACCGTGTCTAGACGATTAATGATGTCACTTACCTGATGGTGGGCTGATGGACTCCGAAGGTGGGTATAGGATCTCATTGACGGCACTACGTAGAACCATCGTGTTTGGACTCATTTCAAAGGTCTCTTGGAGACCTTGTTCACTCATGATGTCACCTACCTGATGATGGATTCCGAAGGTAGGTATAGGATCTCATTGACGGCACTTCGTAGAACCATCGTGTTTGGACTCATTTGAAAGGTCTCTTAGAGACCTTGGTGACTGATGATGTCACCTACCTGATGATGGACTCCGAAGGTGGGTATAGGATCTCATTGACGGTACTTCGTAGAACCATCGTGTTTGGAGTCATTTGAAAAGACTCTTGGAGACCTTGGTGACTGATGATGTCACCTACCTGATGGTGGACTCCGAAGGTGGGTATAGGATCTCATTGACGGCACTTCGTAGAACCATCGTGTTTGGACTCATTTGAAAGGTCTCTTAGAGAGCTTGGTGACTGATGATGTCACCTACCTGATGATGGGACTCTGAAGGTGGGTATAGGATCTCATTGACGGTACTTCGTAGAACCATCGTGTTTGGACTCATTTGAAAAGACTCTTGGAGACCTTGGTGACTGATGATGTCACCTACCTGATGGTGGACTCCGAAGGTGGGTATAGGATCTCATTGACGGCACTACGTAGAACCATCGTGTTTGGACTCATTTGAAAGGTCTCTTAGAGACCTTGGTGACTGATGATGTCACATACCTGATCATGGACTCCGAAGGTGGGTATGGATCTCATTGACGGCACTTCGTAGAACCATCGTGTTTGGACTCATTTGAAAGGTCTCTTGGAGACCTTGGTGACTGATGATGTCACCTACCTGATGATGGATTCCGAAGGTAGGTATAGGATCTCATTGACGGCACTTCGTAGAACCATCGTGTTTGGACTCATTTGAAAGGTCTCCAAGAGACCTTGGTGACTGATGATGTCACCTAACTGATGGTGGACTCCGAAGGTGGGTATAGGATCTCATTGACGGCACTACGTAGAACCATCGTGTTTGGACTCATTTCAAAGGTATCTTGGAGACCTTGTTCACTCATGATGTCATATCTAGATAAAATACGTTTTAGTTTTTTTTTGTGGTGTATATGCTTTTACGAGACTTATAGCAAAAACATTACCTTAGCTCACTCACGCTTTGCTCATTGCTTCGTTATTATTTTTCAGGCAATTAAGAAACCAGCAAAACTCCGAATTGCAAAATCAGGAACTTCAGCCGTTAACAGAAACTTACGGTCTGTCTAGTATGGCAGTCGATGAGGGGGCAGAGCAAATTATGCCGGTAACTTATTCTGTTTGCTTACACTGCGGTATTTGTTAGATATTAGATAGTTTCCCTAGCTAATTTGATTTGACCCCGTATTGTTAAAACGTTTGTTTTAGGTTGAAGAAGATGAAGATTTACCAGATTTGATTATTGAAGAAGAAGAATCACAAGCAGAAACAAAAAATATATCTGGAAGACGAGTTATAGATATAGCTTATTTTTTTTTCCAAAATACAAGAAATAGGCGGCCATGGTACTTTTAACTGTGGTATACATAGTTTGAAAGTTATAGGAGAGAAACGTGTTGGACTTGCTTCTAAGTTTACAGTAGAATGTTTGATGTGTAAAGAGAAGTTTTCTCTTTGTAATGTCACTGGTGACTTAGATATTAATACAGCAGCGGTCACGGGTGCAGTTTCAGTTGGTATAGGGTATTCGCAATTAGAGGAACTATTATCAGCATTTGACTTGCCCGTGATGACTGAGCCTGTATACCAGAAACGGCACGACATTGTTTCCAACGCCTGGGATAAAGCACTCAGTAAATCTATGAATGAAGCTGCTGAAGAAGAAAAAAGAATTGCTTTAGAAAAAGATCGTGTCAGCAAAGAGGGGATACCTATTATAGATGTGGTTGTAGACGGATGCTGGAGTAAGAGGTCTTACAAAAAGAACTACTCAGCACTGTCAGGAGCTGCTGCAATAATTGGAAGACACACAAAAAAGATTTTGTTTCTTGGCATTAAAAATAAATACTGTAGCATATGTACGCAGGACTTTAATAACAATCAAAATCCGAGAACTCACCAGCGCTTTAAGAATTTTACGGGATCATCGACTGCCATGGAGTCAACAATAATTGTGGAAGGGTTTAAAGCATCTATCGAAATGTATGGTCTGATTTATGGTCGTCTCATTTCTGACGGGGACTAGCACGTATGCGAAAATATTGGAAGCAAGACCTTATCCTCAATTTACTGTTGAAAAGGTAGAATGTAGGAACCACCTTCTAAGAAACTTGTGCAACAAATTAGAAAACCTGACCACTGATAGGAAATATCTTATATGTTTTAGACTGTACATTTACATGCCTTTGGGAACCATACTAAATGTAAAAGCCATTTCTGTAGCAGTCCACAAAATATTGAAATCTTACCGCAAGCTTTTTTTACAAGTTCCTTATGGCAGAAAATATGTTTTTTCATTAACACTATTGCAGGGCATTCCAGAAGTCTCGTTCATGATGTTGACAGTAACATCGTGGAAAGTTTTCATAGCGTGGTGGCCAAATTTGTGGGTGGTAAAAGAGTAAATTACTCGTGCCGGCGTGGATACCAAAACTCGATGTTCAGCGTCTGCAGTCAATTTTAATACTAAAAGAAAACCTGTTTCCATGTTGTATAAAACAATTGTCGGGCAAAGTCCTAAGGGCAAAATGAGCACCTTAGATAACAAGTATCGCAGAAAAAGAAATTTGTTGAAACATATCAATTACAAAAAACGACAGACACATGGCGCCGTAAATAAAGATTATGGAGAACAAACCTTAAAACCCGATGTTTGCGATGCGATGCTAGAACAAATGAAGGAGAACTTTCTATTCAACTTAGATAAAAGTGAGGAAGAAAGAAGTCAAATTGAAAGGCAAACAATTTTGCAGAGCGAGTCGAGCGAATGGCTCGAACTCCGGCGCTCCTTGTTGACAGCCTCAAACTTTGGAAGAGTTGTTAAAATGAGGCCTGATACTAGTTGTGCCAGCATAGTTAAGCAACTGTTCTACAAAATAAATATAGATGCTGCCCCTCTACAGCATGGAAGAGAACACGAAAAAAAAGCACTAGATCAGCTATCTATACAAGAAGATGTTGAAATTAGACCATGCGGACTTTTTATAGATCCCGAGATTCCATATTTAGGAGCTACACCAGATGGGCTTATTGGAGAAGAAGCGATAGTAGAGGTGAAATGTCCAATCTCAGCGCACAAGATAGGACTAGACGAAGCCATTGCTCAGAAAAAAGTAAATTTTTGGGTTAAAAATAATTCGGGCACTTTGCAGGTTAATAAAACCCACAATTGGTATTACCAAGTTCAAGGGCAATTGCATGTGACTCGCAAAACAAAATGTTTATTTGGAGTATGGTTCAGTGAGTCAAAGCCTCTGAAAACAGAAACAATTATTAGGGACGATGATTTTTTAGAAAATAAAATGAAATTAAAATTATGTACATTTTATTTAAATTGTATTTTGCCGGAACTTTTGGATCCGCGGCATAGTCGAAATATGGCAATTAGAAATCCGCCATATATTTTACAGGCAATAAAGAACAAAGAAAACCGCAAAAAGGTGCATAACCAACAAAAACCAGAAGACGAAAATATGTGCGTACTTCAAGAAAACCTACATGCTCCATCATCACCAACACCAATCCCGATAAATGACCAACCGACCTGTTCACGGTATTTGAATTTCAGTGACTTTTAACGAGAATTAAGAGTTTGAGACTGTGTTATTATTGTATTTAGTTTCGCTGAGAGATTTTTTCAAAGACATCGGTATCCTCACAGCGGCATCACAATTCATCTTCGCCAACATCTTATATATTAGGCAAAATATACACTTATACACTAAAAACAGTGATATTAACAATGTTAACACTAGGAGTAAGGACAAACTACGTGCTCCCTTTCACCGGCTTCATAAGGTTCATAACTCATTTGTTGGGCTTGGTTCTTGCTTCAGAATTAGTTTACCTACTGACAGGATAGATGAGTTTATATAATTGTTTATAATTTTACTTATTTTAATTTATTGTTGACACATCAACACAACATGACATCTACTCATTTTTTAATTTTTTATTAGTTGTATTGCAATATGTGGTTAGCTAGCGACCTCGACAATTATTTATTTTACCTCGATGGTCCTAATTTATCAATTATAACTTCTAGTTACAGCTATATTTAAGCGGGCACGCCCTTTATGCCTGGTGGCATTATTTTCTTTTTTTAGATATTGTTTAAGTTTAGTTATTTTTATTTCTGCTTGAGTATAGTTCTCGATGTTTTTGGTTGGTATATTGGCATGTGCTAGCTGTCATATGGCTATTAATTTATAATTTAAATAGATTTTTGCGTAATGTAAATTATCTTGCGTAATGTAAATTATCTTGCATACTATTGTATAGAATCTTTTCTTTTTCTAACTGAACAGACAGCTGTGCTGCTGGGGAGTTTGTTGCGCCACTTCTTCTTCCCAGCAAAAGCACTAGGAAGTGGTGAAGGGTGGGCATTTTGGGGGACTGTCTTATGTAATTTTGACGTTCGAAAAGTGCTGATTCTCAGCCTAGTTTGAATAAATGACTTTTGATTTTTTGTACAATTAATTAAACAATTTAGGAACAGTCACAGTGGCAACATTAAAACAAAATCAAAACTTAAATTATTTTTTTATTTATAATAGTCGATATCAGACATCCAACTTTATTACTGGTAGGAATGATGTAAAAAAAATGGTCAAATTAATTTGCTGGCGATACCCATCACGTCTGTGAAGTTTTGCCAGCTAATTTAATTTGATCTTGTGAATAAGGTGTAAACAAAATACCCGGACAAACTTTTATAAAACATAGTACTCATGAATAAGAGTAACTTTTACCATGGATGGGACCAACTCAGAAATATTAAAAAAAAACAGCTGTCCCATATAATTATTATGATCATGTACCTATTTCACTTTTGTACAGAACTGCTATTTTTTTTAAATATTTTGTTTTCACAGAGATAATATTGTTTATGGCTCACATACAAATATACCAATACATACCTATATCCTAATACATATGATATTACAAATAAAGAATAGGGGGGTATAAACACCTAACTATTCCCGATACTGAGAACCGATAAGTACTTATCTGGTCATCATCAGACCTGCAGAATGTATTATGTAGTAGCACCCGTGCTCAATTAGATAAATGTTGAAAACTAGATCATTCTAACTATTGCCGTTACTGAGAACCGATAAGTACTTACCTGGTCATCATCAGACCTGCAGAATGTATCATGTAGTAGCACCCGTGCTCAATTAGATAAATGTTGAAAACTAGATCATTCTAACTATTGCTGTTACTGAAAACCGATAAGTACTTACCAGGTCATCATCAGACCTGCAGAATGTATCGTGTAGTAGGACCCGTGCTCAATTAGATAAATGTTGAAAACTAGATCATTCTAACTATTGCCGTTACTGAGAACCGATAAGTACTTACCTGGTCATCATCATACCTTCAGAATGTATCATGTAGTAGCACCCGTGCTCAATTAGGTACATGTTGAAGACTAGGTCATCCGAACTATTTCCGTGACTGAGAACCGATAAGTACTTACCTGGTCATCATCATACCATCAGAATGTATCATGTAGTAGCACCCGTGCTCAATTAGGTACATGTTGAAGACTAGGTCATCCGAATTATTTCCGTTACTGAGAACCGATAAGTACTTACCTTGTCATCATCAGACCTTCAGAATGTATCATGTAGTAGCACCCGTGCACAATTAGATAAATGTTGAAAACTAGATCATTCTAACTATTTCCGTTACTGAGAACCGATAAGTACTTACCTGGTCATCATCATACCTTCAGAATGTATCATGTAGTAGCACCCGTGCTCAATTAGATAAATGTTGAAAACTAGATCATTCTAACTATTCCCGTTACCGAGAACCGATAAGTACTTACCTGGTCATCATCATACCTTCAGAATGTATCATGTAGTAGCACCCGTGCTCAATTAGATAAATGTTGAAAACTAGGTCATTCTAACTATTCCCGTTACTGAGAACCGATCAGTACTTACCTGGTTATCATCAAACCTTCAGAATATATCATGTAGTAGCACCCGTGCTCAATTAGATAAATGTTGAAAACTAGGTCATTCTAACTATTCCCGTTACTGAGAACCGATCAGTACTTACCTGGTTATCATCAGACCTTCAGAATATATCATGTAGTAGCAGCCGTGCACAATTAGATAAATGTTGAAAACTAGATCATTCTAACTATTCCCGTTACCGAGAACCGATAAGTACTTACCTGGTCATCATCATACCTTCAGAATGTATCAAGTAGTAGCACCCGTGCTCAATTAGATAAATGTTGAAAACTTGATCATTCTAACTATTCCCGTTACTGAGAACTGATAAGTACTTACCTGGTCATCATCATACCTTCAGAATGTATCATGTAGTAGCACCCGTGCTCAATTAGATAAATGTTGAAAACTAGGTCATTCTAACTATTCCCGTTACTGAGAACTGATAAGTACTTACCTGGTCATCATCAGACCTGCAGAATGTATCATGTAGTAGCACCGGTGCTCAATTAGATAAATGTTGAAAACTAGATCATTCTAACTATTGCCGTTACTGAGAACCGATAAGTACTTACCTGGTCATCATCAGACCTGCAGAATGTATCATGTAGTAGCACCCGTGCTCAATTAGATAAATGTTGAAAACTAGATCATTCTAACTATTCCCGTTACTGAGAACCGATAAGTACTTACCTGGTCATCATCATACCTTCAGAATGTATCATGTAGTAGCACCCGTGCTCAATTAGATAAATGTTGAAAACTAGATCATTCTAACTATTCCCGTTACCGAGAACCGATAAGTACTTACCTGGTCATCATCATACCTTCAGAATGTATCATGTAGTAGCACCCGTGCTCAATTAGATAAATGTTGAAAACTAGGTCATTCTAACTATTCCCGTTACTGAGAACCGATCAGTACTTACCTGGTTATCATCAGACCTTCAGAATATATCATGTAGTAGCACCCGTGCTCAATTAGATAAATGTTGAAAACTAGATCATTCTAACTATTGCCGTTACTGAGAACCGATGAGTACTTACCTGGTCATCATCAGACCTGCAGAATGTAACATGTAGTAGCACCCGTGCTCAATTAGATAAATGTTGAAAACTAGATCATTCTAACTATTGCTGTTACTGAGAACCGATAAGTACTTACCAGGTCATCATCAGACCTGCAGAATGTATCGTGTAGTAGGACCCGTGCTCAATTAGATAAATGTTGAAAACTAGATCAGTCTAACTATTGCCGTTACTGAGAACCGATAAGTACTTACCTGGTCATCATCATACCTTCAGAATGTATCATGTAGTAGCACCCGTGCTCAATTAGATAAATGTTGAAAACTAGATCATTCTAACTATTCCCGTTACCGAGAACCGATAAGTACTTACCTGGTCATCATCATACCTTCAGAATGTATCATGTAGTAGCACCCGTGCTCAATTAGATAAATGTTGAAAACTAGGTCATTCTAACTATTCCCGTTACTGAGAACCGATCAGTACTTACCTGGTTATCATCAGACCTTCAGAATATATCATGTAGTAGCACCCGTGCTCAATTAGATAAATGTTGAAAACTAGATCATTCTTACTATTGCCGTTACTGAGAACCGATGATTACTTACCTGGTCATCATCAGACCTGCAGAATGTATCATGTAGTAGCACCCGTGCTCAATTAGATAAATGTTGAAAACTAGATCATTCTAACTATTGCTGTTACTGAGAACCGATAAGTACTTACCAGGTCATCATCAGACCTGCAGAATGTATCGTGTAGTAGGACCCGTGCTCAATTAGATAAATGTTGAAAACTAGATCAGTCTAACTATTGCCGTTACTGAGAACCGATAAGTACTTACCTGGTCATCATCATACCTTCAGAATGTATCATGTAGTAGCACCCGTGCTCAATTAGGTACATGTTGAAGACTAGGTCATCCGAACTATTTCCGTGACTGAGAACCGATAAGTACTTACCTGGTCATCATCATACCATCAGAATGTATCATGTAGTAGCACCCGTACTCAATTAGGTACATGTTGAAGACTAGGTCATCCGAATTATTTCCGTTACTGAGAACCGATAAGTACTTACCTTGTCATCATCAGACCTTCAGAATGTATCATGTAGTAGCACCCGTGCACAATTAGATAAATGTTGAAAACTAGATCATTCTAACTATTTCCGTTACTGAGAACCGATAAGTACTTACCTGGTCATCATCATACCTTCAGAATGTATCATGTAGTAGCACCCGTGCTCAATTAGATAAATGTTGAAAACTAGATCATTCTAACTATTCCCGTTACCGAGAACCGATAAGTACTTACCTGGTCATCATCATACCTTCAGAATGTGTCATGTAGTAGCACCCGTGCTCAATTAGATAAATGTTGAAAACTAGGTCATTCTAACTATTTCCGTTACTGAGAACCGATAAGTACTTACCTGGTCATCATCATACCTTCAGAATGTATCATGTAGTAGCACCCGTGCTCAATTAGATAAATATTGAAAACTAGATCATTCTAACTATTCCCGTTACCGAGAACCGATAAGTACTTACCTGGTCATCATCATACCTTCAGAATGTATCATGTAGTAGCACCCGTGCTCAATTAGATAAATGTTGAAAACTAGATCATTCTAACTATTCCCGTTACTGAGAACCGATAAGTACTTACCTGGTCATCATCATACCTTCAGAATGTATCATGTAGTAGCACCCGTGCTCAATTAGATAAATGTTGAAAACTAGGTCATTCTAACTATTCCCGTTACTGAGAACTGATAAGTACTTACCTGGTCATCATCAGACCTTCAGAATATATCATGTAGTAGCAGCCGTGCACAATTAGATAAATGTTGAAAACTAGATCATTCTAACTATTTCCGTTACTGAGAACCGATAAGTACTTACCTGGTCATCATCAGACCTTCAGAATATATCATGTAGTAGCACCCGTGCTCAATTAGATAAATGTTGAAAACTAGATCATTCTAACTATTCCCGTTACCGAGGACCGATAAGTACTTACCAGGTCATCATCAGACCTTCAGAATGTATCATTTAGTAGAATGAAAGCTATGTCAGCAGGCATAGTGCATCGTGTAGTACAAAATAAATATAAAATTATGATGTGGTAGATACTCGTACCAGACTATAAAAACTAGAGGAACAAAAATATGTATTAGAATCTCTTAGAGAGCGAATAAAATAGGCAAAAACAATGACAACTCTGCGACACATCTGTGTTCTTCTTTAATCTTCAGTCCGTTTTATTTTAGTATGGTCGTTGGTCGGTAGGTGGCGCCAAATAAACAAATACTAGTACAGAGGTCAAATCTTTAAGGTCAACGGGCAAGGTAATACCCTTAAACCTGATTTCGAGAAAAACGCGGGTAAAGATTTTATTTTTGTTTTGTTTGTATCTCCAACACTATACATGATATCGAATTGAAACTTTCACTACATGATATATAAGAATGTAGAGAATATTATGTGGTACTTAATGTTTGTTCCCGCATTTATTCCCGCTTTAAAAAACAATAAATACTATAATGTTAAGTATTATTACTATGTGGAAAGAATGTTTACTAGTCATAACCGCAATAAGTAACCTATTTATTGCACTAATGGTTAGGAAACCAACATGATGCATTTTTGAGTAGTAATTAATTAAAAAAAATAACTGTTTCCTAACCAAAGTTGCATTAAGTTTCTTACTTTATTGCGGTTTTCATTAGTAAGAGACAAGTTTAAAACGCCAATGTTTTAACTTGTTACTGTTAGAAAAACAGAGATGTTACATTTTTATGGCAAATATGAATATATAGAAGTTTGCAAAACTTCTTTTTCGTCCTCTCACCGATTTAGTATAAATTATTTTTTCGGTAAAGCCAAGTCTAGTCATCATCTGCGTTCAGATGTATTTTTAAAATAATGTGAAATCAGTTATAGTTTTATGAATAATAATAAATATTTATAATATGAAATCTTTTTTATTTCAAACTAAAAAAAGTACAATTATAATAGGAATCACTTCGCCATCTTACATATTAATTCTGGTCTGGTGATGGGATACCCATCATTTAAAGTTCAATGGTTACTACAATTAATAAACACACATATCAACAATTTATTCTTTTGTTAAAATATCTTAATAGTTATAGTTAAAGTACACAATCGTAAATATTAAAAATAAACTTAAAAAAATGTAATCTACTTTTTTTATTTTAAGGCACAATTTGAGATCAATGTTTTCATCAGTCTGTAACACTTATAACTAATTAAGTATTTTTAGTCTATGTTCGAAGCTCGGGATGTTTCAGGTAAGTTTAACCAAAAGCCTCTCCTGGTTTCAGGCATCAAAGGTACTAAGTCTGCTATTATTCTATCTTTTCGTTCTTTTGTTATTCCTCTTGATGAAGTTTTGTTTGCAAAATCAGGAAAGCATTTGTTTTTAATTATTTTTACCTGTAGAAAATCTAGTTCTTTCCAATCGGACACATGGGTAACTCTGTGCTTTATTGTAAATGCCCCTCTTTCGGCTCTGACTGCCATGATGTCTTTTAAATAGACTCTGGGTTCCATGTTTCGGATTCTATGCTGAGACGACACATCCTCATAACTGTAAAAATCGGATACTGTCATCACTTTTACTATGCTTCTTTTTGAATTGGCCATTTTCACGGAATCTACAAAGTCATCAAAATCATAAACTTTTTTTTTCTTTTTTAATGCCATTTCAACCTGATGGTGAAAGCTATCAGCCGACATGAACGTATGGCCCGGTTCAAAATATTTTATGGTAATTGATTCGGCAGAAATCAGCTGACTATTTACTATGTTTACCAGAAAACACATAAACGCCCAGTTTTTGTTTTGGGCCGCGCAATTGTCGGCCCATACAACGATATGTTTCATGTCGCGTTCATGAATAAAAAACGATCTGAATGCAGAAATGATATCTTCTTGGCTTCTACCAGATACAGTTTCGTTCCAAAGCACTGCATAAGGAACATTTGTACCATTACTACCTCCAAGTGGAACGAAACTTTCATTAAATGTAATGATACGAGGACAAAATATCGCAGTTTTAAATTGGTCCATTCGTGGCAACATTATGACTTTCTGTAGATCTACAGAAAAGTATATGCAGTCTTTGTCAGTAAGACCTTGCTCTTTGTCTCGTTGATATTCCTCTCTGGATTCCGTGTATCGTGACTTATGTTTATTTTTTTGAATACATAGGTCACAGTTTTCCTGAGAACATCCAGTATGTGATTCAAAGAGAGCACATTGCTCACATTCTTCATGCCCGAGATGAGCAAAGGAAATATTCATTTCTTTTACAACCTTTCGATATGTTTCAAAAGAGATCGACATATTGGGATATTTATCAATGAAGCATTGATGCATCATCGTAACATTAATGTCACTCGGCAGATAAAGTTTATCTGGGGCATGTTCGCGACGGTAATGTGAAATTGTTGGATTAAAACTTTGTATATGGTCCTTGATTACGTTCCTGTCTATCACATTTTTGCGTTTGTATGATCCTCGTTTGTCTTTTTGATTATCAACTTCCTTACTGAGTGCCGAGTGAATATGTCTGTTATTTTGTGGGTTGTAACCAAGTGTCGTTAAAAAAAAAGTTTTGCAAACATCCAATTTTTCATGTTTGACTTGAAAATGATAGTAATACGAAACATCTCTTCTATTCTTATTTCGACCTTCCTTAGTAGTTCTTGTTTTTATTTCCTTCGGTTCGACCATTCCTTTAATGAATAAACCTCTTGACTCCCAATCTAACCTTATGTACCGCTCATGTATTTCTCTTCTAATTTCTTCAGAAATCTTATTTGTGCATTTTTTACGACATTTAACATCACACGGTGGTTTCAGTAACAGCTTTTCATCAGCATTTTCTTTTTTCTGTCTTTGTCGATCCGCAAGGGATACATCAAATCTACGTCTTTTTCTTGGCAAGCCCGCTTTAGTCAGTCCTTTTTCATTCTCAGGTATTACGCATTCCTCTACTTCACTATTTTCACGTTCAGTCTCATCACGTTCAACCTCCCGACGTTCAGTCTCCTCACGTTCAGTCTCTTCATGTTCAGTCTCTTCACGTTCCATCTCCTCATGTTCAGTCTCTTCATGTCCAGTCTCCTTACGTTCAGTCTCTTCACGTTCAGTCTCTTCATGTTCAGTCTCTTCACGTTCTGCCTTTTCACGTTCAGTCTCATCATGTTCAGTTTTTTCACGTTCTGCCTCTTCCTCTTCACGTTCAGTCTTTTTATATCTTGTTTTTTTACATTCAAGTAAATTTCTTTTAATACAAATGGGTGAATCAGAATCAGAATCTGAAACTATACAATCAGGGTAGTAGTCTTTATCAATGACACTATCGTCGGAATCTTCAAAATAATCTACAGCTCTGTTTATGTTGTCACATTCTTCTTCGGAGGATGGTAGGGTTTCATAGCACTTTAGAGAATGCCTGGTAACGGTTGTTTCAAAAGGTTTTTCGTAAAATAATGGTAGGTCATAATTTTGAACACTACTACTTGATGGCCTTGGAATCAGCTGGTGGCTGGTAGGTTCAGATGGAGAAACATTAGATTTTGGGTTTTGATTTTGCGAAATAGCCAAAGAAAGAATTTTGTCTCTTCTGGACATGGTGTTGCCTGAAAAAGGAATATTTTGCTTAGGGACAAAAAATCAACACGCGTAAAGAAAGCATCAAACACACACTGATAATATTTAAAACAAACATAATAAAACTGGGTACTGCCTATATGGTACCCGAACTAGCTTCGCCTCAGCGAGTCAGCGCCCAGAGATGGAAATACTTGCATAGGAAATCGACTATATACAAATAAGAAGCATAATCGTATTTGCAAATTAAAAAACTGAACTATCAAGTATTTTCCGCTGATTCAATTATGCTCCTTATTCGTAAGGCGACATGAATCAATTTCCTATAAAAGTATTTTCCGCTGATTCAATTATGCTCCTTATTCGTAAGGCGACATGAATCAATTTCCTATAAAAGTATTTTCAACTCTGACGCTAAAGGCGCGGCCGCGGGCAGCGAGGGACTCTCGGCGTTGACTGCGGCGCGCGGCGCGGCGTCACCAAAATACTTTCAATAATATGTGTGTCTATTAATAATTAAATAAAGTAGCACTGGCTAATAATATCATAGCGTATTAATGCCCGTGACATGTAAACATAAAATAAGTAAAAAAAATAAAATAAAATTAAATACGTTACTTACCGGCCAAACTGATTAGCACGTGCGTACGATAGTCCGACTCGATGTAAGCGAGCGCCGCGACTGACGTTTGCACGAAATATTTTACTCCCCTCGTACCCCCTCACCCCCGGGTGCTAGTTATAAACGCAATAAATGGTGAATTTATTGCAATTTATTTCGCGTTGGTACACTGTAATCGTTTAATCATCCTACAAATAAATGCAATATATCTACTTACTACAAAAATTTTAGTATTCTTCTCATAATTATTATGAAGGTACCTTAACATAACTGCAATAACTAAAGCTTATTGTACTTATAACTAGTAAATGAGAATCACAAATAACGAAATATGGTAATTATAAATGCAATAACTCTACTTATTGCAGAAATAATTAGTACATTATTTAATAACGTAAATATGGATCCATATCATATCTGCAATAACTCAAACATATTGCACTTATAACTAGTAAATGAATATAAAAACTGACGAACTATGCTAATTATAAATGTAGTAACTATACTTATTGCAGATATAGTTAGAAAAATTACTTAATAGCGTAAGTAAGTTATTCCTATTTATAGTTATTTCGGTCTTGATATGTAAATCATAAAGCACCCACCTAGATATTGCAGTTAGACTTAGTATTAAAACCGGATCCGTCATAGATACGTAAAAAGTGTCTAAAACGAATATATAGATCTCATTCTACAAATTCCGAATATGTACCTATCTCAATTCGGCACAAAACTCGAGTTATTGCACTCTTCATAAGGACGGCAGTGTAATAAGGCGGGGAACACACCGTCTGGACCAGCTGCCTTAAAAGGATGGAAGCTCCGGATGGCCCATTGGATTTTCTCCAACGTGATCACCCTGTATGTGTAGCGCCAATCATTGTCTGATGGTGTTTGAGTTTCATCATGCCAGTCAATTACCTGCGCGAAGACGCAACCTGGGAAGTGAGCTTCAATTAGGACGCGTCTTGTTCCTTCAGGTGACGTCGTGAATGTGTTATCCGGTTTGCGAAGGGTGGTGGGCCCAGGTGTATACTGTTGCGCCAGCACCTTCCTTACCCGGTTTGCTTGCTGACAGGATTCAATGCAGTCTGATAGCTGTCTATGATTGATTTAGTAAGATGGCTTACTTGTACTTCAATCTGTGTCGTGTCCGTCCATGTCGACGGGTTGTTTATTCTCGCAAGCTTGCAGTCAAGGTTGCGTGTGTAGGTGGCTCGATCCGTGTTACGCGGGTGGCGCCGTGGCGTTGTAGGTGGCACACAGACCTGGATGTCGAAGCGGATCCATCTGTGGTCAGAGCAGGAGGCCTCTTTGGATACCTGCCAACCGGTGATGATTTCCGCCGCGCTCTCTGTTGCCAGAGTGAGATCAATGATTGTGCGGCTTCGCCTGGTTACGAAAGTTGGTTCGGAGCCAGTGTTTAGTAGGGATAGGTTAGTCGAGAATAAGTAGTCAACCAAGGCCTTACCCCTCTCATTTTGCGTGTCCATACCCCACAGTTGGTGGTGTGCATTTGCGTCGGCCCCGATGACGACCTCGAACCCACAATTCTCGCAATGGCTCACGAGACGGGCGAGGTCCTGAGGAGGCGGCGCCTCCGCCTCGGGCATGTAGGCCGGGACGAAAACGATCACCACCTCCATGGCATCGTCGCGCTGTATAAGCAGCTTAGCTGCAGAGACATCTCTGCAACAGAAGTCAGTTAAGAGCTGTGTTTTAAGGTTACCTGTGACATAGATGCACGATCTGGGGTGTTCGTGATCTGAGGTGAATAGGAGCTTACCGCCAAGATTGGAGAGTCCTTGTATGCGGCCAGCCCTAATCCACGGCTCCTGGATTAAGGCAATGGCCGTGTGTTGTACCTCCAGCCACTTGCAAAGCTGAGCCGTCGCGGTCTGACTGTGGTGGAGGTTTGCCTGGAGGACTTTACAGGCCGACGAAGGGGACGCCATCGCTGGTCGAACCCTCTTCATCCCCCCCAAGTCTCAGCCCAGCAAATAGGTCGCCCTCGTCAATGCCGTCCTCCCCCGGGCCCGAAGCCGGGGACAGGATCATGTCGTCCAGCTCCTCGCCCGATGAGGGGACGGCACCCACGGTGGTGGCGGCAGGGGCGGCCGACTCTGCAGCAGCAGGTTCAGCCGCGGATGCTTCCGGGTTGCTTGAAGGGGGAGTGGACTCCCCTGCAGGTGCCTGCGGCAGTTCCAGCGGCTCGCAGACGGTTCGCGTGGCGGGATCCCAACCCCGTGGCACGTCTGTGAACCTACCGTTCCGACCCTGGAACTTCACGTACACCGCCCCTAGACCAATAGAGAGGCGGCGTCCGGCCTCTATCAGAGTCGGGATTTGGTCCACTGGGACACCGACCACTACGAACCATGCCGAGGCTTGTTTGTCGGCGTGCAGCAGTACCCACCTCTTGATGTCCACCCAAGGGTTCTGGTAGCTCAGAGCACGACCAATATTGATCGACTCACCGTAGACCCCCTGCTCATCCGGGATCACGATGCCACACCGTGCACGCTTCTGGATTTCCGACTGGCTCACGACGACTAGCGAGGTGCTAGTTGAGAGAGCCAGGCCGGAGACTGTCTTCCTTAGCCAGGCTAAGGTGTGGTCGTTACCGCACCACAGTTTGATGACCCCCCCGGCGAACAGCGGCTTGGCGTTGAAGGTTGGTCCTGGGGTGTCATGTTCAGGGGAGCAGGCCTCCATGATAATCTGCTTCTGGATAGCAGCGAGTACCTGGTCCGATACGTCCTTGCTGAGGATCCCCGTGCGGTCGCAGGTGATCGCGACGTCTAGGGTCGCGCTGGCAGCTTGGGCGTTGCTTTTTGTCCGACCCTATTGGATTGATCAAGCTGCGGCCGCTTATGTTCTCCACGAGGTGACAAGGTCTCGTTGAGAGCTCGCTTGGCCGCGGCCTGATCCTTCCAATCGGGTCGCTGTGTCCTTTTACCTTCAGCTGGTTTCTCGGAGGCGCTGGTTGACGGTTGACTGGGCGCTGGTCGGCTGGTGCTGGCCTCTGCCTGTGACCGTTTACCGGCGGAGAAATTTAGCTGGCCGCCCGTCGGTTTTGCTGAGCTAGCGGCAGGTGTTTGTGTCTTGCGGGAGCCGTTTCCAGGCTTCCGCAGTGCTTGACGTCGCGTGAAGGGGCTGTGCAAGGGCGAAGGGCTTGTTGAGTGCGTTTACCCTTGCCCTTGCGTTTCGGCACAAATTGCCAGGCACGCGAGAACGCGTCCTCGGTGTAGGTGGCCGTCTCCGCTTGACCGGTGACGACCGCCTGATGAGTGGAGGATTGAGGACCCACAAGAGGAGGAGGGTGCTTGGTAGAGAGCCCAGTGCCAGTGTTAACCGGCGCCGGGGTCTGTATGGAAGGGGTCAGACCGGCAGTGGTATTAGTCGTCGCCTTGGTCTCCAACTTTGTATTAGAAGGGTCGGTACTGGTCCCAATCAGCGCCGACGTCCTTTGTTTATTTTGGGACTTTTTGGTTTTGGTCTTAGCTGTGGTTCTCGCCACAGCTGGACCGGTGCCCACGCTGGTACCCGCAGCATTTGCTGCAAGGCCACCAGGGGCAAGGGAAGTGCAAGCACCTCCCTTTGGAGTCTCATTGGCTTTCGCCTCCTCTCCACATGCTGAATGATTAACAGGCCTTAACGTATCCATGTTATATTTTAAAGTATTATTCATCTCTCTGGCTCCCACCCTCCATGGAGCCCGCAACTGGGAACGTCTTACTATTAAGAACGTTAGGACTACCAGAGAGATATAGGGGCGCAAGGCTGGTTTACAGTGCGACATCGGGTGCTTGATCGGGCTGGCGTAGGGGGTCGAAAGGCCCACCCCCAACGAACTGATCAACCTTCACTTACACCGTCAGCATGACCTTTACCTACCACATCGGCCGTCCGAGGACGACCTCAGCGGACCTCACGCACCTCGCCTGTGGCCCTCTGACGGGACACTGTGGCTATTTCCCTACCCCTGGCTATTGGGTAGGGCCACCGTTTCGCTTGAAATCGGGACCAAAGGGGGCGTGTTGCCTTACGGACACACTACAGCCAGAGCCGCTCGGCTCAACCCCCCAGGACTCCTTCATCCCCGCTCACGGCGCTCAACTGCGCAGGTCCTAGCGCCGGCGACTGTTCTCTCCTACTCGTCATCAGCTCACTTTAGTGACGGCCGAGCCCGCCACCGTGTGTGGAAACGGAAGGGCGGAATTAAGAGAAGTTGGAATATGGATAGGATAATGTGGGTTGGGTTTACGGGATTTGGGGTAGGACGGGAAAGAAAAGAAAGGAATCGAAGTTACCCGTTCGCTGGGACCGACGGGGATAATGGAATGGTAGGGAAAGCATTTGGTGGATTAAGGGTGTGGGTTCCTTGGGGGTCACCAAGGAACCCACACCCTCACCTGGGAGTTGGCCTAGGGATTTAAGATCAATGGGATATATAAGGATAGGGAGGGATGGCTTAGTCAGGTGATGGGTTCATAGAAAGGGTTATATGGGTTACCCTAAGCTTGGGATTTGGCTTCCGGGAACTTCTTTTGTTCAGGATCTCTAAGGGAAATGCTCCAAGTGTGGGATCGCCCACTAAAGGTCAAATGTCGGTCTGTTTTCCCAAATAAAATAAATGTAGCCGTAAGTGGTCGGTCCCGCAACCGGAGTTGGGCTATCCGCAACCTGCCCACCCGCTCGGTTGCAAGAGAAGTATGTATGTATACATTCGCGTTGGAGCGATCCAGAACCCCCGAGTATGATGAATGGTCACTGTTCTAACCTAAACCAAATGGCTGACGAACAATAGAGGGGATCTGGCGTTCGGCGACCGCCCCCGCCTTAGCCTTCTAACCTAACCTATCCGAGTCAGATTGCTCTGAATCGGGGTGTTAACCATAATGATGGTATCAATCATATCAATATATTATAATAATGTTAAACGATAGACCTAATAATTTTCGATTAAATAAACGTTATATCCGTTATACGTTAAGTATAAGAAATAACTTTTGGAGAAAAAATTGTTTTGCCTCCTTTCTGCAACTGCTTTTATTGACAATCCTGCTAGTACACAAAACCTACTTAATATTTTAATTTAAGTAATAATTTGCACGCCGTAAGGTAGACTGTATCCGATCTCATTAATTTATGTACAACATCTTACCTGTACCTACATTCATAGCAAATAAAGTTCTGATTCCGCTTCTGATTCTGACATAATTATGTTTGATAATAATACTTACAATTAATCAAATTATTAAAAATACATAAAAGAAAAGAATGAAGAAAGAAAAATTGTTTATTCTGCGCAAACTAAAGGCACATTAAAAAATATTAGGTACATAAAATACACATTTACAAATTGGCCAAAAGCCTCGTATTCAAGTACTTAAAAGTTTGTCAATTTTGTCCATTGTTTGATGTCAGAATCAGGGACCAAAGAAAATTTACGTAATGTGCAAGAAACTTACGTAGATAAGTTATTATACATAGTATCCCTATGTAGTCTGTGGTTATTATACTCTTTAACATAAATACTCACCTTACGGCGAAGTAATGTGTTGCGACACTGGCAAGGAAAAATCCACTTATAAAAAAAAACGTATTTATTACATCACAATGAACTAACTAACGAAGAGTGGGTTTGTGATGCGCAATAATAGCACCACGCACCAGCATGGCCGAACAAAGAGAGGCTGCTTCTGTTGGTATGTACACTCAGCTCAATCAAGCCGTGAATCATGATAACTAACGGCCGAAATTGGATTCAAGTGGAGTGTTTACCTTGCTATGACTGCAGCGCTTTTAGCCCAACTTGCCACTAAATAATATAATTTATTTAAAGGCTTATTCACAAAAACAACAGAAACACATTAATTTATAATATAATTACTACAAATTGCAAAATTTATCCAAAAAATATATAACCGACAGGGTTATATATTTATTGGACAGATTTTGCAACTTTTAGGAAATAGATGTGCGTTGCATGAAACAGGCAAAACAATCGCTGAAGCATGTATTCATAGAGGCTCATAATGAGATTAGCAATGCACACAATGACGGTGCTCTGTGCTGTGTGCGAGAAGCCTCACTGGTTCACGCCGATGTCCTCCCATCACGCTACAGACACAGGAGCGCGCAGCGCACACAACCTTTACATACACTTGCTGAGCGGCAACAGCCGTTTATAGAGCTCAGCAGCCTCGTTCCACACGCGCTCAGCAGTGTGCCGCAATAGATAACATGCGGCAAGAGACCTCGTGTCTTGTGAAATCCAATTGCTTTACGTCTGGCGCTGTAGTTATGTTGCTTATTTAATATCCTAGCTGGGAAAGATGTACAGGAAGGCTTTTGTGTAAGTGCATGCCTCCTGGTTATAACGGAGAGGGCTCCGCGACGCGTGGGAATGAGTTACACGCTCGGCTGCGAGGCGCCGCATTGTGCGCCTCTACACGACTTTAGAGCACACTTCGTCACTCGCTGCTTACCCTAATTCATTTGATTATCTACCCCGTCGTATGTACCCCTTCGAGTGCAGTTCAGTCGGTTCTTCGAGCAGTTTCCACTTTTTGTAGCAGACGCCGTCGTCTGTGACTCATTACGACCAATCTGATGGAGCGTGGGCCTCGCAGGAAGCGGGGCGCGGGGTGCGGTTCGGGGGTCGGACCCAAACTTCTGTTATCTAATTTATTGTCATACCTGACTACGAACACATACGGTTAAAAAGGTGATGCTTTTTCAGTGAAATTCTGATGTTGAAAAGGACCTCATTCAATTTTAACTATCTTGACTTATTTTTAAAACAAATATATAATATTCACAATATACACCATTGTGATTTATTTGAATCACAGCTAGCGAGCGATATCTACTTATATAACAATAGTTGATGCGCTGAAATTCTTGATACTGACACCTTATTCAATTAATCTGGAAAACAAATAACAAGTAGATAGTACTTGTAAAGAATTTGGTTCCATACCTACACAACAGCAAACGGTAAATGATATGGGTACTCAGAAAAGGCTTCCTCGAACCCGCGGAAACAAACAATACTGTCAAAACATTCCCAAGTGAAATGAAGCTCATTCAGCACTTTTTGTTCGACTGTACTCTGTACCGCCGCGTGCCGCGCGCCGCCGCCCGACTAAACGAACTTACTTTATCAGCAAAATGATCCACAAATACAATCGCGAACAAATTGCCAAGACACGTGTAATAACTAGTAAGTTGTCGGTTGGTGTCGCGCTCGGGGGCACAGGCGAGGCGGTATATGTAGATGCGAGCACTCACATCAGCGCGTCGCGCGTCGGGTGCGCGCCACAATCCGCTACAATTATGCTAATAGTAGTACAGCGGGTCACGTCACCCGCTGTACTACTATTATACTACGTACTTTTATTAATGCAACTGTTGGCGCGTCACGTCTCGTGTCGTGTCACTGTGCAAGCGTATCGCGGTACTGTGCATGCGTGTCGCGGTACTGTGCTCGCGTGTCGCGGTACTGTGCACGCGAGTCGCGGTACTGTGCACGCGTGTCGCGGTACTGTGCAAGCGTGTCGTGGTACTGTGCACGCGTGTCGCGGTATAAAAGTGCACGCGTGTCGCGGTACTGTGCACGCGTGTCGCGGTACTGTGCACGCGTGTCGCGGTACTGTCCCGCGTGTCGAGGTACTGTGCACGCGTGTCGCATCACCTTTGCATGCGTGTAAATAACGTGTCGGCTCGATGAAGCATCAGTTCGTCACGCTGCAAATATTATAATAATTTGTAAATTATTATGCAAACATAGAAAACAAGAAATTTTTGTAAATATCATAGCTCCCTTATTTATAATTTTTAGGAAATATGCCTTTGTAACAGCTACTAAGTATTATTAGACTAACGCTCATCATCTGACTACTCTTATCTAATTGTATTTGCGGACGGCGCAACACGGCTCTTTCTTCCATACATCTCTTTTAAACTTAACATAACAATTTAATTATTTATTCAAGAACTATTTAAACCATTTTATTTTTACATCCATTTTATTTTACAACCATTTTATTTCGATTTCATCTGTTCCGTCGTGCCAAGTAGTAATCTTTGTATAAAGTGTGATCCATAGTTCCATACCTACATATATCTACTTTGACAAGTTAAATGCGTGATTGTTATATTTTTGGATGACACTTAATAATATTATGAATCAAAAAAACGAAAATCATTTATTTGCCTAAATAAGGTAGAGAAGGTTGGTAAAATGTACAAAATTGTTCTCTTATTCTGCCTTTAATTTCGGAGAGCAAATATAAAATAAAGTTTAAATTTTTTTTAAAGTTTTAATTTATTATTGATCGTAATCGTGCAGGGTTGCATATTAGAAAATCAAAACTTTCTCGAGCAAATTTCAAAAGAACAATAAACGAAATAACACAATGTTTAATGTTTTATTTAGAAAAAAATTAAAATCCCAATGTATGTGACATCAAATGAACGACTGATCAAAAGTAGCTAGATGTAATTTTAAAATATCAAATCATTACTAATCAAATTACATAATCACAAATGACGACTGAATAAATTTGCTAGATGTAAATATAAGTACCTACCAAATCATAACTAATCAAATTTTATAATCACAAATGATTTCTTATTAAGAATTTCGTGGAATTCTTCGGTAGGAACATTGACTCCAAAATTCTGGACTAAACAGAGGTGGTTTATTGTTCTTACCATTGACGTAATATTCATCAAACCATTCTGCTATTTTTCGGGCATCCTCTGACAATATGTTTAAAATATCGGTAAAATACATGTTTACATTTCGTGGATGAATGTAATATAATGCTATAAGGCATTTAATTTCGATATTAAATGCTTTGTTTGTATTATATTTGGTAGTAAGACCCTCATTTTGTATTTTTCTGTACAGTATCTGTCTAAAATGAAAAAACACCCTTTTGCCTTAACAGATTAAAATAGCAGCTTTTTCGAAATCCAAAATCACATGGCTAGGGTTAATCAAAATGTCATTTGCAGTGCAATATTCAATTGATAATTCAAACATAACGTCGTACGACGTTTTGTCCGTAGGTGTAAGTAACACAAATAATAATGGAAATGTTTTGTCGCAATTAAGTACTTGGCCATGAACAGTATATAATTGTTAAAATATATTAGGAACAATTTTTAATGTCCCATCCATGATCCAATACAAGGCTTGGCCCAAAAAAGTCATTAAAGCCTTTGTACTAAATAAAATAACTCTTTTGTTTGACCCGAAAGTTTTGTCTTTAATTATAAAATTATCGCCTTTCGACATTTTGACCGCCTCTTCATCTACTTCGAAATCAAAAGTTGTGGGTTCTTTCGGTGTTTTCAATAATTTCTTTTTTGGTCGTGTGATTACTTGTCTAAGTGCGTCTTTTGATGGTAAATTACTTGTAAGGTCTGTAGAAGTTAATGCCAGGTGATTTTGAATGATTTGGCATGTTTTGGCAGTCGGTACAGCACAGGTTTCCATTTTTAAATCGTAAATATTTTTAGCAATATCTGCACGTGTTGGGTTTCCTTCGTGACTATGTTGGTCAGTACAAGATATCCCGGATAATAATTCAACATCCGTAAATATATTTGTTATCAAGTTAGAATGGCACCGACACTCCGATGTATATAATTTACAACGCCAATAAATTGTGTCCTTACACCGTGTGTCTTTAACTTATGAAAATCCATTGAAATGCACTTTAACTCCACCCCTTTGTGATTTTAACACTTGTATTTTTCTATCTTCTGATTCTGACATTATTTAGAACTTGATTAATCGAACACGAGTGAAATTTTATTATCTAAGTTCTACCCGCATTAGTATAACGCCTATATTATTTGTATTAGCAAACCAGTCATGTTGTGCAAAGGCTTTCTGTATCAGACAGGCGCTATTCGCTAATATTAATATTATTTTAACCTTTTTCAGTTAATCCATTTAATAAATAATAATTTATCCAGTAATCCATTTTGACCTTTAAACGATTTGGTCATTAGTAGACTTTGGTTAACTGAACTTTTGATCAAATGACCATCGTTATTTTAAACTTTGTTGATTTGTACGTTGTTCTTTTGAAATTTGCTCAGGAAAGTTTTGATTTTCTAATATGCAACCTCGTGCAGTCACTATAACAGATAATCCCATTAAAATTGTGTTATTGAATTAAGTAAATGTTAATATAATGAAAAAAAAAGTAATAATAAAATAATAATCATAAATGGCAATAATGGGAGAGATTCACCACCAAATAATAATAACATTAAGTAAAAGTAACATAAAGTACTTTTTATATTATTAAATGTTTTATATTTTTTAAATTCTAATATAACAATAAGTAAAAGCCACATAAAGTATTTTTTTATATTTTTAAATATTTTTTTATTTTTTTATTCTAATATTTAAAAATATAATTTATAATATGTATTAATGTGAAATAAAGGAGACAATAACATTAAACTCGTAATAATATAAAGGCGAAGGTTTGTGAGCGTGAATGTTTTCTCTTCCTCACGCTAAAAGTACTAAAAGGAATTGAATAAAATTTGGCACACAGATAGTTTATAACCTGGATTAACACATAGGATTTTTATCCCGATATTCCCACGGGATCAAAACTTGCGGGTGAAACCGCGGGGCGCAGCTAGTAAGTCATAATTTAGAAAGACCGTGCAATTTACTCAACTTACAATTTATAATCTAAAAACTCATGTAGGTATGTACACTATAAAAGCATTTTTCAATTAAAACCCTCGTCAAATTACTTTTAAATCTAGAAAATGGTAGCGTTTTTATGGAATTTGGTATTTTATTAAACAATTGTACCTGTAAATGTGAGATTCGTCCTCGGTTGAAATAACTTATTAGTATACATAGACCGTGGGGCATAGTAGCTTGTCGCTTGCTGAAAAAGTCTCATAAGTTTGAAAACAAATATACTTACAGGTTTCTAATATATAAATACACGGTAGAGTTAGTATGTTATATTTCCTAAAGAATGGACGGCATGACTATATTATTTTGTTTCAACACAAATATAGCTCTTAGACACTTTTTTTGAATTACGAATCTGTGCTATCTGTAAGATATCTGTGTGTCTGTTGTCAGAACTTAATGAGCGTGTAATTAATTTATTTATTTTTTATTTAAATGTCGTAGCGCTGTAGATTTATCATTTTTGCCTTGTTTCATAAATTACATTAGTATAAACTGTCTATGTATATTAAAATGTCCTACTTCAGTTATTACGGGCAGGTATCTGCAACATGTTCAGTTTAGTACCAGGGCTGATCACTCGGGTGGTCCGTGAGTCAGAGGGGCTGCCGGGTCCCTTCGTTACGTACCGCTTGTTGCTGCCCCGTATCTCGTTATCATTCATACGGCTATGAACCTGCTCATATCTCACACAATTTATGTTCGTGATACGAGTCAAGTACGACATTAAAACAAACTCGTTCGGAATGTTAAATAGAGATGAGCGCTAGCGACGAGTGCCTCGCTGCCCACATGTGGCACCGGTGCGGCTCAATAGTGCCTTAATGTGGCAACACTTCAGTTCAGTGTCTCGAGTGTTGCCTGTTGTCTGCTGTTCAAATAAGAGGTTTATGTATAGTTGAGTTCATGACGGGCAAGTTCAACGAAACATTGAAATGCGGATATAGATAATATTTTGGAAACAGGGTGTTAACAGTTAAAAGACGACGGATATCGAAACTATCTATTGGACGGTAGTTGGCTCATAGTGGTATCGTGGTTGCAGCGCGGCTTTCAATTACTGGCGTCCAATTAGCGAGTCATAGTCGATCACTATGTGATGTCAGTTCAATCCCTTCAACGTTTCTAACAGTGAGTGAATAGCTCCGCTGTACTACAGCTGCTGGGGCGTAGATTAGCTTCAATCATCAATCGCTCGTCGACTAGTTTCGTACATCTGTGTCGGAGTCTGTCGAATGCCGAAAGCTCGTGAGCACATCTCTGTAAGTGAGATATTCAGTTGATGTCGGTCACGTTCCATTCATCGGTCGTTCAATGTTCGCGCTGCATTTTTAAGCTCGTGTGTGCCGTCCACGTTGCGTCGGTGGCGGGTACATTTGCGCACAGTAGCAGTGATGCTCTTTGTGGGTTACCAGCTATTCACTGTTAACGTTCGTCCTACCGTTCTCTGAATTTACTAGTGACATGAAAATGCTTACACTGGAGATTGTGGACTTTTCAGTGTCATCTGTTAGCGTTCCTCAACGCAGCTAGCGGTAGTACGAGATCCGGCTGCGAGATGACTACGTTCATAGAGTTTTTAATCAAAATCTATTTTTTTCATATATTTATGAATGGGGGAATATATTTTTGCCGGGGTGCCGATCAAAATGTGGCCGCAAGTATTTTTAATAAAAATAATATTAATTGATTCTTGGGAAGTAAATTCATACCCTTTTTTTTAATAAATATATTTTATAAAAAAAAATATAGTACTTACTGTCGCGGTTTGAGATCTACAATCCTATAAAACATAAATTGTACGAGTATGTATCTCTTACGGTTTACGCGGCGCACGCCAGTAAAGATCCCAGTCGGCATGATTTTTTCCGACATCTTCAACAATAATCGTCATATTTTAGCAAAGGTCAATGGGCAGATAGTAGATACGGCGGACAGAAAATAAATTGTGAGGGTATATAGATAAATGTAATAATATAGATTATCATGGTAAGGGTCGCTTTCGCGTGGGTTGTGGGAATTTTGAAAAAAAAACTTATTCTTATTTCACGTTATTTATTCAGTGTGATCAATGTCTACTGTGATTTCATCTAAAAATGCCGCAGGGGCGTCAATTTGTTATTGATGCCTAGACCAGGATAAAAAATAAACTATACTGGCGATATGCGCGTGAGAGAAAAAGTTTATTAGATATACTACATTTAGAGGCATTGATATCCACTTAACTATCAACTTTTGAGTGTCAGGATTTTCAGGTTACCTATTAGTCAATTATTTAATCATGTAGGCATTTTAATATGTGGGTGTACCTACTACAGGTGCACCTCTGCCCGACCCCTCGGGGAAACAAGGCGTGATGTTATGTTATGTATTTTAATATCTATGAATATGGTGTGTAGGGAAAAGGATTATAAGAAAGCACATGGAGACAAGACTAGGCATTTATTTCAATTAGACTTGTCAATAAATAGGTATTGTTAATGAGAAAGCTAGTTATCCGTTCCAAATCTAGGTCTTCGTGGAGAAGAAGGATAAGAAACTCCACGGAAGCTTGTTTTGAAGTATTTTATCAACATATTTTTACATTAGCATTTAGTTTTGTTATTACATTAATCTCTTGGACCATTTCTTAAAGCTAACAACTTTATCAATGACAAATAGAATATGAATATTCCTTAATTCTATTTAACACTTATGTGGCAATATTAGCAATATTTTAATACATACAGAACATCATAGTTATCAGCAATAATCAAGATATAATGACAATTTAACTTACATGAACATTGTAGTTAGTCGATCTTTCACCAGAAGTGATCTGATGATCCTTATTTCAATCCATTTTACAATAAAAGCAGAACTTCTGATAAGCAACATTATTTCCTTATATTAGCTTTTAGCAACTCAATATTACGGACATGGACACCACTCAGGGTCTGTTCTTAGATGTTAACATAAGCTTTTATATTGTTACCAGTCCAGTGACACGTACAGAAAGAGAGCAAGAATTAAGTTACACGACCTTTTAAAACATTTCAAATGACAGTTGTCTACCTTATCTAACATGAATATTGCCACAGATAAAATGAACTGAACTATTAGTACAACACAAATACTTTTAAACTATAAACTGTAATAATACCTTTACAAAAATATAATTTATACGTAAACTAATCTCTTAGATATTCTTAACAAAATAATTTAATAAAACTTGTATCCTCAATCATTTAGTATTTAAATATAGGAACAACAAATAAATCAGTGTGACCCTACTACATAATTCAACCAAGATATTGGAGACAATAACAACAGTTGAGTCAAATCAGTGTTTGACTTATAAAAATAAGTTTGTTATTAAATTCATTTAGTAAATTAATCATAGATAATAATTACATTTATAGGTATAACAAGTAGAATTACATTTATATATCATATTATTTATTTTTAGACACAATAATTACATTTATATAACACGGCCATGCTGACAAGTACTTCGCTCTCGAAGTACTTTAGAGACCCTTTTTCTACAATTGTTTTACTTTTGTTTTGCCAATTGCCGACGTGTCAAGTCCCCTCCACTCGCTGCTAGTGGGATATACTTGCACCAAGCAAATGACCGACCAGCGGAAACATTTTTTTTTTTTTTTAATTTTTATATATAAATGCAATTAGGTAAAGAATCATAAGTGTATCTCATATGATTTTAAGCTCCTAATAACACATATTTTACTAGGATCAATTAAAAGTATATGTAAATCTATTGTTTGGATGTTCTATTAAACTGAAATGTACCAAAATAACCATCACAAATGGTAATTATTTAAAAAAATAATCTATTACGACCTGTACTTCGCTCTCGAAGTACCCAACTAATTATATTTTAATAAATAAATATTTGTTTTCAAGAAGTCTCTGGCCTTGACATACCAGTCCTATCACCTGCTGCGCATGAATTTCAGAAAGGTATCAGGGCAGTGACCGACCAGCAGTAATGTTATAAGTAGCCTCTGGCCTTGACATACCAGTCCTATCACCTGCTGCGCATGAATTTCAGAAAGGTATCAGGGCAGTGACCGACCAGCAGTATATATATAATATTATAAGTTACATAATTATACATAATTCTTTCTATTTATTTCCGAATTAAATCCACATCAGTGTGTAATTAATTAAAATATGCTTTCAGTAACTTAACATGTCAGATTAATAGAACAAAATATCAACACAAAAATAAGAAAATGTAATTAGGTAAAGTGTCAGAATCTTAATTTTTCTTTGGCTACTGAAATGTTTCGTAAATTACCCAGACCTTGCAGAGCAAAACGATCATTAGAAAGGATAGAAGAGATTTCAAAGGCCCTTTAATTTAGGTGCCAATTCATCATTACGCATATGATTCCGCGAGACATACACTACATCTCCTACGTTAAAGTTTACATTGTTATGACGAGTGACATCTAAATGTTTATTGAATTTTTCTGCAATTTGTCTAGCTATTTCTCAGTCAGCCTCTAATTTATTTGGATTTTGTCTATCTTTTTCTTCTAGTACGTCGTAAGTAATAGCAAAGGGGTAGAGCCCATGGATTTTGTACAGTTGTGTTAATTAATTGTTGTACTTTCCACAGAACGTTCGGCCACTCTGACTGTTCATTGCACATAGTGTTACAATCTGTGATAATTATAAAGTTAATTTCTAGTAAATAGACACGGAAGTGTTTCAAGGCGTTGTGAATAGCTAGTTTCTAAATCATAACAACTATATTTTGACTCTGCAGGTGTAGTTCTTTTACTAAAACAAATGACTTAAAAATCACTATCGTATTTCTGGGTTAAAAAAGCACCATATCGTATAGCAGTAGCATCAGTATATAACTCAGCTCTTAAAGCAGGATCAAAGATTGAAAACAATGGTCAAGTAATTTAGTACACAATTCCTCGCAATGTCCTGTTCAGAAACCCAATCTCATTTTTGATTTTTCTGTGTTACCTAATTTATATATACATTAAATTAGTACTCTTGTAATGCCAAGTTTCATCTAAGTGAACACTTGTATCCTATTCTCAGTCATCTTTGTGAGAACAAAAATTAATTAATTATAATCTAGCTAGAGTAACAACGTACCTAGTTATTATTGGTTTCATAAGCTAAGCTTCAATTAGATGTTCACTATTTTTGGTTCATTACCTAATGATCTTTCAACATATTTAATCATTGTAAGTAGGCACATTTTTTTTTTTTTTTATAAGAATATTTTTATGCAAGTAGATACCATTGTTTTCAGAGACCATTGTTTTTGAAATTTGTTAAAATACCAATTGAAGCTCAACTTTTAATGACAAACACTGGTGGCGATTCTCCCGTACACAAAACAAAATCAACCAAACTATCACCAAGACTTCACTCCTGGCTATGAGAATCGTAAAGCTATTCTGAAATAGTCTCAACCCAAAAAATATTTCGAAACCAAAATCGAATTTGATAATTACGACTCCACGTGGTACATACTCGTTTGCCCTATTCCGTGATTTTTTTTTTTATAGCCTCGACCTTTTTTTATTTGGAATTTTTCACTTTTTGCATGGAAAATATAAAAAAAATATTACCTACTTGTTGAGTATTAGGTGTTTAAGGGTTTTATAAAGGGGGGTCAAAATTTTCATTATTTTTGCGATAGGACACACCATTTTCGAGATACAACCAAAAGAAAAGAAAAAAATCCAGTACAGCAGTGCCACTCCGCAACCATCCCACCGCGAAAACTTAGGTGAAGTGAGTTGTCATTCCAACAGGGTGAGATGACACTGACAGCTCACTCCACGCTCACTTCACGTGTTTTCACGGTGAAGTGGTCACGGGAATCGACATGCAGCACTGTTTTTGCACCCGAAGTCGAGGTGTTCGTGTGAATTTTAGTTCATGACAACTAATTTAAGGTCAGACTCAGTTAGGCAAAATTCAGAATAGCAAAATTGTCGTTTACACTAAATTAAAATCTCAGTACCATCTTAATGCTGTCAAACTAAAATATAGTTAAGTTGGTTGTTTCAAAATATAGTCAAATATACTTTGTCTATTTCAGAATGGGAAATCATCGTTTGACAAGAGTAAACTAAATTTTGGCGATTTCCAGCCCAGTTTAAAGGCATTTGCGTCAAGAGAATCGGCACCATCCTGTTTTAAAATATTCTAGTTTAAAGGTTACAAAACTTTTTCTATGATGCACCATCAGTTGATGTTCTCTCATTTCAAAGTAATATCAAAGCAGAGCCACTAAAGGCCTTACCGGCCCTGCAGCTCCCACTTACAGTCCTACTCTAGGAGTTGGCAGCATGATGTCATCCTCATGGTGAGGGTTTAGACAGCTACCCGATAACACCACGGCTTCCAGCAAAATCTCCGATAGAGTCCTACTCCAGGAGTTGGCAGCATGATGTCATCCTCATGGTGAGGGCTTAGACAGCTATCCGGCGACACCACGGCTTCCAGCAAAATCACCAATAGCTCCAACATTGATTATGAAAATAGCAAAATAAAATTCATTAGAAATCGCTTATGTAAGACAGGGCACTATCCCACTTCTGATGAGAGAAAAAGTTTATTAGATATACTACATTTAGAGGCATTGATATCCACTTAACTATCAACTTTTGAGTGTCAGGATTTTCAGGTTACCTATTAGTCAATTATTTAATCATGTAGGCATTTTAATATGTGGGTGTACCTACTACAGGTGCACCTCTGCCCGACCCCTCGGGGAAACAAGGCGTGATGTTATGTTATGTATTTTAATATCTATGAATATGGTGTGTAGGGAAAAGGATTATAAGAAAGCACATGGAGACAAGACTAGGCATTTATTTCAATTAGACTTGTCAATAAATAGGTATTGTTAATGAGAAAGCTAGTTATCCGTTCCAAATCTAGGTCTTCGTGGAGAAGAAGGATAAGAAACTCCACGGAAGCTTGTTTTGAAGTATTTTATCAACATATTTTTACATTAGCATTTAGTTTTGTTATTACATTAATCTCTTGGACCATTTCTTAAAGCTAACAACTTTATCAATGACAAATAGAATATGAATATTCCTTAATTCTATTTAACACTTATGTGGCAATATTAGCAATATTTTAATACATACAGAACATCATAGTTATCAGCAATAATCAAGATATAATGACAATTTAACTTACATGAACATTGTAGTTAGTCGATCTTTCACCAGAAGTGATCTGATGATCCTTATTTCAATCCATTTTACAATAAAAGCAGAACTTCTGATAACCCCTCAGGCGTGTCGAAGCCCGTTTCGGGTGACCTGTCAAAGTACGACTTTGGTGTCGAAGCCCGTTTCGGGCTAGCACTGTCTGCCGTCAATTATGACGGAAATTTCCATAAATAACCTGTATCTATCCTGTTCTAACTTGCACAGAGTCTAGGAAACAAAACAAGAAAGATATATTGTCCTTGTCAAGTACATTGAATGAATGACTGACGCGTAATAGTCGCTATTTGTTCGGCCGCTCAGTAGAGGTCGCGCGCGCACCACGTGATCATCAAAAGTCCGCCAAAAATTACATAAATAAAGTGAAAGTGCAGTGAAAGTGGGTGTAAACGTGTATAATATCATGCCTGGGTAGTTAATAAACAGTTTTAACTACCTGTAAAGTGTAATTTATAAAGATTTCAACAGAAAATAGTGATTTTTGTGAAAATAGTGACCCGTTGCGGCGGCATAGTGACATCCCGCGCCGGCCGGAACTTATTTCGAGGTAATACTATTAGTAAATATGTGAATGATAGAAACTGTCGCTATTAAATATGTTTATATGTATCGTATTATTGATATTAGGCATTTACTTTAAATATTATCGTATTATACTTGCATAAAATTGAAATGAAAAATACCTACTCGGGCCGCCAAATTCGGTTGCTGTTAGGGCTCCTCATAGGGCGTTTTTGTCGTTGATTCCCATAATGTTTTTGTAAGGCAGCATGCATTTTTATTGTACTTATCGATTTTTAAATATCTTCAAAATATAGAATGTTAATTTGTATTTAAAAAAAAGGATCCGAATGTAAACTGAGACCCTAAGTTCAAGAAGTAATTTTTTTACGGCCAAATTAAGGCATTTTTCAAGTGGTTGGGTTGGGTATACGATACATTCTAAATAAATATTTGTAGCAGCCGAAACTCCGTCTGTGATATGCATGTTAAAACCAAACAATAGATTAAAATAGTAACCCAAGCCACTTGGCCTTCAGTTACAAAGGAATCGAACAATGAATAGACCCTATTGTTATCGCTCGGCGCGCACGGTCAAACAAATGAGTCACGATAATGTAAACATGTGTGATAAGAAAAAAATGTTCAAGGAGGTCTGTTCTTTTTATTTATTAATGTGAAATTATGTATATTTATGAAGATAAAACAAATACTTTTTGAAATAATGGTTCTATTTTGTAATTAGAACGTCTTTTGTACCAAAAACTGGGAAAACCCCCCTAACTAAATTCTAATTAGAATCGGTATCTAATTAGAAAATTAAACTGGACTAATCCATTTAGCATGAGTTAGCTTATTTAGTAATGATTCCAGGGACATAACTTCTATACAGCTACTTAGCGTAATTTAAGAGATATTGTTGTTTGAATTACACGCGCCGTAGACGCGCGTTCACGCGCCTTACCCTGCCCCGCATGTGAACTTTCACGCGCGCAAGTACACGCCCGAGGGGATAAGCAACATTATTTCCTTATATTAGCTTTTAGCAACTCAATATTACGGACATGGACACCACTCAGGGTCTGTTCTTAGATGTTAACATAAGCTTTTATATTGTTACCAGTCCAGTGACACGTACAGAAAGAGAGCAAGAATTAAGTTACACGACCTTTTAAAACATTTCAAATGACAGTTGTCTACCTTATCTAACATGAATATTGCCACAGATAAAATGAACTGAACTATTAGTACAACACAAATACTTTTAAACTATAAACTGTAATAATACCTTTACAAAAATATAATTTATACGTAAACTAATCTCTTAGATATTCTTAACAAAATAATTTAATAAAACTTGTATCCTCAATCATTTAGTATTTAAATATAGGAACAACAAATAAATCAGTGTGACCCTACTACATAATTCAACCAAGATATTGGAGACAATAACAACAGTTGAGTCAAATCAGTGTTTGACTTATAAAAATAAGTTTGTTATTAAATTCATTTAGTAAATTAATCATAGATAATAATTACATTTATAGGTATAACAAGTAGAATTACATTTATATATCATATTATTTATTTTTAGACACAATAATTACATTTATATAACACGCGCATCTCCCGACGGTACGGCGGCCGTGTATACACGAGCAGAAGTAGTCTTCAATGCTTTGTCTTCCTTGTCCCGCTGAGTTTATTAAAATATAAGTGTAGTATTGTCGCGCTCTGACATGTCGCGACTGAATTTGCCCTCTTATCAATATTTTATTGTTAATTAGCATTTGGTCTCGTGTGTTAATGGCAGTACGAGCTGGCCAGTCTTAAATGATATGTAGTAAATGATGTGCATTGAAATGATTAAAAATTTGCTAAGATTTGTTTGTTTTAAAAAATATATAAAGATAAAGATAATTTTATTTGTCTAAAGATGTGTATACATGCAAATTAAGCATGCAGGATGTCACAAAATTTCGTACGTACATGTTTCACCCGTAATTATAAAATTTACATAAAACTTAATTTTAACTAAATTACAAAACTTAAACTAAATGATTAAAGGCACTTTAATCCAAGTGCCTAGTAGCGTCATTCAAAAAGTCACTTATATTATAATAACATTTGTCTGTTAATAAATTTCGCATCTTGTTTTTAAACAAATTTACTGGCAATGCTTTATTATGACTGTGATTTTTTTTTTTTTTTTTTGGAGCCATACAGATATCGCTTTTTCCCATTAATACCGTCTTTGACGTATGCGAACACAGTTGATTTTTGTCACGTCTGTTACGGGGGAAAGTGTTGGCTAGTCGTGGAAATAGAGCTTGATTTACCGTAACAAATGCCGCATTTTCAAAAACATACAGAGATGGTAGAGTTAATAGTTTGTGTTGTTTAAATAATGGCATACAGCTGTCGGTCGACTTCAAATTGAACATAGCACGAATGCATCTCTTTTGGGTCTTAAACGCTATTTCTTTATTTGTGGAATTCCCCGAAAATATAATACCGTAGCGCAATAACGATGCTACTAGACTATGATAGACTGTTAATAAAGCGTCTGTGTTTAGCTCTGGGGCCAGTTTAAATAAGGCGTACGCAGAAAAGCTCAGCCGTTTACTCAGCTATTCGATGGGTGCCTTCCAGTTTAATTTAGCGTCAATCATAATTCCTAGAAATTGTGTGGTGTCGACTTTATTAAGTAAAAATTATATATTGCGTTAAAGTCAAATAAAGCGCATACCGATGTTTCAAAGATATAATTTTTCAAAGATTTTGCTCAATAAAGGTAATATCAAAATGCTTAGAAAAATGCTGGTCCTGCTCCATAAGACAACTTAGAGTCTAGACAAAATCAAACTGCTTGCTAATTTAAATATTACTTTTGATAACATTCACTTTACATTCTGTGATTACTTGAACTCACACACCGACTCAAAATTCAAAAGTCATTTAATCAAACTAGGCTGAGAATCAGCACTTTTTGAACGTCAAAATTACATAAGACAGTCCCCCAAAATGCCCACCCTTCACCACTTCCTAGTGCTTTTGCTGGGAAGAAGAAGTAGCGCAACAAACTCCCCTGCAGCACAGCTGTCTGTTCAGTTAGAAAAAAAATGATTCTATACAATAGTATACAAGATAATTTACACTATGCAAAACAAATTTTTAATTATAAATTAATAGCCATATGATAGCTAGCACACGCCAATATACCAACCAAAAACATCGAGAACTATACTCAAGCAGAAATAAAAATAAGTAAACGTAAACAATATCTAAAAAAGAAAATAAAGCCTCCAGGCATAAAGGGCGTCACCGGACACGGCTGTTTCGGGAGGTACCTGTTTCGGATAAGGCGGGAGGAAACGCCCGGGTGTCAACACTGCGTGGATCGCCCGGAGGACACGGTGGAGCATACGGTGGAGGTATGCCCGGCTTGGGCAGAGCACCGCCGTGTCCTCGTGGAGGCGATCGGTGGCGGGGATCTCTCGCGTCCGGCCCTGGTCCAGGCCATGGTACGGAGCGAGAGGGCATGGGAGGCCGTCGCCTCCTTCTGCGAAGCAGTAATGCTCGCGAAGGAGGAGGCGGAGCGCGTGAGGGAGAGGCAAATTTCGCGCCCTCACGCCCCTAGCCGCCGCAGGAGGAGACGCCCTGGGCGTCGGGAATCGATTGCCGATTCCCGGCCACCGTAGGCGCGGGCTTGCGGACGGTGAGCAATGGGTAGCTCGCCGTTCGGTAAGGACCAAGCCCGGGTCGACGGCGCGTTGTGTTCCACGCGCGCCTCAAATAGATGTCAGCGAATGAAGGGGTCCGATGAGACCATTGCCTGCCGGGGTTGCGGGAAAGTCCGAAAGGGATACCGTGGCCCCCTGGAATTGCACAGGCAAGAGAAGGAACACGGGTGGGTTTTAGTCAGTAAGAGTCTGACACGCCCTCCTGCTCCACCCAGAGCGGGAGGAGTCATTTGATGATTTCCCACCCATAAACATTTAAACATTGTCTTGAGTTAATCACAGCGACCAACTATTCTTATCATTTAAGTAGTCGTTGATAGAATAGTATGCCTTTGAACAAAGGTTGGACTTTACTTTAATTTTAAACGCATTAAAAGGCAAATCTAGCAAACAAGAGGGTAGCTTGTTATAAAAGGTTATACCAATCCCAACAAATGAGTTATGAACCTTATGAAGCCGGTGAAAGGGAGCACGTAGTTTATCCTTACTTCTAGTATTAACATTGTGAATATCACTGTTTTTAGTGTATAAGTGTATATTCTGCCTAATATATAAGATGTTGGCGGTGAAAGCTGGTGAAAGAACATTTAAACATTGTCTTGAGTTAATCACAGCGACCAACTATTCTTATCATTTAAGTAGTCGTTGATAGAATACTATGCCTTTGAACAAAGTTTGGACTTTACTTTAGTTTTAAATTCAATAACAGGCAAATCTAGCAAAGAAGAGGTTAGCTTGTTATAAAAGGTTATACCAAGCCCAACAAATGAGTTGTGAACCTTATGAAGCCGGTGAAAGGGAGCACGTAGTTTATCCTTTCTAGTGTTGACATTGTGAATATCACTGTTTTTAGTGTATAAGTGTATATTTGGTCTAATATATAAGATGTTGGCGAAGATGAATTGTGATGCCACTCTGTGAGGATACCGATATCTTTGAAAAAGTCTCTCAGAGAAACTCTGGCACCTAGCTGGTAAATTGTTCGAATAGCCCGTTTTTGGAGGACAAATATATTTTGAATATCTGCAGCTTTACCCCACAGCAGAATACCGTAGGACATAACGCTATGAAAATAACTAAAATAGACTAACCGAGCTGTATCAACGTCAGTGTATTGTCTTACTTTTCTGATGGCGTAGGCGGTCAAACTGAGCCTTCCCGCTAGGCTCGATATATGTTGGCCCCACTGAAGCTTAGCATCTACTGTTATGTCCAGAAAAACTGCCGAGTTTACAGTTTCAAGCACCTCTTTATCTAAGACGATATTGGGTCTTAAATTTCTAACATTTGGAAGGGCAAACTTTACACATTTCGTTTTCTTGGCATTGAGAACTAGGTTATTTGTCGTAAAACAATCCGTAACCATTGACAGTGCACTGTTTACATCGTCAAAATCTTGTCTATTCCTGTCTACTGTAAAAATAAGAGAAGTATCATCTGCAAACAGTACAACTTCACATATATCCTTTAAATAGAATGGTAAGTCATAGATATACACTAAGAACAAGAATGGACCCAGTATTGAGCCTTGAGGTACACCTAACTGAACTGGTAGCCAGGAAGATTTTACATCATCAACATCTACACATTGCGTCCTATTATTTAAATACGAATTTAAAACGTTGAGAGCTTCGTTAAGCACACCGTAATGACGCAGTTTATGCAAAAGCGTTTCATGGTGCACGCAATCAAATGCTTCGGAGAGATCACAGAAAACTCCAATAGCATTTTGAGAGCTCTCCCATGCGTTAAATATGTGTTTCAGCAGAGCAACACCCGCATCAGTACTCGAACGACCCTTTGTAAAGCCATATTGTTCATTATGAAGGAGGCTATTTAAATTAAATGTCTTGGCAACTGCTTGAGTATTAAACTTTTCAAATATTTTGCTGAATGCTGGTAAAATAGAAATAGGCCCGAAATTGCCAACGTCATTTTATGACATGTTAGGAATATCGTATAATTTGACAATGTTTGTTAATATGTGAGCTCCATGCATCTATCACATAATTAATTTATCTGTTATTGCTTCAGTTTTCATTCTTTTTATCTATCGTGGTATAGTAATCTTATTCTAGGTGCATCGTCTTAAGATTTGACAAATTTAAGTACCTGGGATACTGGGCACCGGAGACCTCAAAGACGATGTAGATATAGATCGAGAGCGCAGGGCACTAGCGGTCAGGGCCAACATGTTGATACACAGGTTCGCTCGTTGTAGTATTGGGGTAAAGATTACGCTCACGAGCGGCCTGTGAGTAAGGCATACTAAGAGATTGCTAGACGCTCTGCGTATTCAATATGATCAAAACTCAAAAACTCAAAACTCAAAAACTCAAAACTCAAAAACTCAAAACTCAAAGCATTTATTTCAATTAAACCATTTACAGGCACTTTTGAATTGTCAAGGAGTCAGTCAGTCAGAAATATGAAGCTAGTTGCCCATTCTAAAGCGTAGGTTCCTATGGAGAAGAACGGGCAAGAAATTCCACGGACACTCTTTAAAAAAAAAAAAACTTGCAAAATATTGTTTACATCATTCATGTTGAAATTATGTAGAAAGCCATGCACGTAAAAAGCGTCCGTAATAAAAAGATAAAAACAATTCAAAAATTAAAAGTAAGCCGTGGCAGATATGAGATGACCAGTCCCTACTGATGGCGCCCTTTCACGAACATGACGCATGGATCAGCACCACGGATATCGAGGGATATGCTTTGGAGGCGTGGCACGTGGCGCCTCGACATTGCTAAATTGGGCTTATGTTCGAACGGCGGCTGTACGCTTCATTCAGTCGCTTTGCAACTGCGTACAGTGTACTATTGATGCGTAAAAAACCAAAATGCCAAGCTGTGCAGTAATAATTTGTAAAAAAAGGTCTAGTACCATCAACCTGAAGACAAATGTCGTGTTCTACGACCGTTAAGTAAACATTTAAGTCACTGTTTAATATTTTAAATCAATTTTTAAATCATTTACTAACTTACGTCCGGAGCGATACGAACTAGCCCGAACTAGCCCGAATTTTTCCGAACGGAACGAAAATTTTGGATTTAGAGAGGTGCAATCAAGTGCGTACGGCAGATTTTATCGACATGCGTATTATTGCAGTCGAATCTTTTTTTACAGAAGTCAATGGATATTCTCGTATTACATGTATAGTATATGAGTTAAATTTGTTATTAATTTAATTTTGTTTGAAGCAAATAAAGACATTGTTATTTCAATACAGTTACTCGTGTATAGCATAATATTTAACAGAGAGGGTTCCCTTTCCCCAAAATGAGTTTTTTTTTTTTAATATTGTATTACCGGGTGGTAATACAATATTTAAAAAAAAACTCATTTTATTTAAGTAAAAATAACCCATATTTTCGGATAGGTATATAAAAACAAAATAAATTCATCCATTTCATTCCATCTCACACCTAAGCCGGGAGTCGCGGGAACGTAAATACTTCCACAACCCTCGACACGAGGAGAGGCCGTCGAGGGGGGGAGTGAGGTGTTTGACTCCCCCCGCAACGTCTTAGAGGGGCGGGCGTGGAACACTACGTGCCACCACCTCGGGTCCGATGTATGGGGGGCGGCGGACGTCCCCGAGTCCGTCGCCCCTGGACCCATTTAGGGGGGCTGGAAAAGAGCGTTGTCTGCCCACCTCCGGCGCCGGCACCTGCTGCGGGCAGGGTGAGAGGATGTGATCTCCCTCACCCTTTTCGCAGCCTTGCGAGATGACTGGCTCGCAGAAGGAAACCACCGCGTCCCAGGACTCTTCGCTGCCGGCCATGGAATTTACGACGGCCGGCAGCGAAAGGTCACTGCCTACTCCAGAGACGAGGGCGCGGCGCGGCTCCTCCCAAGCGGCACACTCTGCCAACGTATGCCGTGCCGTGTCCTCCCGACAGTCGACGCAGTGGTGACACCGGGCGTCCGGCTCCCTGTTTATGCGACACAGGTACTTCCCGAAGCAACCATGCCTGGAGAGCACCTGCCTCACCCGAAACGACAGGGAGCCGTGCCTCCTCCCGAGCCAAGTGTCGAGCACCGGCCGGACCGCCTCAATGGTTTCGATTGATTGCCTCAGCCTGTCCCACCATTCCGCCACCAGGACCTCGCGAAGCTGCGACCGACGCTACTCCATTTGTCACTGCATCGGTCGCTCACCTCGCTCCCACAGCTCCTCGCGCCACAGATGCAATGACTCGAGTACTTTCGCCTCCAGGTCCCAGGGTGGGGATCCGGCCAGTGCGCAAGCCGCCTCGTAGGAGATCGTGCGATACCCCCTGATGACTCTGACGGCCATTGCTCGCTGCGATCTCCGCAGAACTACGATGCTACTGGCCGTCAGGTCAGCCGCCCAGATCGGGCCCCATACAGGGCCATCGATCGCTCGATCCCCACGTAGAGTCGCCTACAGGCGACGCTCGGGCCCCCCAGAATAGGAAGCAGCGTTGACAGCGCCCTGACCGCGCCCATCAACTTGGGCGCCAGCCGCCGGAAGTGGGGTCCAAAGTCCCACCAGCTGTCGAGCACCAATCCCAGATACTTCATGATAGACTCGACAGCGATCCGGACCCCGCCGACCACTATGTGTGATCCAAGCGGCGGCGCGCGCCGGGGACCATGAAACATCATGGCCTGGACGGATGGCCCCTGCCCTAAACTGCTCGGCAGAGCACCCCCCAGTCCTAAAGACAGCGGTCACTACCTGTCCCTCCGTCACAGAGTCGTCCAAGCCCTGAATACGTATATCAGTGCATTTGATGGGCCTGGACACTCGGGCCTCGTCCGCATTTAAGGACGCCCTAAGCCTTTCGGCCAGAGCGTCAGCGGCCGGGCCGCTTGCCGCACCGGGGACCTCCAGCATCCGGGCCCCAGTCGCAGTCACCCTCACCCGGATGCCATCATCGGCGCTGATCTCCTTTAGATCCACCGCCGCCGCCACCTTGGCGAGCACGTCGCGGTAGGACACGCCCTTCTTCTCCGCCTCTGGCTGTAGTGTTATAACTACTTTGGCGTTTAGGCAATGGAGGAATAAAAACCCAATGTAGATGTAATGATAATAATTTTATTAAACACTAATCCTATCTATGTACAAAATAAGAAGGGTTGAGTTGTATGTAGGTTCAAACCCAAATGAATAAAAATCCACCAATAGCGACGAAGTGCAAAAATACTCAAAAATATATCGGTTCTGTTAAACGGCCGAAGTTATAAATATGAGTCGCATACAGCGGAGTGCCAGTGTGATGTCGTGCGGCGCGCGCGCAATACGTGCGCGCGGCCACCCTACTAACTCTCTTTGTTTTTGGCCGCCCTTTTTGCCTTAGCCGCCTTCCTCTTCTCTCCGGCAACTTGCCATTCAGCGTCAGCCAGACTAGAATTAAGAGGAGGCGGGGGCGGCCGTTTCGCCGCTAGGGCCGGGGCCTTCGCCACCGCGGTCGGGGCCTTCGCCACCGCGCCGGGGCCTTCGCCACCGCGCCGGGGCCTTCGCCGCCGCGCCGGGTCCTTCGCCGCCGCAACCGGGGCCTTCATCACCTGTGTAGCCACCCCGCCCTTTTCCTGCCCCGACGAGCCTGGTTTGGCCGAGGCAGCTGCGGTGGTGGCATACGAAGCCGTCTTCTGTTGGATAGAGGCCGGCCCGCTTGCCGCTAGAGGAGAGCGCAGGACGATGGCCTCTAACGCGGAGAAACGAGACCGCAAAGAAGCCATCTCTTGCCCCACCAGGGTCAGAACCCGGTCCTCCGCAGGCACGGGCCGTCCCTGCCCATGCTGCTCCCTCCCCTGTGGCACCTCACGAGGGCCGGCTCTTTGGAGCCCGGCCAGGTCCGCTCGGAGCTCCTCGTTCTCCTTTCGGAGAAGCTCCATGGCGGCTGTCAAGCGGGCGACCTCCGCCAGCATCTCGGACATGCCGTCCGACGAAGGTCTGCGGTGATAGGCCTCCGCTGCCGCCAAAATAGAGGCCATGACCGCGGGTATGCCTTTGTCTTTAGAGGACTGAGTCCTCTTCAAAGCCAAACCCTTGATAGTGGCAGCCACAGCCTCCGCAAACCTGGCCGCTTGCTCCGATTTGGTGCCACCAGCGGCATCCGGCTCACCGCCTGCCGAATCTGTAGGGGCCGCCACGGTGCTCGTCCCTACAGGGTTGCTTTCCTCTTCTGTAGAGGGCTTCTCCAGCGCGGCTGGGCTGGCCCGACTCGGCTCGCCGGCCTCCTTTGTGGTGAGCCCTCTTCCCACACCTTTTCTCCGGGCCGCACCCCGCCGACTGGAGTGGATCTTTCTCCTGTGGCCTTGGCCCGAGACCCCCTCTTCGGTGGACGACCCCTGGCCATATATTTAGGGCACTTCCGGAGGAACTTTCGGTTCCTCACGGTTTTTTTTTTTTTGATATGGCATCTCGCAGTTGACTCTCAGATTGAGGTCGCAGCTGCTTAACTGGACTATCCTGTGGATGCCTTAAGCTACTAACTTAAAGCCTCCAGCCAGGGGCATAAACTATTCTATGTTAAATTAAGCGAACGCTCGCTAAGGGCACCCCCTGTGGGGTACGAACCTCGGCTTAGGGCGTCGCTAGCGGGAGGACAGCAAGGTGGGACAGGCTGGATCAAATTTTCATTATTATTGATCGGGGAATTTAAATCTACATTTCTCAGCGTAACGCGGGCTGGCGCTTCTGCAAGCAAGGGTCGTGGGGGAGTATTATTTATTCGGGAGTGTCGCGGGCGCAATGGATCTCGTCGGCGAGGTCGGAATGCGGGTCTTTTTTTATTGTGTTGTAACATGCTGGTGTTCCTATTGCTTTCCTGAAGGAGGGTTATAGGGTCATCTGGGTCGGAGAGAACATGCCTCGGACGGCGAATCTTACTGATTTTAGAGGGGACATAACTGGCCGCTTTAACAATCAGAGGGTTGCGGTGAAGGGCGGCTTTATCAAAGAAACGCTTTGAATTGCGTTTTAGAAATTGGGCTATAGTGGGGATTTTTAACGTACCAGGGGGCTCCCGTTGCCATTCGTAGGAAACGGTTTTGAAAAGTTTGCATTCTATGCACGTGTCGGGGTTTGGCTTGTGCCCAGGCGGCGCAAGCATTGGTCATGATAGGGCGGATGCACGCTAAGTACGTTCGCAATTTGCACCTAAGTGACAGCTTGCTACGCGCATTTAGCATGGAGTGGAGTCTTCCTATAGCGAAAGCGGCTCGCGAGCGGACCTTCTTTATGTGCTCTGAAAATGACAGTGGTTCCTCACAGTCGCTCCCACAACCACTTCGTGCTCTGAGCTCTGACCCGAGCTCATCGCGCCAGACGCAGCGTCGGACTCCGACCCCGCATCACTTGTTTTTTTTTTTGTTTTGTAATTCCATAGTAGTTCCCACGAGTAAAAACATATTTTACTGACTCAAAATAGTGGTTCGCACTAGCGACTAATTATCTAATAGCTACCCATTAGTCAAGCTTACAACCTCCCTCACGGTGCGCCGCCGCTTGGAGGTTTGGGGTAATTTTTTATAGAGGATTTCTTCCTCGCGGTCCGGACGGTTAAGCCAAGACCCTCGACCCCCGTCAAGTGCCAGAGACATGACCTTGACACTCTTCGGGGCTACGAGACCAACGGTGGAAGAAGAAAAGGCTACCTCCTGCCTGCCCGACGGCAGGGTTAGTGCACGCCGAGCCCGTACTCGAACGCTGCTCAACGTGTGCTCTCTAATAGTACACGTTAGAGCGTTCCTCCGACAGGATATTGGCATACGGACAATGGGACCCCTTAGTCACACAATACCTAATGGGGAGACATTGCCCGCATCCCAGGGTTCACCGTCCTGAAGACTGGCCTTCCCCCCGGACGCATCCGAAGGGAATTCCAGCCCACAGGCACACGGGGAGATTTCCTGTCCAAGCACCCCAAAACCCACATTTAACGTGTCCATATCAAAAAAGCATATTAAAAGATTAAAGACTACGTGAAAAATTACGTTGAAGACAAGGAAGTTTGGCAATAATTCCTTCTGCACATGTGGCTTCCCTGGTACCTCATTAACGGCATAACTATGTAAATATGTCTAATAGCTGCTCCTAAATAAAGATGATTATTTTATTTTCCTTTTTTTTTTACACGCTTCCTTGACATAATCTTTTCGTTATTTGACATTATATAATTACAATGTTCCATAATGTTTTATTAACCTGTGCGTGACGGGGTGCCCCAAGTCCCGAGCTCGCTTCGCTCGCTCTTGCATCCTACGTCATGTCGGGACTTGGGGCACCCCGGCTTGGATAGGTTAATTAAATTAGATTTGTTACAGCTGTAGTGACAATCATGTAAATTGGTTTAAATTGGTCTTTATTTTTATTATTTTATTTTATATAGATTATTTTCTTTTAGATTTTGTGAATGTGAGAACGTTGCAGGCTTAACAGACTGTAGATATGTCGATAATTTTCTATCTTGCTAAGTATCTGGTACTTGTTGATAGGCCTACACTGTCTTCTCATACCTATTAACACTGTAATTTGAAAACATTGTAAATACAATTTACTTTTAAAAGAGTAACCGTGGTGTTTCTTGCCAGCTCTTCTCCATAGGAGACGACCAATTGGAACCGTGCACCTAGCTTCTGACGTTTCATAGTGCCCTTGTAGGTTTATGTGAAATAAAATATTATAAATTGAATACGGATTGGTTTACGACAAAATAAGTTAGTTCTCAATGCCAAGAAAACGATTTGTATAAAGTTCGCCTTACCAAATGTTAGAAATCTAGGATCCAACATCGTTTTAGATAAAGAGGTGCTTGAAACTGTAAGCTCGGCAGTTTTTCTGGGCATAAAAGTAGATGCAAAACTTCAGTGGGGCCCACATAATATATGAGTGGGAAGCTTCAGTTCGGCCTCTTACGCCGTCAGGAAAGTAAAACAATACACTGGCGCATTACCACCGTCGCATTACCTAAATAGTTCATCATCAGGCAGATGATGAACTATTTAGGTAGCTTTTTCCCAACTATGTTGGGGTCGGCTTTCAGTCTAACCGGATGCAGCTGAATATCAGTACTTTTCCGATCTGACCTCCACAACCCAGTTACTAGGTAACACGATACCCCGTGATAAGACTAAATAAAATAAAAAATCATCTATAAAATAATGTAGGTAACTATAAAATATATCCCGCTTGAAACCCAGGACGAGCTACTTATAAAGTGTAAAAAAATAATCAAATAACAACTCTGCGATGCTATTGTTCGTTTTCAAATCGTAAAATTGCTAATTCGGCGGGAGACGTTGTTCGTATTGAAGCGTATCGATAATATTCATCTCAATAAATAACGAGCTACAGTATCGGCTCTGGTTACTCGACGAGGACGAGACTTAATGTTTTCGTAATCAAAGAAAATAGATAAGAAAAATTGCCGACGCCGCGCAATTACGTAGGTACCTAGCCGGTGCGGCGCGGGAGCCTGGAGGAGCCCGCGCTATGGATAGTAACGACAGATATTATGTAATTTATAGCAGCTGGTGAGTCGGCGTCATTGTCTGCTGGCTAATTCGTTTGTGGAACACCCGGACGGCCGGGCCACGGCCGCGTCAACCGACGCGCGGCCCCGCGCCGCCCGGCAGCGTCACGTCGTTGTCGCTTAGAAAGCAATATTTAGATGCATAATATTTGGTGCACTTTGTCACCGCTCGGAAGCACAAAGTAAACTGCACACGAAAATATAGGACTTCCTCGCTTTGTAGCTGAAAGTAAAATACTCGTAACGGCGCTTGTGTATATTGTGTGAATTACTTGCCTCTCGGCACCTCACCGATATTTTGCACGTGCAAGTTTTTATCCCTTCTGAGTTTCTACCTATTTGCTAAACATTATTATGCGTAAAATATGTTAAGGAATCTTTATCCCCAAGAACTAAGTACTCACTGCTGAACATGCATAGAATAATGGAAAACTCCTGACATACTTCAAACATGTTTCTAAATGAAATAAATATTTTTTTTATTTTTTTAATAAAACATTTTAAAATTCGTTTTGTTCCACGAATACAATGGCCGACATGTTGCGCTCACATCGGCATCAACTCAAACGACTCCAGCGTTTCCACGAACGATGTCAGTGCTAGCCGTGGTTGAATTATTTGCTGATCAATATTAAGTGTAATATAAAGCTATTCCTTGAATATCATGATATTTTCCATTATTAACAATTCTTCTTCCTTCGTACATGTTGAATGTCAAAGACGAAAACATTTTATAATGAGTATTTCGACAAGTAGGTAACAATTATAATGTATTATTCGTCTACTTAGCTCAGAGGATTTAAGATCACTTGAAGTGGATATGATTGGAGTTTGAATTCCAAGAAACAGTCTTCCTTTTAACTGTCGGTATTGAATGACGACGTTGGGCAATACGTTGGTTCAAATTCACGCCAACCCGTGCTGTTTGCCAACCTATTTGAAGGTAGGAATAATTGCCAAGTCAATCAGATATAGATAGATTTGCTTTACCGAATGTTAAAAGTAGTTTTTGTGAAATAGTATTGAATAGGGAGAAACTAGAATTCATCGATAAAACTGTTTTCTTGGGGATCACGCTTGACTCAAGGCTGCAATGGGGTCCTCATTTAACATCTCTTGCAGGACGGCTAAGTTCAGCAGCATATGCTGTGAGAAAAATCCGTCAATTTACTGATGTAGATACCGCGAGGCTAGTCTATTTCAGTTACTTTCATAGTATCATGTCTTACGGTATTTTACTATGGGGACGGGCTGCAGATATCGAATCGATTTTTATTCTGCAGAAAAGAGCCATCAGAGCAATATATGGCCTCCGCAGACGCGATTCCCTAAGGGAACTATTTAAAGATATTAACATTATGACGGTACCTTGTCAATATATCTATGAGAACATCATGTACGTAAGGAAAAATCTAAGTATTTTCAGTAAAATAGGTGATAGACACAATTATGGGACTAGAAGTAGGGACCAATTAGTTCAACCGGGTTTCAGACTGGCTAAAGTAGACTCATCTTTCATGGGGTACTGTGTAAAATGTTACAATAAAATACCTCCCCACATACTCCAATTGAATGAAACGAAATTTAAATCTTGCATAAAACGCACACTATGCTGCCAAGCATATTATAAGTTGGGGGATTACATCGCTGACAAAAATGCTTGGCTCAACGCTGGTCCAGCTCCACAAGGGCGCATAAACTAATTGATTAGCATTGGAAAATATTGTTGGAGCTGCTGAAGATTGAAAAACTATATTTACATTGTATAAATTCAATCTCTTAGTATTATATAATTGCATTGCACATATGTGAGCACTGTTTACCTACTTTAAATCTACCATTTACTGAGTACGTCTTTCATTGACTTGAATGTACCCTGGCGGCTGAGAGTATGTCATGCTCACTCAAATGTCTCGATGGTGGTGGCGTGTGTGTTGGATCATTAAGTTCCCTTCAAAATGGTTGAGCTAAATGATGCTGATCCATGCGTCATGTTCGTGAACGGGCGCCGTCAGTGGGGACTGGTCATCTCTTAGCTGCCATGGCTTATTTTAATTATTTTTGTTTTTATATTTTTATTATGGTCGCTTGTAACGTGCACGATTTACTACATTGTTCTCACATGTATAATTTCAACATGAATGATGTAACCAATGTTTTGTAACAATATTCTAATTTAAAAGAGTGTCCATGGAGTTTCTTGCCCGTTCTTCTCCATAGGAACCTACTACGCTTTGGAATGGGCAACTAGCTTCATCTTTCTGACTGACCGACCCCTTGACAATTCAAAAGTACCTGTAATTGGTTTATTTGGAATAAATGATTTGAGTTTGAGTTTGAGTTTAAGATCATTTATTTAAGACATAAAAGATTTTAATATTGATATGGTCACTATAAGATGTTGTTAGGTTAGCCAATTTCGTAATAACTTAAGACAGAAGGACCCTCAAGTAGGGACTGAATAAATTGACTGAATTGGTATTACATGGATCTCAAAACTTTTTACGATAGAAGAAATGAGTTGTGAGACTTAGTTTTTGTTATAACCGAAGGGCGCGGGTGGAGATGAAATAATGCAACTGATATGATCAAGCTCATACATTGGACTGGCGCAGCAGTCGTTAACGTAGAACTAAGTGACTAGTCTACCCTACTTATTAATTAATTATTATCAGTAGGTACCCACAAAACATCCCTCCACCTTTAGTCAGAAAAACTTCCTATAATCTACCACAGTTCTACTCGTATTTCGTTTCGTCAGAGTGTCTGGCTTCTTCTTTAGTAGGAGCTGCCGAAATCTCTTCCTTTTCAGAGGAATGGTCACCGTGAAGTAGCACTGATGCAGGCTTTTCAGACTCAACTGTTAGTTCTTCTACAGAGATTTCGGATGGTGCCTGCCCGGAGCTCGTCAGATGTGATGGCATTAAAAATGTGGGGATGATCTCTTCGCATGGCTCATCTTCCCTCCCTCTGTATTTGAGCAACTGGTTAGCATGCCTTTTAACCATTTGATCCGATTCTCTCAGATGCACTAAGTACACTGTTTTGCCAAAATTTCTTATAATAATGCCACGCGACCAATAATGTTTGTGTTGATTATAAAGTTTCACTAAAACTTGGTCACCCACACTGAACGAAACACACGAAACGTTACGGTTACCACGATAATAATTGTCAATCTGCAAACATTGTTTGGCTTTAACAATTGGGTCGAGTGCTGCGTTGGATGGCGATGTGGTAGTCGGTGACAGGAGATCCAACCGACATCTCAACTTATGAACGAACAACACTTCAACGGGTGATCTGTTTGTGGTCGAATGTTTGGAATTCCTATAGCAAAGCAAGAATTCTGATATTTTTATATGTATTTAAATCTCGCAAACATGTACCTGATAACTAAGTATGATTTTATCGCTTTTTTAATAATCTTAACATAGCTCTCCGCTTGTCCATTGCTAGCTGGATTATTATGTTGGTGAAGTTAAATGAGTGATATTATTTCGAGTACAGAATTGTTTAAATGCATGCGATACAAAAGAAGTGGGCAAATCGTATGAAATAAACCAAATCGTGCCACAACTTCGCATAGTTTTTCTATTACTACTCACGAAGTAAGTACTACCCGATGAGACATCAAATACTTCGACCCACTTTGACTATGCATCCACTATAATTAAAAAATGTTTTTCCGCTAACGGACCTAAAAAATCTATCTAGACACGATGAGAAACTGCGCAGGGAAAGGCCATGGTGTGAGGGGGTGCGCGGGGGCGCGGCGCGCTGCGATGCATACACGGCGCACGCGCCGATGTGCTGCTCAATGGCGACTGACATACCCGGTCACCAAAATCTATTTCGTGCCTCTTCTTTCACTTTCGTGATTCCTAAGTGACCTGAGTGTAGCTCGTTTAACACTTTATATCGTAGACTTACTGGAATCACTAACCTAATCACTCTTGTGACTCCCAACCATTTTCAAACGATAATTCCAACCGGTGGCTATAATAATCCTTATCGAATGATTTTTTTATTTTATTTGGCCATCCATATGTTAAACAGTCGATGACGGTTGTTATAAGCTTCTTTTCACCTACAGAAAATTTAATTTAACCTACTCATCATCAGATCTTTGTCCATCCCAACCGCCCACTAAAAATATTAGTAAACTAATAAGTAAGCCGTAGTCAAACTAATATAGCAATTGAATTTATGAACGAAAATCGCAAATTTCTAAGTAAGGTTTCTGAACACATTCGAACAGCAAGAGGTCGCTCGCGCGTATGAGCGCAGTTGCTGCTGTAGCGGTGCAAGCGAGCGCGGCTATTTACATTTATACATTCTTACTTACGCACATATGAATACGCACGTACGTAGCTGGTATGGCAACACTCATCATACATACGAGACGAGAGCGACCGCATCGTGTTCTTTTTTTTGTTTTTTTTTTGTTTTGCATTAGTAATATATAGCACCGCCGCACTCGCCAAACGTCGGTTAAAGTTAATCCTTACTATAAACAATGTCAATGTACCTAACAGAAAATTAATTAATTACAACATCAAGCTTAACAGAGGATTAATAAAATTGAACTAATGTACGGCACACTGCCGCACTAAAAGTTTTTTTAAATTATCTTATGTTTAATGTATGTCCCATTCTTGCTTTTTCATTCCGTTGACCATTTTACAAGTTTTGACCATTGATGTATTACAAAAGGTAGATACGGGACTTAGTCACAGTGCCTGGTCCTACTCAACTAAGTGATTGCCCGTAGTTGGCACTCAGTCGCGCATGGAACATCGTAGATCACACAGCTCAATAATTTCAGTTTTTTTGTAATAAACACGCATCAAAATTACTTCTTGTGCTAAACAGTGCTTTAATAATACAAGAAAGAAAAATAAGACACATGGGATTACCTACTACTCGTAAGTACAGCCAAAAATGTTAATTTGTTGAAAATTACAATAATATTTTAACGTTTTCTTCACCATGTTTGTGAGAGCGAGATAGATATTAAAAACATGCGTGAAAGACACGATACGCACGTATGAGAAAAAGATTATTAGATATACTACATTTAGAGGCATTGATATCCACTTAACTATCAACTTTTGAGTGTCAGGATTTTCAGGTTACCTATTAGTTAATTATTTAATCATGTAGGTATTTTAATATGTGGGTGTACCTACTACAGGTGCACCTCTGCCCAACCCCTCGGGGAAACAAGGCGTGATGTTATGTTATGTATTTTAATATCTATGAATATGGTGTGTAGGGAAAAGGATTATAAGAAAGCACATGGAGACAAGACTAGGCATTTATTTCAATTAGACTTGTCAATAAATAGGTATTGTTAATGAGAAAGCTAGTTATCCGTTCCAAATCTAGGTCTTCGTGGAGAAGAAGGATAAGAAACTCCACGGAAGCTTGTTTTGAAGTATTTTATCAACACATTTTTACATTAGCATTTAGTTTTGTTATTACATTAATCTCTTGGACCATTTCTTAAAGCTAACAACTTTATCAATGACAAATAGAATATGAATATTCCTTAATTCGATTTAACACTTATGTAGCAATATTAGCAATATATTAATACATACAGAACATCATAGTTATCAGCAATAATCAAGATATAATGACAATTTAACTTACATGAACATTGTAGTCAGTCGATCTTTCACTAGAAGTGATCTGATGATCCATAATTCAATCCATTTTACAATAAAAGCAGAACTTCTGATAAGCAACATTATTTCCTTATATTAGCTTTTAGCAACTCAATATTACGGACATGGACATCACTCAGGGTCTGTTCTTAGATATTAACATAAGCTTTTATATTGTTACCAGTCCAGTGACACGTACAGAAAAGAGAACAAGAATTAAGTTACACGACCTTTTAAAACATTTCAAATGACAGTTGTCTACCTTACCCTATCTAACATGAATATTGCCACAGATAAAATGCACTGAACTATTAGTACAAAACAAATACTTTTAAACTATAAACTGTAATAATACCTTTACAAAAATATAATTTATACGTAAACTAATCTCTTAGATATTCTTAACAAAATAATTTAATAAAACTTGTATCCTCAATCATTTAGTATTTAAATATAGGAACAAAAAATAAATCAGTGTGACCCTACTACATAATTCAACCAAGATATTGGAGACAATAACAACAGTTGAGTCAAATCAGTGTTTGACTTATAAAAAATAAGTTTGTTATTAAATTCATTTAGTAAATTAATCATAGATAATAATTACATTTATAGGTATAACAAGTATAATTACATTTATATATCATATTATTTATTTTTAGACACAATAATTACATTTATATAACACACGCAATGCGCGAGGGGCTAACGCTATTTCGCTTGCACGTCAGCGCCGTCTCCTATGTCTATCCTCGTCTATCGGTAACTGTAGCTTTGCGACTGTGAGATGACACTGATCACAGATGTGTGAGTTTCGGTGCATGTAGTCGTGCGTCGAGCCCAAGTTTACTGATTGCGATGTTAGCGCGTAACATATCTTCCTCCTTTTAATACATCAATGGTTTTGACCATTTTATTACAAGTTTATCATCACTTTGATAAAAAAAACATAATTCAAAAGTCATTTATTCAAACTAGGCTGAGAATCAGCACTTTTGGAATGTCAAAGTTACATAAGACAATCCCCCAAAACGCTCACTCTTCACCACTTCCTAGTGCTTTATCTGAGAAGAAGAAGTGGCGCAACAACTCCCCAGCAGCACAGCTGTCTGTTCAGTTAGTTAAATAATATTCTGTATAATAGTATGCAAAAAAAATACTTGACATAATCACGCTTTTATTTGACATTATATACCTACAATTTAATTTCTACTCTTTATTAGTGGCTTTTGTGAACATGATAATTATTCAGATTTGTTACAGCTGTAATAGCAATCACGTCATTTCGTATAAAATACGTTTTTATTTTTATTATTTATTTTAAATAATTTACATTACGCAACACAAAACCTAATTTAAATTATAAATTAATAGCCTTAAGTCAGCTAGCACACGCCAATATACCAAGCAAAAATATCGAGAACTGTACTCAGGCTGAAAAAAAGAAAGAGAAGAAAAGAGAGGAAACGTAAACAATATCTAAATAAAAGCCTCCAGTCTTAAAGGGCGTGCCCGCTTACATATAGCTTTATACACCGGATCGCAAAAAATCAGGGTCGCTAATAAATGGCGTGATAGTTTCTTAAATACATAAGACTAATTTTATTGTTGAAACTATAGTATATTGTAGATGACTGATCTATATAAATGTATATAAAAAAATGTGTAACACGTTTTGTACACTATATAACTTTAATTAAATAATAAAAATAAGAAAATTTCGCTTCTAACTTAAGACAACAAAAATACACTTCGCAGTAAATCTTAATAAACAATTTTTTTTTGTCAATTTATTATTTTGTATTTCCTCCACGAGCCCTTATCACTTCTTTAAGACGATGTGCAATGTGCATGCTGTAAACCAAATTTTTAATACGATTTTGATCTACATATTATGTATGTTTGCCCATTCTTCCACTAGCGCATTCCTTAACTCATGTAAGGTAACGGGAGCAGGAGAGCGTTGTCTCACGCATTTCCCGAACTCGTCCCATGGATGTTCTATGGGATTTAAGTCTGGGCTGTGAGCTGGCCACTCCATGCAGGTAATACCGACGTCTTGAATATACATATTGACCAAACGAGCAGTATGTGGTCGCGCATTATCGTGCATAAAAATGGAATTTGCACCCATATTCACTAAGAAAGGACCAGCATAGTCATTTAAAACCTTTTCTACGTATCTGAAAGCAGTCAGAGAAGCGTTTTCTATGATCACTTACTCCGTGCAATCCTCTGAAGATATCCCAGCCCAAACCATTATTGATCCTCCACCGAATGGCACCTTTTGTTCAAAACACGTTTGATGATTCGTCCGTTCTCCTGGTCGTCTAAATACTCTTCGTCTTCCGTCGAGCGTAAATAAACAAAATCTGGACTCATTGGAAAACATAACCCTGGACCAATCTTCATCTGTCCATCGAATGTGTTCTCGAGCAAACCGTAACCTGGCAACTCGATGTTCTCTGAGCAGTTTGGGGCCGTTTGCTGGTCTATAAGGCTTTATATCAGCTTCACGAAGACGTCATAGAATCGTATCAGAGCACCCATTGTTGTGGTGAATTTCTTGAAGACTGTTTCGGACCTGAACAACAGCCGTGAGATGTCGATTTCTTAACATACTGCTCGCGTAGAATCGGTCTTCTCGTGTAGTTGTGCACCTTGGCCTGCCATTTCCTGATCTCCCGATGTTCATGCCGGTCTCTTGAAATCGCTGGAGTACTCTTTGGACCATTGATAAAGATACACCTACTATTCTAGCAGTGCTACGCTGACTTCTTCCTTCTTGTACCATGGTAATAATCCGTGTACATTCTTCAGGTGACAGTTAACGACATGATATTGCACTGAACTCTGATCAATCCAAGGAATAATTTATAATGACAGCTCGCTTTGAAACAAAAGCAGAAAAAATATTATTTATCCAATTTAAAATTATAAATAAAAACTTTTTCACAAAAAATAAAACCGACTTCCAAAAAAAACACTACAAAGTGAAAAATAACTTTGATTTCGGAAGTCGGTGTCTTTGGTTTTTTTGCCACCGACTTCCGAAATCAAAGTTATTTTCAACCGACTTCAAAAAGGAGGAGGTTCTCAATTCGACTGTATGTTTTTTTTTTTTTTTTGTATGTTTGTTACGCGATTACTCCGCCAATTATGAATTGATGTTGATGATTCTTTTTTTGTTTGGTAGGGCATACTTCAGAAGTGGTCCCATATAAATTTGGTCAAGATCTGATGAGGGGTTTTTGAGTTAGTTTCAATAATACGTATTTTTCCCATCTAGTATATGTGGACGATATTCTAATAGTTCCTATCTCTCTTATTTACATAGCAGGTAATGGATATTCAAATTTTTGTAGGGGTTTTATGTAGGTACCACAACTAAAAAGTGAAAAATAAAAACTTTTTCACAAAAAATAAAACCGACTTCTAAATAAAACACTACAAAGTGAAAAATAACTTTGATTTCGGAAGTCGGTGGCAAAAAAACGAAAATAAAACCCCAAAGACACCGACTTTCGAAATCAAAGTTATTTTTCACTATGTAGTGTTTTATTTGGAAGTCGGTTTTATTTTTTGTGAAAAAGTTTTTTAATAGTTCCTCTATTAGAATATCATCCACATATACTAGGTGGGAAAAATATGTATTATTGAAGCTAACTCAAAAACCCCTCATCAGATCTTGACCAAATTTATATGGGACCACTTCTGAAGTATACCAAAGAAAAAAAGAATCATCAAAATCAATTCATAATTGGCGGAGTAATCGCGTAACAAACATACAAAAAAAAAAAAAAAACATACAATCGAATTGAGAACCTCCTCCTTTTTTAAATCGGTTGAAAAAAATTAAACGGCTGTTTTTTATCTGTTACTTGTACAAATGAAACCTCTTTAGAGATTTAGAACAAGCATTAGTGACCTGCTTACTACATATTATTTATTCTAGCGATCTAGGTATGTAATTTAAGGAGATATCACGGTTTCTATTAGCGACCCGGATTTTTGTGATCCAGTGTATATCTGTAACTGGAAGTTATAAATGATAAGTTAGGAACATCGAGGTTAAATAAATAAACAGTTAATTACTAATAGCAATAACAAAACTATGATCAGCAAGACGACCAGTCACGACAAACAGCACTTGTTCACGAGCATAACGCAAAGATTAGCCACTACCCCCCTCGCCATATTTGAGGGAAGAAGGCAACCCGACCCCCGACGCTACAGCAAGCAGTGACATCTAAGGGAGCATGACGAACTTGCTGCCGGTTGTTCAGGCAAAAAAATAATATGCCACTGTAACGGGTAGGGCTGCACAGAGTAGGCTGCACAGGCCGTTAACTGATAGGTAGGTAGTAGGTAAAAGCTATTTAAATTAAACAGCTCGAAAAGTTTATACATATATTAATAATTTAATAACACGGCTAGGTCACGGGTAAGGTCCTAACACTGTGTGGTTCTGAGCACTTGCACACTTAAAGAGAGGTAGGGTACCGTCCTTGGCTATACGTGGCAGACGTGGCCGCGGAGGCCTGTCAGCACAGGTCCCGGAGGTAGCTAGCGGCGGTAGCACGTAGAGGCCGCCAGTCAGCACAGGTCACAGACCTATCAGCACAGGCACGTGGCGGCAGACCACAGGTTGTCAACACAACTACTATGTAGGTGGTGTGCAGTATCGCAACGCTCAGCAGCAGGAAATGGAAAGGAGGCCTTCCCTCAGCCCATACAAGGAATACCAATAATAACCATAACTATCTTACTACAGGGCTGTTCTTCGATCTATCTAAGGCCTTTGATCTAGTCTAGACTTGAAAGAGCAGGGTAGTTGAGAGAATGTCATGCTCACTTAAATGTCTCGTTGATGGTGGCGAGTGTGTTGGATCATTCAGTTCCCTACAAAATGGTTGAGCTGGATGGTGCTGATCCACGCGTCATGTTCGTGAACGTGCGCCGTCAGTTGATGGTCATCTCTTATCTGCTAGGGCTTATTTTTAATCTTTTTTAATTTTTATATATTTTTTTTACGTTGTTCTCACATATAATAATCAACAAGAGTAATGTACCCAGGATTTTGTAATTTCTATATTTAAAAGAGTGTCCTTGGAGTTTCTTGCCCGTTCTTCTCCATAGAGATCTACGTTTTGGAATGGGCAACTAGCTTCAACTTTCTGACTAACTGACTCTTTGACAATTCAAAAGTGCCTGTAAGAGGTTTAATTGAAATAAATGCTTTGAGTTTCAGTTCTCTCATGACCTGTTACTACAGAAATTATTGGAGGCAGTTGGAATTATCCTCAAATCTAAGTAATAGAAAACAACGCATTACTATTACTAAAATGTAAACCAAGCTCAGCAGAAAGAAGCTGATCTAGATCTGTTACACATCTGGCTACAGTCAAATTTACTTACTATTATTGCATCGAAAACGAAATACGTTATTTTCTATGCTAAAAACAAAAAAAATGGAAATCATATATCCTTACTATTAACGGTGAAAAAATAACTAAAGTTAATAACGAAAAATATTTAGGCCTTATTCTTGACAGTCAGCTTACCTGGAACCCGCAAATTGAAAAAATCCGCAATAAAATTAATTCACTAACTGGCGCGTTAAAAGGTATAGTGAGATGTCTCCCGACACAAGTTCGATACACGATATAATATAATTCCTTGGTCAAGTCTCGTATTGATTATTTAATAGAGGTATGGGGTTCAGCAACTAAAACAAACTTGCAAAAATTGCAAGTTGCACAGAATAGAGTTATTAAAACATTATTTCGATACAATTATCTGACACCAACAATCAAAATTTATAAAGAAACAAAACTATTTAATATGGCCCAAATATATAAATATAATACTTGCATTTTTATTAGAAAAATCCTAACTAAAGATATCCACTCACAAATTACATTCACAAAAAAGATTGATCACTATAAACACATGACAAGACGGGCTAATAACCTGTGCTTAAGGAGCCATAGAACAAATTACGGAAAAAAGAGTATTCTATATGATGGGGCCCAACTCTATAACGAATTACCTAAAACTATAAAAGAAGCAAAATCTCTGTTTACATTTAAAAAACCATTTTAAAGGATTTTTCATTAATAAAAACTAATATTGGGTTAAGTGGTACCGATTGCTAATTTATATTGTATTGTACACACAATTCAAAATTCACTCACACATCAATTATTCATATATGAATATAATACACACCATTATTCTAGAATATTATAGTATAACATATAAAAACCACTCTCCTCCTAACCTAACACACAAAATTATATACATAAATACATAAACAAACTCAAGTAATCAAAATATATAAATTCAATGTACCTAGTTATAATTATAACATCCATATTACTAATAAGATAAAAATATAAATTTACGAGCATAACAATATAACAACCATGTGCCTACTTTAAACACGGTGAAGAAAATCACTGTGTCATGGGCTTTAATAAACATCTATTGTATTTTTGTATGACTGTACTCCTCAGCTCATGCACACCTAACCGCATTAGCGCATAAGATGTCATGCACTTAGTTCAATTATTTTATACAATTACCCTTTTACGAATTTACTTAAACTGTTACGAAATTCTAATGTCATTCTTGTTATTGACTTATTGTACCAACCCACTACGCAAATCGGCCTCATGTATTTATAAGTTATAATATTGTAGTTTCTCTGTAAGTGATTGTAAATCTTTTGAGAAAATAAATGTCTAAAACCGTAAAACCGTAAAATGGGTAAAAATAACAATATAGCATCGCACTATTCTGAATTCAAATCCAATAAACACGGCGTCCCACAAGGAAGTTTACTAGGCACTATTTTATTCCTATTGTATATGTCGCCGCGAATGCGTCTACCTGTAAAGATTATAACATAATCTTATGCGTAACTGCTTATTTGTTATTCACCATAAAGGCCTGCCCTCTATGGGTTACTGTGGAATACTGTTACAACCGTTTGCATGCATCTGTGAATGATCGATTCCTTTGAGATCAAAACGCCATCTATTGCAAAACTTGTGAACTCAGTCAATATACTGTGAGTTAACGAGTTAAAGAGAAACTGTTACTGATTTCGATGTTGGAACTAAAACTAAAGTTTAAATTAAAAGGGAACATTTATTTAATGATTTTGTGTTTTTAGTCATATTAACAAGTGACATAGTAAATTTGTTTATGGAAAAGCACTACATACCTAAGGCCACGAATATGGCGCGATTTGCGAATATTAAGATCAATAACTGAATTATTAATTTAATACGAGAACTAAATAAGTTCAAATAATAGAAAACCAACTATAAAGTAATAAGATTATTTTACACTGCAATTTAGTAATGAATACCTGTTGGTTGTTTAAATTCTTTGAATCACAGGAAGTGTCGTAAAAGATAGAACAACTGAAATTGTAGAAAGTAATAAAGCTTCGAATTCAACTTTAATCTGAATAACCTTTGTATTAGTGAATATTAGCACTGTTTAATTATAAAAGAATTAACTGATAAGCATTTTAACATTGTCAGTAAGTTTTATTGAACAAACTTAGTAATGAGATATTGTATTGAAATACGAGGTACGTCGCCGGACTTCTGAGAGAAGCGTCATCCGAAAATGGCGCGTGTGGGTAATAAACGTGAAAAGAAAAGTTGTGTTAGAAAGGACTGAGATTGTAATTGTTGAACAAATAACCTCTGTAACATAATGTTTTGATTTAAAAGAGTGTCCGTGGAGTTTCTTGCCCGTTCTTCTCCATCAGGATCTACTTCGTTTGGAATGGGCGACTAGCTTCACAAAATAACTCAAACTGAATGACCCCTTGCTAAGTGATAACTCAAAAGTGCCTGTAAATGTTACAATTGAAATAAATGCTTTGAGTTTGAGTTAAGACTTGTGTGTGATTAAAAGCCAACTACCTATATCTACCATCAACGAAGAATTACACCGGAAAAGGTCAGAAACGGCACAGGGTAGATACCCCGTCGTGTTATACAATGTGGAGCAGGACGATTGACATTCCTTAAAACCACATAAAGAGTGTCATGTTCTTTACCCGTATACAAAAAATCAATCAAATCCAATGAATACTTTAGCCACAGGAAATTATTTTTCATTTTCTTGTTTTTCAACATGATGTAGATCTGAGTCCGTAATAATAGATAAACATTGTAAGGTCAAGAACCTGTGCAAAACGTACGATTCTATCCTCTACGTCTCAATATGCTTGAGAGAAAGAGAAAGGTGTCATACGATTCCGCCCAGTCCCACAAAATAATACTACAATTAGAAAGAAAAAGAAATATTACTTACGCAAATTATGCATTAGTGGTGCATAGACAATTGCGAGTGTGTGTGTGAGCGGAATTTTTTCGGCAAAAAGTCTCGGGACTCGGTCACTATGTCAGTCACTAGTCAGTGCATAACGGCGCCCTTTGAGGAGCGCACACGGCTACTTTTTTTATTACGAGACGAGCCGCGCGCGCATTGTCGTGATTTTGTGAAAAAAAATAGTTGATATTTGTGATTAAAGACGATTTAGTGTGACTTATTGTTCAGTGTTAGTTTAATATTAGTTAGTTAAATAGGTATCGATGTCGCTTGTGCATAATGAACAACGATAGAAACCTTGAAAATTTAAAAATTTGACTATTGATGTAAATTCTGATTGTGATGTGATTATTATGTGATTAATTATTCAATCAGTGATCTTTTAATTAACAACGCGCAACTTAGTGAGTTTATGCCGCTAATTTGTTGTTCTCCGACTAAACTACCTACCCACGTCCACCTACGCCCCACACCGCAGCGCAGGCACCGCCCCCCGCCGCGACCCGCATCGGGCCGCGCAACAGGTTAATGACTTTTCGTAGATAAAGCGTGTTTACTTTTTATGCAGTTGATTCTGCTATTTATTTTGTTTGAAAATTGCAATTTTTCAATTTTCCATTAACTACTAATCTTCGTCTTTTAAAATGTATCTATGGACTAGTACTGTGCTTGTTTTAATTTAATGTCGTAAGTCCAGATCCACATTGTATATAAATTATATCACTACTATAACTTATCATAAATGTATAAATTTCTATTATTGTGACATCTGATAAAAAAAACAATACAATTAATGACCACGAGACTGAAATTAATAATTTGATTGAAAGATTGATTGAATGGCTAAAGGAAAATAACTTATCTATAAATCTAAAAAGGACCGTCTTTATACAATTTAATAAAACAAATAATGCAAAACTCAATATTAAAATGAATATACTTAGAATTCACGAAGTAACGCAAACTAAATTTCTAAGCGTAATCTTGGATCAAGACGTCAACTGGAAAGCACATGTTGATACAGTATCCAAACGAAATTAATAAGTTTGTATATGCACTGAAACAAATAAGAAACATAACAAACAATATTTAACGTCTATAACAACATATCATGCATATGTTGAATCAGTGCTATGCTATGGCTTAATTTTAAGTAACAGTACTGATCAAAATAGAGCATTTGTTGCACAAAAGAGATGCATTAGAGCATTATGTGGCCTGAAGCCCGATGAATCTTGCAGGCCGGTGTTTAAGAATTAGTCAGTAATCAGTATACAGAAATAACTATAGTCAATTTAAATACGAAACGGGCGATAAAATACCTATCAAACTGTAGGAAACTTTACTATGGGGTACCACAGGGCAGTGTGCTTGGGCCACCATTATTTATTTTATATATTAATGACCTACCACGACAAATAAAGCATCTAATGATCCTCTTCGCGGATGACAGTACAGCAATAATTAAATGTTCCAATAATCTGTCTTATGAAGAAGATGTAAATAACACCCTTTAAAAAATAATTGATTGGCTTGACAGAAATAACTTGGTTATTAATATACAAAAAATCAAGTTATTACATTTCTGCCAAAGACTAAAACCTAACCATTTAAATGTTTCTTATAACGGACAAAGGGTAGAAGAGGTAAAAGTAGCAAGATTTCTTGGCATTCTAGTTGACAGCCAACTAACATGGAAAATGCAGGCAGACGACATAATGTACGCGGGTAAGTAAATCTGCTTATGCTCTTTTCATCTTGGCAAAGAAAGTTAATATACAAACAGTACTTATAGCATACCATGTTATTGTTTCCTCAGTATTGAGATTTGGCATAATATTTTGGGGCAACTGTGCTGAAAGAGAAAGTATATTTAGAACTCAAAAAAGATGTATAAGATGTATGGTAGGCCTAAAAACTACTGATAGCTGTAAGCCTGTCTTCAAGTCATTAAAAATCTTGACTTTCCCATGCCTATATATTTTAAAAGTAGCAGTGTTTGTCAAATGTAACTTGAAACTGTTTCCTGCGATAGCAGATACTAGAATACAAACCACGCAACTTAGATCCCAATACAAAACCATGATAAGTTCAAGTAAATTCAAAACAGCACTAGCAAGGAAGAGTATTCTAGGCATGGGTCCGGTTATATACAATAAAATACCTGATAGCATTAAGAATAAAAATTTGCATAACTTTAAAAGAAAACTAAAGAATTATGTTAATAGGAAAATTCTATTATTCAGTCACCGAATATTTGAATGGCTCGCTGTTATAAAATTTCTGACATTTCATAAGTAACAAATAATGAGCTTCCTTAGTGACATTTAAAGGACAGTGGGCAAAATACACCCAGCTCCGCCAGCCATATATTAAATATGACTCGAAACACCTAACAAATATAAGCATTTTTAATAATCGCGCATAAAAAAATATCCCCGAGGTCATTAGAAAAAACTGTTTACGTATCTAAACTGAGTAAAATATTTTTCTCTCTAGATACCGTTTTTTTAATATTATTATTAACTACAATAACGTGAGTCTTAACAAAAGGTATGGGCCAGAGACACGACAAAGGCTGGCCGACCATAAAACCTGCGCTCGCACTTACCCCCCCGCCGCGCGACCGACGGGTCGTTGCAGGTAGTTGATTCGTAATCAACACAGTCCTTCGTGTTACTTCGTTGTGATTGTGCGCTCTCTTATTACGATACCTACTTAAATAACTGACTACACGCTTCGGACTTTGAAATACGTTTATCTGCTTTGTGATTTGTTTTTTTTTTAAGTGGAATTATGTTTCTTCCTAGTCGTGGAACAGTTTGTTTGATTTGTAATCGGTCCGTATTACGTAGAAGACGATTGACTATAACGAATCAATTGTTCGAACAAAATCCAACGGCCGCAAGATTCATCTTAAATAACGTTGGATCGGACCAAGTAAGTACCTACTTACATAATAATTATGTTATTATTAAACATACACCCTTACTATTATTGAATGAATGTTTGTAAGATACGTCAATATCTATAGAACTATATAAACATCTTTACTGCTCTTAAACAAAATGTAGAAAAAAGTACAAGAATGGTATAACGTCACATTGCCACGTTCTCGGAATTTGAATTATAAACACTTACCCAATTTTTGCGCGCTCGGCGCTCGGTTAGTCGCCTTATCGGTTATGAGTCATGTTATTGTAAAGCTTGTGGTATTAAAAAAGTTTCACCTTTCTATAGGTAGCTAGGTTGATTCCTTGAATTGAGTTACCTAAACTTGCAATCATAAAATAAATAGTTACTAACTCTATTTTGTTTTATTACAGATTGCGTTTAACAATGCAGAGTTCATTTGTCGTCCTTGTTACCAAAGAGCTACGGCATCATCTGGGGCTACGCCACCAACAGCATCAACATCACACACTCCTCAAGGTCACATTAATCCACCATTTGCCCCCGGCGCTGTACATCAAGTTGGTATTCCAGCACAAGATGTCTTTGCCGCTCCACATCAAGTGAATGTGCAAGTACAAGATGGCCCCGCAGTTCCACATCAAGTTAGTGTGGCAGCACAAGATGCCCCTGACGCTCCATATCACGTAGATGTACCACACCAAGAGGATGCACCAATGTTAGATGCTTCTGATATTGATAATACAACAATTGTATTACCGGATGTTTCTCGACCACCGAATTCAGCCAGAACATGTATGGTTTTAGGATGTCAACAACATTCACTACATCGAATTCCAGAAAAACAAAAAATTCGTTTGATGCAAGTTTATAATTACTACATTCCAGAATTCGCAAGGATTTGTGAGATACATCTGCAATCAAATGACTGGGAAGGAATGACGAACGCGTCAAACGTGATGCATAGTTTTAATGCTGGTCAAGTGACCGACATAATAAATATGATGAAAAAAGCTGCCGAAAATGCATCGCGGTTAGATTTTGAAAATATAGAACAATTTGACGAAGACGAACTTTACTACTTCACGGGTCGAACGCGCGAAGAATTCTTTACAACTATGGAACAGACTCCGTCACTATCTATAACTTGCAATCGGCCAAATACTGCTCTTGGAATAATGTTAACGAAACTGAGAACGGGAGAACCTAATGAGAGGTTATCGTTGTTATTTCACATGAGTCGGAGAAGCTTAGAACGACTAATGAAGTCCGCCCGTGATGCTCTGATAAGAGACTTTGTTCCGACACACTTGGGTTGGGATAATATTACAAGAGAACAAATAGCTCAGCGAAATCTGCATATACCGAACGCACTATTTGGAAATGCAGAGTCGGTTATTGCAGATAGAAAAGCCATCATTATTTGTGATGGGACGTATATATATATTAATAAAAGTTCGAATTTTTTGTTCCAAATTGAAACCTATAGTCCCCACAAATACAGCAATCTATTAAAACCGTTTATGTTTGTGTGTTCGGACGGCTTTATAATTGAGGTCACCGGTCCACATGGTGCTAAAAAGTCCGATGCATCAATAATTCAGGATATAATAAATAACGAAGACCATCCGTTTCATTGGCAGTTCAGGCCAGATGATATTTTTATTTTGGATAGAGGATTCAGAGACGTTGTTTCAGACCTCGAAGCGTTAGGTTATGAAGTGCATATGCCACATACCGTTCACAGTGGGGAAACACAGCTGACAACATCGCAAGCAAACGAATCCAGAAAAGTCACGCTTATCCGATGGGTCGTTGAAGTAGTGAATGGCCGTTTTAAACGTGACTTCAAGCTGTTTCGCCAAGAATATTTCCATAGTGCAATGCCACACATGTTCGAAGACTTTCGAATTGCTGCTGCATTATTAAATTGTTTTCATGTGCCTATTACTGATAATGAGTATGCGGTGGAGATAATAGAAAGAATAAATGAAAGACAAGACATGCAAAACATTTTAGGTGAATTCGTCACAAGACGTGGCATGAATAGACAACGAGTAAGATTCCAAGAAATGAGTGCTGAAATTCCGGGCTTAGAAACATTTCCTTTGCTTACCCAAAGGGAACTGATTATTTTTGCCCTGGGTACATATCAACTAAAGTTGGCAAAAAGTTATTATAGTGAGCATGTTCGGGGAGATGGGCACTTCAATATATCGCTTTACCGAGAAACCGAACAACTCGTTGCCGAGCTCAATAACACTGGCATTGAAGGAACGAACCTGTGGCTTTTGAAAGCAAAGATACATTCCAGGTACACGAGGTCGAAGTTTTATTACTCATACGTGGTAATAAACGATGATGAGAGTGGATTGAATGCACTGAAGCATTATTATTGCTCATGCAAAACAGGGAACCGTACCTTGGGGTGCTGCGCTCATGTAATGGTCATAATATGGTTTTTGAGCCTGGCAAGATATGAAGAGAATATCCATAGACCGGCTCTCTTCTTGGACTCAATAATAATAGATCACGAATCTCGATAATAATCAAACCACCCAATGAGAGAAGCAAACTATGGAAAGTATAGCATCCACCTCCCAACTTCGTTAAGCCCCGGGAATATGTAACTCCCGGACGTGATCTGCAGTGGTCTATATGGAAAGCTCTTAACGCACCCAATTGGGCCGCTGCAGACACAATTTGTTGAAGTGTAGGATTACTGACCCATCTAACACCCGGTGCGAGTGCGGTGCTTCTGATAAGAGCATGTTCCACTTTGCCACTGCTACTGATGCCGCGACCAATGTGGCCACCTACTGGGTTCAATCAATATTAAAAAATCGAAGAAGAGTGCTACCGACACGAAAAGAAGAAGAAGAAGAATTCATTTGTTTCAGTTTATAACGCAGTTATTGAGATTTTTTGTTAAATATCAATAATATAAATGTTTTATAGATGTTAAGGTCGTTTCAATAATGCTCAGTAAGTTAAACCTATTCGACTTAAAATAAATAGAGAACCCTGGGACAGAATTGAATGCCCATTGGCACAGACAAACATGGCTGTGATACCTTCCAAACAAAAGTAGTCTAAGCTCTGGCGGACGTGGGTGTGCCGTCCATACATTTTTGACCACTATCCTTTAATTTGTGATATCATTAAATTTCTTTAACATTATTTGAATAATTAATTGCTGACAATTTTCATTTTATTACAATTACTGCAGACATTTCTTTTTTCTCACTACTCTCAATTTATCTAATTATCTAATCGATATTGTTCAGTTCAATATTAATCTCTTGTTGTATTTGTATTTTACATGTATGACTACTTTTGTACGCCCTAGAGGCAAAACATAGCGCCCTCAATGTATTACCAAATAAGAACTTTGTAGCTATGTTTTACAAAAATAAATGAATCTGAATTAAATTAAAAAAATAAATAAAACTCATATAAAAAGTACACTTTGTTTATAAGATTATTACAAATTAGAGGATTATATCCAAGACAAAAATGCTTGGAAACATGCTGGTCCTGCTCCATAGGACAATTTATTTAGAATCTAGACAAAATCTTACTGGTTGCCAATTTAATTGTATAATATAATTTTTTATAATATTTAATTAATATTCTGCGATTTTATGAAAAAAGAAAAAAAAAATGTTTATTTGTCCCAAAACAGTTACATAGATTATATAATAAATGAGACATCCCCAGTAAGTAATTGATAATACTTGTGTTGGGGCTATCCCGCTCTTTCCCTTAATTATTACAAAATTGAGACGATTTTTACAAAAGTTGACAAAAATAAAATAAAAATATAAAATTTAGGAATAAAAGGTAACAGTAAATCTAAATGACTTATAAACTAGTAGAACAGCTTGTGTAACTTGTTTATGTAACTGTATTTGTGTGCCTATGTGAAACTATATGTGCGTCTTATTTTTAAACAGTGTTTGTGATGTTGTGTGTGAGGGTGTGTGTGAGGGTGTGTTTGAGGGTGTGTAGGGGTGTGTGTATGTGTGTATGACGGTGTATTTATGTATATAATTCTTTGAAGTCTTTGAAGTGCCGATGTGATCAACGCGCGATTTATAGGTTAAACTCAGTGGGTACTTACGTTATTGATAAGAAAAAAAAAAAAAAAAGAAACTGTCTAAGCAAATCTAGCTAAAACTTGCTCAGTTTCCTCGTATGTTAAGGTTTTTAGCCATTTGGTTATTACCTTTTTGCCTATGTGAGAGATTTCCTGGTGGAACCTTAATTTTGCATTTGGTTTATTATTTAAATAGGCTGATTGGGTTGCACACTGACGCCGTGGAAAAGCGGTTCGAACCCTTGGGGAGTAAGCCACCATGTCCTTTCGTCTTTTCTCCTGACTGAACTTCTCATTACTTGAACTCACACACTGACTTGTTAAAATGTTAGGAATATCGTATAATTTTACAATGTTTGTAAATATGTGAGCACCATGCTATCACATAATTAATTTATCGGTCATTCCTTCATTTTTCATTCTTTTTACCTATCGTGGTATAGTAATCTTATTCTAGGTGCATCGTCTTCAAATTATATAATTAATGTATACAAGATTTTGTGATTTTTTTTTAAAAGAGTAACGGTGGAGTTTCTTGCCCATTCTTCTCCATACGAAAACTACTTTTTGGAAGGGGCAACTAGAATCAATTAGTTTTTTTTTTTCAAAATTTTGACGTTCAAAAGTGCCTTTTTTGTGCCTAATTGAAATAAATTATTTGACTTTCACTTTGACTTGATTTGTTATCGCTGCCGTCCTTTTATATTTTTGAAATTTGTGTGTTTGTGTGGAGGCATAGGGAATTGTTTGCGAAAGCTAGCGATCTAAATTCTCGCAGCAGGCACGACCCTTACAGGCTTGTGTTAGATGTCCTCCCAAGGTTTGCGATATAAAATAAAAAGCTGCATGTATATGTGTCCAGGTATACAATAGAATAACGAATGAATTGAAAACATTAAATACAAAATTGTTCAAATTTAAATTATACAAATCGCTATCTGCCAATAGTTCTTACAGTGTTACAGTGTTAGTTCAGGGAACATAAAATCGCATGATGACTGATTGTTTCATTATACATGTAACATTTGCGCGCTTATTTCTATTAATTCAAACGTGTTTGTTCATATATTATTATTAACATTACCATATTTTTAGCAAATAAATGATATTACTATTAAATCACTTAACCGTTATTCGAAGCATACTTTAAACAATTGAGATAGGCTGAACCTTGTTTCCTGTGCCTTTTTTCCTGACGTTTCTAGCGATATAACTCTGTCTCGCTCTCATGACGTCACCAAGTCAGAGAGGGGAGCGCAATTTTGAGCGCGCGCGACTCGGTCTTGTACATTGGCGTTCTTTTCCTTGCCGGTGACGGTTGCTGCTTAAGTGCTTAGCAGGCGAGTTATTTAACTTCTTTTCCACAACCGTCTATATTTTTCCTTTCTATCGAAAGTTGGCATGCCAATTTACGATATTTACTAAGTGAATAATAATACCTACAGTGAATGTAAGCAGTGAATCAACGTTGATGTTTTAAAAAATTAACGGTTTTCCATTCGCGTGTTGTTTATTCTTTAATTTCCAGTGTGTAAGTGTTAAATTGATTTAAAGTATAATACCGAATACGTAATGATTATAGAAATAACGTTGATTTCACAAGATGAACCGGTCGCAGGACTTTCGAATACTTCTAATAAAAGAGCATCTAGTACCAAACGGAAGCGTTCACATCGCAGCAGCAATAGCAGTAGCTCTGATAGTAGCGATTCCAGTTCCAGTTCATCTAGTTCTTCTGACCATATGTAAGTCTAAACGTAAAAATGGGCGTCGCTGCTACCACAAAAAAGGGGAGGCAAGTACAAGCGTCGCCGCTCGGAGCGTGAAATGAAGCATAGTATAAATCTTAATAGTATACCGGTGACCGATGACGCCCTTTCCCTCTTCGCTGAGGATAATTTTGATCTGGAAGGTAGTAATTTTTTAAACAATTTAGATGTTGAAACTAAGCTTAAAGAACCGGCTGTTCCTAAAACAGACGAGCGTTTTTTAACAATTTTAAAAGAAATTCAGTTTTTTAATAAACCGGATTGGAGTGAAGTACGTTACGCGGAAACACACAAATTGTATAATCATAGCCCGGGTTTCGTCGAACTCGAAGCAAACGAAGAGATTAGTGCCTATGACACACTAAAACATTTAAGTTGCTCGGAGAGGGCCTATGCTTTGTTAACTTACGGTATTTTGAAACAAAAAGAGTCCCTAAAGAAGGAACTTTGTTCGTTTTTGTCATGGGACCGAGACCAGAAAGAAAAAGCTTCGAGGCTATAAACCTAATGCTGAATGATATCTTCACTTCTGGTAAGTTCAGCACGATTTCGGCAGACCTATTGCAAATGATTTGTGGGCATAGGGCTGAAACCATACAGATGCGTAGAGATAGCATAATTACTGCAGTTCGCGATACTTTAATAAAATCGACAATAAAGAAAATACCTCCATCTGAGGTTAACTTATTTAATTCAGAACAGTTAGTTGTTGCATTAGAAAAAGCTGGCGGTATCAAAAAGGCTTTCTGACCTGCTTCTAGATCAGCTGGTACATCTACAAAATCTGCTTATGGTAATACCTCAACTTCGCAAGTTGGAAGATTGCTCATACGTCCTTCGCATGGGCAATACTTAGCTCCACCCTCGCGGGGTAAGAACTATAACTCAAGCATGCCTTCACAAGGCTTTCAAAGCTGTAACGTCCCCTCGCAGGGTGGTTTTTTGCAGCATAATATATGTACAGTGTCCTTCGCAAGGACCGGTACACGCGTATTAAAACTATCCTCAACAGGGTAGTGGTACAGCGGATAGAGGTTCCTTTCGCTTTCGCGGGGCATATAAGTAATTTATTTCATAACAATATAGGTAGATTGAGTTGAAAATTTAAAAAAAAGTAAGTAATAACAATAAACAATTGCAATTAAAATAAAATTCATTAAATATGAAGGCACAGGATCAGATATATTGTAAAATAAAAGAGGTTCTTTAAATAATAAGAATTTAGATTTTCTTATAAATTATTTAATCAATTAATTTTACACGAAACTACACTTAATCAGTTTCAAGACACAAATAGCCATGACACCCAGTAATAGCTTAGTTTACACAAAATAGTAAGAATGTACAGAGAGGCAGAGTAACAATAATTGAAAGCAATACAACCTGTGCACCGGGCAACGCCTAAAGGTAGAATCCCATTTCGCCGCCGTGCGGACTCTTTTATACGGTAGTATTGTAGGTGGGGCAAAGACGTAGCGCGCTACGACGTAGCGATCACTAACTCCGCCCAGCAGCGAGGAGGTGGGAGAATGTCGTAGCGCGCTACAGCGCCATAGTGCTACAGCGTAGCCCGATGCACGTGTTGTTTACAATGTGACGCCGACACGGCCATGCTGACGTGCGGACGTCCTCGCACGCTTAGCCCACAATGCCACATCTAGAACATGAAAAACTGATTAAGTACCGTTTGGTCATCCTGCTATTGTTTCTGGTCCGGTCTACTTATACCCTTCAGATATTTAACCACTTGGTCCAGTCAGCTATGACTCTACAAGGCTTGGTCCGGTCAACTTCTGACCCTCCAGATATTTGACCACTTGGTCCAGTCAGTTATGACTCTACAAGGCTTGGTCCGGTCAACTTCTGACCCTACAAGATCAGTCCCCTGGTCCGGCAATAGTTTTGCCCTTCAGGTGTATCCCTTCAGTTAAACTGGACCGGATCTAGCTAGGCCGAACAAGTATCGTTCCTTTAGCTTAAGTAACAAATAGCTCAATACTTTGGTTGATGTACAAGTGCTTCTGTTACAATGTTAATTGATTCAGGTCCAATAGATTCTACTGAAACAGCACGTAAACCAGGGTTTCTACAATATGCATTACTATGAGAACTGGTAGATATAGTGTCACTTTTAGCAGACATGGTATCACTATTGGCAGTCATGGTATTATTATCAGCAGAGATAGTATCACTATTAGTAGACTGAATATCATCAAAGTTAATATGTTGCCTAGTCTCGTGAACAAGAACCTCTGTGTTGTTATTATCCGCCGACACGTCATCCTCATCAAAATTTTCTGTGATTTCCAAAAACAATGACTGACCACGGGGTACTTCTCGCAAGTTTTCGTGAGAGTATTTGTAGACTCTATTGTTTCCATTAATGTGTTTTAATTCGTACCCATCATTTTCCAAAATAGCGGTTATTTTAAAAGGGCCTTTGCATTTACGGTCTAGTTTCGTTTGGTGTCTTTCTTCGCTTTTAACAAAGACAGAGTCACCTACTGAAAAAGGTTTAACTATAGCTTTACCCTTGTTAAATCGACCTGTGTCATATTGAGCCAACTTTTTATACTAGCAGAAGCATCGGATCGAATGGTTACGAGGTTTAACTTGATTATTAGTAGATACTCTTGATATTATTATCCTTAATGAACTGCCCTTAATAACAAACATTAATTCCAAGGGCGTGAACCCTGTTACTCCACAACGAGTACTATTGAGAGTTAATTGGATGTCGCCTACATGATCTTGCCATAAGCTGTCCGAATTTGTTTCAACTATAGTGAGCATACGCTGGGCCTGACCATTGACCATTTGCCCTACTGGAACCAGTGGCTATAATATGATATGATTATCTTTACAAAAATTCTTAAATTCAGCATTGTCGTATGACCTACCACGATATGCAACTATTCTTTTAAGAGCGCCAAACAAGTTCACTGCATTTTTAAGTGATTTAATAGCATCAGATACATTTGGGTTAAGGTATGCTCTTACAAGACGAATTTTGTAAAAACCATCAATAATCACGGAACAATACTCCTTACGCTCGCTTTTTCGGCTGAGTTTGCCAGTTAAATCCAAATGAATTGTATGCCATGGAATGGGCAATTTAGGGATTGGATATAGATGGTCCTGCTGGGCACCCGACGGACCTTTGGAAACCTTACAAACGACGCACGAATCTACATTTTTTTTTTAAGTTTGAACATTTTTTGGAACCAATAAGGATCGTATAATTTATCGAGCGTTTTTTCATAACCATGGTGTTTTATTTCGCTGTGTCCATGATTAATCATTGATCTGGTTAAAGAGTGTGGCAATATTGGTAACCATTTAGTGGTTTTATTACGTTAGATTTTACGATAAAGTATGCCCTGTCTAATATCGTATGTGTGTGATATTTCAGACGGCAAGTAATTTGAACGGAATTTGGAAATAATGTCTGATATTTCAGAATCAGGTTATTCTATAGATAACCAACACCTCTCTAGTTCAGCCAAATTTACAATTTTAGCTGGTTTATGAATAAAAGATGTGTCAGCATGATTACGTGAAAGAAAGACTGCATGTGCTATATTTTTTCCCTCTTTATAAATTATATAAAAAGTCATACGACTGCAAAATTGCCCACCACCTGTGTACTCTAGGTATAATGTTATTTTTGGAATGAGAGGCCTTTAAGGCGTTACAGTCCGTAAAAACCGTAAATTTACGCCTATACAGGTAATGTTGAAAACGTGTGTTGCTCCACAGATTTAACTACGGCTAATGTTTCCAATTCATACGAATGATAACGACTTTCAGCACTTGTGGTTTTCTGACTAAAATAAGCGACAACATGAGGTAGACTTTTTTTTTTTTTTAGTATAACCCCATATCCTTCCCTTTTTGCATCAGTGTGGAGTTCGATGGGTAAAGGGTCAAATTTTTTAACTGTCTCAGAAATGACATATTTTACTATTTTCTGATGAACATCATTATGTTCACAGGTCCAATTAATAGTAACCTTTTTGACTGCGGTTAGAGGATACAAAGGTTTCATCAATTTTGAGAAATTTGGAATTAATTGTCGAAAATATGTGGCCAGGCCTGTAAATTGATGAACCTGAGTAGCAGTGCTTGGAGGAAGGATATTTTTTAGGGCTTCAACCTTATGAGGACTTGGTCCAACCTCTCCAGAGGATATTACGATACCCAGATTAAAGTTAATCTATTTAAACGAACCAACCCTTCTTGAACGGTCTCTGATTCAGGAGATTTAAGTGCCGTATTTATAGCCCTTTGAAAAACCTGTGGAGCGTTTCGTAAAACAAACGGCATGGTTAGGTACTCAAATTGACCCGAAGGTATAACAAAAGCAGTTTTCTATAGACTCCTTATGGACGCAAATTAGTGAAATCCAGTGGCCATATCCAAATTAGAGAAGAAACAGGCCCCATGTAACTTATCGATTTGATCACTAATTAGTGGTAAAGGATAGCTTATAGTCTGGTCGAGTATTGCTATTAAGTTCCCGATAATCAACACACATGCGATCGCTACCGTCCCTTTTTTTTAAATTAATAATATGGGACTCGCGAAAGGCGAAGATATTTCTCGAATTATGAAAACATCTAGTAATTCTTGAACCTTGTTATTAACGATTCCTAACTCGGTGTAAACTTGTGTTGTCTTGTGTTCCTAAATAGCCTGTAAGGTCGCCTATGTACAGTTTTATTTGGATTTATGAGATCGATTTTAGCTTCTTGGTAATACGCGTAATGGGAAGATTTTGTATAAAATATGAGGAATATTTATTTCAATCAAAAGTTCCTTTTCTTTACCGGTAAGATCTGTGTCAATCGAATTAATGTCAAGAGGCATTTCCAATTTAGAGCTAAGATTTGAAATTTTATTTTTGGAAAAAGTTAAGGCATCGTTACTAACTACAACGGATATTCCTTGCCCCAAAATGACGCGACCTCATAATACGTTTTCATTGAGAAATTTGTCAGGCAAGACATGATATGATATGTAACATCGAGAAGACAGTTTTGTACCATGGTTGGGAATTTTATTTGGAGTGAGCAATTAACGTTATTAGAACCGATCGAATTGCAATTTCTCGGAAATGGTGTTGACGGACGGGGCATTTAAGTGTACGATTCAGACGTACCTGGTTCTTCAATTCTTCTCTTTAATGAGAAGCTGCGCAGTATGCGGAAGAGTTGATTCTTATCGTTTATAACGACAGAATTGAGTTTAGGCCAAATTTTGTCATCGCACTGTGACAGGATAGATATGCCAAAACCGGTTAGTACATTTTCCGGTAAATTCGCATTCCTGCCTCGACTTTATTATCAATTTGAATTTTGATAATTAAATCAAAATGATCTTTAATTGCCATGGATTTGGAAAATTTAAAGACCAGAATTTCCTTAACAACAACCCATGAAATATTATCTGGCTTGATTTTAACGCACACTATTTGATCATGTCAGTTTCAGGTGCATCAGGATCGAAAGGAACCAGCATTGACTGCGTACTGGGTGTCATGTAGCTAGGTGTCATACTATCTGCAATTTTTTTTTTTTAAATAATTGATTCCATACTAGCCGAAAAAAATTACATTTTTTCCTGTATTAAATTACTGGCAGTCCCAGATAAAGGTGGGAGTGGGTCTGATCCCACTTCTGATGAAGGCACAGGATCAGATATATTGTAAAATAAAAGAGGTTCTTTAAATAATAAGAATTTAGATTTTCTTATAAATTATTTAATCAATTAATTTTACACGAAACTACACTTAATCAGTTTCAAGACACAAATAGCCATGACACCCAGTAATAGCTTAGTTTACACAAAATAGTAAGAATGTACAGAGAGGCAGAGTAACAATAATTGAAAGCAATACAACCTGTGCACCGGGCAACGCCTAAAGGTAGAATCCCATTTCGTGGGATGTCGCGACGCCCCCGCCAGGGGGCGTGGCGAGCGAGGTCAGGGCTTCGCCCCTCGCCCGCGGAGGCATACAGTGGCCCGCTGCTACGGGCCCTCTCACTCTAGTCGGCCTAAGTGCGGCCTGTAGCATTTGGCGTAGCTAGCTACGCCTGTGTGAATGGTTGCTATGAATATTTCTGTAGGCGCGTCGCGACGCTATTTCACATAGCGCCGCTTGCTTCACGACACCACGGCGGTCAGTCCCCATCAGGTGAGACCTCCAGTTACCTGGAGGAGGCCCGATGAAGACGACCAGCGACAGTGATGCCGACTCGACGCACCTACAGGTAGATATGTAGTTTACCCTCGCCCCGCTTACAGATCTAGCCGTTTACGGATTGAGGGATAAACAGTCGTGTTTGTGTGAGCGGCTTGTGTTGTTATGTAACACCGCTCAGTGTCAACGTGCGTCGCGGCCCGCGTCGCGCCTGCACGTGTTATGTTGGATGCATGTGTAGTTAAGGTTGTCTGTATTTAGTTACGTGATATGCCTATATTAACTTAGAACACACCACGCAACAGATGTATGTGTACATCTGTAGTCTTATTATTTCGAGTAAGCTGCGTGTAACCTGGGTGCGGCTTACTCGAGGCGTCATATCCGGTGCGATGGGGTCAGTTGTCCGCTACCAGGTCGCGGGGCAGGGGTCTCGCGTCAGGTGGGCGCGCGTGCAATGGCGCTATCTGCTTGACATGGGGCCAGGCAGAAGCGTCGGCACGCGCGAACATTACCTTCGCGAGTCGCCCTACAAACTCGTCCAGGCTCTCAATCCCGAGGTCCCGGTGGAGTACGTCGTTCCTCACGAAGCGAGGAGCGTCAACAATGGTCCGCAGCGCAAGGTTTTGTTGCGCGCGGAGCGTCTTGCGGCTCGACTCCTTCGTGAGGGCGAACCACGCTGGGGCGGCGTACGTCAAGATTGGGCGTATGTACGTTTTGTACACGCCCAACTTGACGCGCGCCGGGATGCGGGATGAGAGCACAGGTTTAAGGAGGTTGCGGGCGACCCTACCCTGCGCGGCGACCTTGCGGACATGGGGCCCCATCGTGAGGCGGCGGTCGATGGTCACACCCAGGTACTTGGCCCGGGGCGACCAATCGACGTCGACCCCATGTAGTTTCAGGGGTGGCGGGACGGGCGAGTATCCGACGACCATCGCCTGCGTCTTACCCACGTTCACCGATAGCCGCCACTTCGACAGCCACTCGGGAAGCAGATCGAGGGCGCGCTGCATTTTGAGCGCCGCGTGCTTCGCATTGAGCGAAGTGGTGATGTACGCGGCGTCGTCAGCATACAGCGCGAGCGTCGTCTCTGTCGTGGTGGGGATATCGTCGGTGTAACGCGCGTAACACGCAGGCGACACGCAACTGCCCTGCGGCACACCTGCCAGCACTGGGCGAGCGCCGGATAGCGCCCCGTCGACCACCACCCTGAAGGATCTGTTGGACAGAAAGGATGCAACCACCTTTACAACGCGACGGGGCGCGTCGGAGGTGGCGAGTTTGTATATAAGACCGTCGTGCCACACACGGTCGAAGGCCTTCTCCATGTCGAGGAATACTGCCACCGAGCATTCCTTTTTGTCTAGCGCTGTCGTCAGGTGGTGCAGTACCCTCGACAGCTGAAGCGTCGTGCTATGCTCCGCCCTGAACCCAAATTGCTCGGGGCGTGGGGCGATATGTTGGGTGAGGTGTCGCAGCAGGAGTACTTCGAACACCTTGGAGACTGTCGGCAGCAGAGTGATAGGCCGATAGCTCTCCGGCTTCGCTGTGTTCTTTCCCGCCTTGGGCAGCATAATGACGCGCCCCTCCTTCCACGAGGTGGGAAAGACCCCCGTGCGCAGTATCGCCGTGAACAGGCGCGCCAGTGCCGCTACTGCACGGAACGGCAGGTGGCGCAGCGCTGTGTTGGTGATACCGTCAGCACCGGGGGCCTTTCTGGGCTTCGTTCTTAGGATGGCGCGTCTAACTGCGCCAGGCGAGAAGAAGATAGGGTTCTCCTCGGGAGCTACCGGCTGTGCGAAGTAGTCTCCTAGGTGTTGCTCGACCGCTGCGACATGCTCGACGTCGTCGGTCGGGTTAGGGCGGAACTGACGCTCCAGGTGCTCGGCGAAGACCTCCGCCCGGTCCTCTGCTAATCCCATTTCGCCGCCGTGCGGACTCTTTTATACGGTAGTATTGTAGGTGGGGCAAAGACGTAGCGCGCTACGACGTAGCGATCACTAACTCCGCCCAGCAGCGAGGAGGTGGGAGAATGTCGTAGCGCGCTACAGCGCCATAGTGCTACAGCGTAGCCCGATGCACGTGTTGTTTACAATGTGACGCCGACAAATACATTTAGAGAAGTCAATAAAAACAATTACGGTCAATTAAGAATTCAAGTACAATTAATAGATCATAAATAATAAATGTCAAAGTAATACAATCAATCATGTTACAATTTCATAAGTCATCTAGGAATTCATTGATACTGTAATAGCCTTTCCTCAATAAATAGGTCCTCAATTTGTTTTTAAATAAGTTAACACTGTACATGGTTTTGAATTCTATAGGCAACTCGTTGTATAAAAATACAGACTGATACCTCGGGCTATGTTTGACAACTTTTAATTTCGGTTGAATAGTGTTGGGCAAATCTTTCCTACGTGTGCAAGCTCTAGTTTGTCTTTGCTCATCAGTCTCAATTTTATGCAAAATTTTAACTAGGCTCGTTAGCAACACTAAAATGTAAAGGCATGGCACTGTTAAGATTTTTAGTCTAATAAAATAGTCTTTACATGATTCCATCCGTTTCATGCGGAGCATAGTCCTTAAAGCTCTTTTCTGAATCACGAATGCCATTTGTATGATGTACTTGTAGCTATTGCCCCAAAACTCGATGCTATATCTTAGCCTGGACTCCACCAAGGCAAAGTACACGCTTCTAAGTTGAGGTAAACTTAATTCTTCCCTCAGTGTTCTAATCGCATAGCATGCCGAGCTAATAGACTTCGTTATAGACAATGTCTCAACCTTCCAATTCAACAATGCATCAATGTGCACACCCAAGAACTTGACACTATCAACTATTTCGACATTGTTGCCACAAGATACTATCTCCAACTTATCGTTATTTCGTACCGTGGTGGGCTTAAATAACACACACTTTGTTTTCTTACGTTAAGTTTCAAATTATTAGTACTGAACCAGTTCTCAAAAGCTTTCAAGAGAGCATTGATCTTGGATTCTAATTCCAGCATATCGTCTGCAGTAACTATCGCATTTGTGTCGTCAGCAAAGATTATTAGTTTTGTGTCTTTTACACGTTTTTTGATATACTCCATTAAATCATTTAGAAAAATAATAAAGAAGATAGGGCCAAGAACGCAAGAGGATAGGGCCTAGAACGATAGGGCAAGACAAAACCAAAGATACTACTCTCACAAACGTGGCGGGAATAAGCGAAGGTCATCACCTTCAGGTTTCAATGCCAAGAGAAGTAAATATTGACATGAAAATATTTCAAGCCGGTCAGTTATCGAATTTCGTCAATTATTGGAAGGACAAGCAGGCACCAGATTTCCTTATTAAAATAATCCAAGGATACCGTATACCTTTTCAACAAAAACCTCCGTTAATCATGCCCAGATTATACAACAAGGCGTTTTACACACCTATGTCACCAGAAATAACCTTAATTATTCAAGAAATGTTGAATGAGGAATTTTGGAAATTGCAAGCCCAACACCAAGTTTCTTATCTACCCTCTTTCTAGTACCAAAGAGCGATGAGTCAGCCCGACCAATTTTCAATTTAAAGGCGAATTCGTACTGACCACCCCTTTCAGTCTTGTAAATGTGTTCAGAGCCCCAGATTTCATTCAGCCCCAAGATTGGATGTGCAAACTGGCTGCCCCAAACGTCTGCCAACGGAGAAAATACCCACATTACTAGCAAAGTTACGCTAAATCGTAGATTTGGGGAAGTCAGACCTAAAGAAATTTCAGAGCGTAATAGTAGCACTAAACTTTGCGAGTTTTGGTGTTGAAAGAGGGAGATTGCATTATCGAGCTCTATTGTAATTCCTAAACACCCTACAATTGAACAATTTTGTCAAGGTATACGAGTATACTGTACCTGTAGATGCAATAGACGACCTGCAGTGATGGAGCCACAATTTGCAACAACCGTCAATTAACTACACCACGCACCAGCGACGCATTTTATCACGACCGACGCCTCAAACTTAGGCTGGGGTGCCCAGATGGACAACCAGTCCATAAGGGGAACATGGTCCCAGAACGAGAAGAATAATTGTCACTGCAACCTAAAAGAAATGTTAGCAATATTTAAAGTTTTTCAAAGTCATGCCATGTATCTAAACCAATCTACGGTCACCTTACAATGCGACAATCGCACGGTGGTAGCGTATCTCCAGCACGAAGGGGGAACAAAATTCTCGTGATTGATGGACATAACATACGACCTGTTTTGTTTAATAGATCAGTACCAAACTCATATCAACATGCATGCCGACCACTGTTCATTCCGGGAAGGTACAACAACCATGCCGACCACTTATCGTGGTTTCGCCAGGTCTCCGGATGGCATCTCATGGTAGAGATCACCAAGATAATATTCTTAAAATGGGGAATTCCTCAAGTGGACCTGTTTGCCTCCAGCAATGCCCAAGTAGTCCCTCATTACGTATCGAAAGATCAGAACGACAGACAAGCTGTAGCCCACGACGCATTCTCGATTGCTTGGAAGTTCGATATGACATGCGTGTTCTCACCCCCGTTTCTGATACCCAGAGTTTTGCGCTACCTCAATCAGGCATCGGGAATTTACTTGATAGTAGCACCGAGATAGGAGAGAGTCTTTGGCGCGGGAATCTCAAAGCTCGGGCTCTAGCCCCACCGTTCACAATACAGAACCGAAACAAAGTATTGATCGATGTGACAACGGGATTGCCACCTCCTCGCATCCAGGATCTAGTGTTGGAAGTGTGGAAATATGGGGGTGGACACATCATTTAGGTAAATGGAATAATAGTCAGATAGATCTTTTAAAAAGTTCTTGACGCGCTTCCACACTGAGAACTTACAAACCCGCATGGAAACGCTAGGTTTCGTGGTGTAGATCTAGCCATATTAACCCAAAGAATCCCTCAGGATCTGACCTAGCTCGTTTTCTGGCTGATTCATCTGACTATAGGCAATCAGGATGGAGATTATTTAAAAATAAAGATAATAGGAACTTGGACCCCTTATATATTGGGTTGAACAGACCGTGTCACTGCTTTCCACGCTAAATGTTGAAGCAAAATGTCCTAACTTGTTTATCACTACGAGAGGTACAGCTCGTGTGACCTCACGAATGGTTTTTGCAGGCTGGATCAAACACCTGATGCGTCAGGCAGGTATTGTTGCTACTCCTGGAAGTGTCCGTTCCGCTGTTGTTTCCAAGAATTGGTTGGACAACTTCCCCATGGAAGATATTATGGCTCGGAGAAGTTGGTGGTCCTCAAACACTTTTATTCGCTTTTATAAACGGCATGTTTTGAACTCTTCTAGGAGTAACAGCATGACTGCTCTCTTTAACCCTGTCTTATAGTGAATTTATCTTGATTTAGTGATGTTTTTTGAATACTATATAACAATTAAGATTGAGATTATAATAAAACCGGATTATTAATGTTATTCTTCTATATTTTGCAATAAAAACAAATTGCCATTACTTACTATCTTTTTTTTTTTTCTTTATCTTTCCCTACACATTGGCGTTCCTCATGAGCGTCACCAGGCGATAACAGACATATCTCAATTGTTTAAATTATGCTTCGAATAACGGTCAAGTGGTTTAATATCGGCGTTTTACCTGAAATAAAACGCTTATTAAACTACTTACCTTATTCGAAGCATAATAGTAATTTCTGCCTGGTGACATAGTCAATCATCCAATGAACAAGATCGAGCCGCGCGCGCTCAAAGTTGCGCTCCCCACCTGGTGACGTCATGAGAGCGAGACAGAGCTATATCGCTAGAAACGTGAGGAAAAAAGTCACAAGAAACAAGGTTCAGCCTATCTCAATTGTTTAAATGAGTCACCCGCCGCGCACCAGCACTAAACTATGGCGTAGTTTAGTGCGGGTAACTCTAGTGAGCTCACTGATCGATACAGCAGGCGTTAAGTGCCACTAGTTTTAAGTCTTTACTATCCAGAGTATTCCTCTAAATTCTGAAAGTGTGTCCTTGCCATTACAAATAAATTATTTTCTAGGGAACAAATTATAATTTCCACATTAACCTTTAATTTGGCATTGTATGTTCTGTCATATTGAAATACTATCATTGGTAGAACAAATCAATCAAAACACATCTAGGAACATCCATTTTGACATTACCTTAAAAATAATGGCTACCCGGCGAACGTCAACTGCAGTCTCGATACGGCGTTCGTGCGAGGTAGTCGTATGTTAAATACTCAAGTCGCGCGCGCAGCTATTACGTTGTTGTTATTACTTGCGCGCAGCCGCGGTAGCTATTCCCAGCGTGTACTACATATATACCGTTGGGTTGACTCGCTGCGCGCATTCGCTAACGATGTATGGTTTTAATTCTACGCGATGAATGAAGATAAGCAAGATCATGTGTATGCGTCTTGTGATGCGACCATTATGCCGAGCAGTAGTCCGTGGAGTGATCTAGTAGTACGAGATTTAGAAGGGACACAATACCAAGAAGAAGATATTATTCAAATGGAAGGCGAAACTAGGTTGGAGAAGAGGAAAGGAGTTGACGATGACAGCGAATGGACAGAGGTGAAACCAAAGGAAAAAAAGATGTACAAGCTGGATATAGATAAAATAGAGATATACATATCACATAGTGATCAATTGCCGAAACAATTTGCTTTGGCCAGATTATTTAAAGATAACGGCATTACGGATATTCTAAGGGTGAAATATATAAACCCATACAAAGTCCGCCTCGATATGCAGAATGAAGTCAGTGCAGAGAGATTAGAAAGTTGTAAACTATTTCTTGAGAAAGGCTGGCGTATACAACGGGCTATGGAAAAGAGTCTATCATATGGTGTTATCAGAGATGTGGATATAGACTTAACCGACGAGGAGATTCAAAATACAATCGCGTGCCCTAAACCAGCCAAATTAGTGTCAATATTTCGACTTAACCGACGTAATTCTAAAGAAGGCTGGACACGAAGTGAAGCCGTTCGTTTATGCTTTAAGGGTTCCTTTTTACCACCATACATATCTGTGGAAGGGTTGAGAATTAAAGTGGATCCATACATCTTTCCTGTATCACAGTGTACGCAGTGCTGGAAGTTGGGTCATCCAACAAAAAAGTGTCCATCAAGCAAAGTTGTCTGTCCGAAGTGCGGAGAAAACCATAGTAACTGCGATACTACGTCATTTAAATGTGTCAATTGTGACGGTGCACACATGGCTTTGTATAAAGGTTGCCCAGCATTCCTCAAAGAAAAAAGATTAAGAGACATTATGGCGGAGTTTAATTGCACGTATAGAAAGGCCCTTACTATTTATGTAGCACCAAGTTCACCAACAGAGGTTGCCCCTAAGATATCGTCTATCAAACCGTCCTCTGCGTTAATGCCTAAACCTCCGCTTGTAGAAAACATGACATCGTCGCACCGTGAAGCTGCAACTTACGTTGAAATCATAGCGACCAAAGCACAAATACACAAAGGGGAACAGGTCAAACAAGCACCACAAGCATCACCTAAAAAACAAGGGAAACGTAAGGAAACTGCTTCTAATCGATCTGAATATGATTTATTTTTGAATCCAGAGCCACAGGATACCAATAAAACGGAGGTATTTATTGAGGAAGTTGAAGAAAAAAGAGAAAGAGAAGTGAAGTTTGGAGAATTAATTAAAAGGCTGAAAGAAATCATATTTTTAAAAAATACATCTATTTTAACTAAGGTTACAAGTATTATAAAGTGTTGCGTCGAATGGATAATTTTAGTTGTGGTAGATAATATTTCAGATTGGCCTATAATAAAGCAGACATTGGAATTCTTTTTTCGTAAAACATGAATACTAACAAGAAAAATGTAAAATTGACTATACTCCAATGGAACGCGCAGAGTTTAAGGCCGAAGTTAGTTGAATTTGAAAATATTTTGTTACAAGAGAAGGTCCACATTGCCGCCGTTAGTGAAACCTGGTTAGAGCCTGATAGCCATCTCAATTTGACTAATTATAATATTTACCGCAAAGATAGGGATGATGGTTATGGTGGGGTTGCTATCTTTGTACATAGGTCGATTCATTCATGTATTTGTGACGTTCAAACATCAAACCAGGGTATTGAACTTTTGTGTGTTAAAGTAGTCAATTGTAATGAAATCGAACATATTATTGCTGTGTATTGCGCACCATCTGTACGTACCAGCCAGCAAGATTGGGATTCAGTTTTTTCTTTAGTTAACAAAAAAACTGTTGTTGTAGGGGACTTTAACGGGCATCACACTAATTGGTCTTACAAGACTGATTCAAGAGGATCTCAAATCTGTGATGCTATTTTAGATAACGGTTTTGTAACACTGAATGACGGCAAATCCACCCGTGTTAGGTTAGTTAATAACCAACTTCAACAGTCCGCGCCCGATATAACGTTAGTCTCCTCGGATTTAGCTTTGACATTTAACTGGAACATTATGAACGAAACCCTTGGAAGCGATCACTTAATGATTAATATAACGACCAATTTCAATGTTGTACCCAGAAATACTTATCGCCGGAACTTTAAAAATGCGGATTGGGATAGTTACAAAAGCTTACTTGAAAAGCTGTTTAGTAAATTTGAGCAGTCAGGCAATCTTCAGACCGACTATGATAGGTTTATTGAGTTTTTAAATTTAGCAGCAGACATCCATATTCCTTATATCAAATTCAATATGGACCCTGGTAACGTCTTTAGGCCCAAACCCTACTGGAATGTAGACCTATCCAAATCAGTTGCAAAACGTAGATTGGCCCTTTCAACGTTTAGACGTAATCCATCACCGAATAACCTTTTGCTTCTCAATAAAAAAATATGTGAGTCACAAAAGTTAGTGCGCAAAGCAAGGGATAGCGGTTGGAAGGATCTCTGTACATCATTAGACGGAACAACTTCTCAGAGTCAGATGTGGCATAAAATGAGATGGTTTAAGGGACGCAGAAGTATTAGACAGCATGTTGATGCTGAACGAGTCAATAATCTACTACGTAGCCTAACTCCCGATTATGCATCTCCTTACGACCTGTCATTTGTTTCTCATAATTCAAAATTAGAGAGGCCAATCACGAAACAGGAACTTAATTGTTGTATTCGCTCTAAGGACACGTCTCCCGGCTGTGACAATATTTCGTACTCGATGATTAAATACCTGCCTGAGAATGGCAAATCTATTTTGTTATCGCTGTATAATGGTTCTCTGTCAACCGGTTTTATACCTAATCAGTGGCGAGACATCGCAATCATTCCAATACCCAAGCCTGGGCGCGATCCGCAGTCTCAGTCTTCACTCAGACCGATATCAATGTTGTCGTGTTTGTGTAAAATATTCCACAGTATTTTAAATAATCGAATAGAATGGTTCGTCGAAAAAAATAATATCTTATCGCCATATACTACGGGATTTAGGAAAAGTCGATCTACAATGGACAATCTAGTTAATTTAGTTTCTCATATTCAATCTGGTTTTACAGAAAATAAGACGACAATAGGATGTTTTTTAGATATAGATAATGCATATAATAACGTAAATATCATTTCATTATTGCAAACAATGGACCTAATTGGGGTGGGATCTAAAATATGTCAATATTTATGGTATTTTTTAAAAGAAAGAAGGTTGAAGGTTTTAATGGATAATGTTTACATGTGTCGAACTACTGGCCGTGGATTAGCCCAAGGTGACCCTTTGTCACCGCTGTTATTTAATATAGTAACTTCAAATATCTGTGCACGTATTGCGAGCAGTGGAGTTGTGATATCCCAGTACGCGGACGATTTTGTGCTTTATTCAGCAAATAAAAACATTCAAGAAGTAGTTCATCTTTTACAAAATTCATTAAATATTTTAGTTAAATTGCTTTCAAATATAGGCTTAGAAATTTCATCTTCAAAGAGTAAAGTATGCGTTTTTAAGAGAGGATATAAAAGAGAATCTATTAATCTGTTATTAAATGAAAAATCACTTCAAGTAGTAGATAATATAAAGTACTTAGGGTTGTGGCTAGACCGCTCGCTTAGGTGGAAAAAACATATTGGGGAACTATCCGGAAAATGTTTGAAATCTTTGAGAATCTTTCAAGTTCTTGCCGGGTCTGGCTGGGGCGTACATCCATATTACATGAGGCTATTATATATTTCTATTATTCGTTCGAGATTAGACTATGGCAACTTTTTATATGATAACGGGTACAAGAGTAACTTAGTTAAATTGGACAGAATACAAAATCAATGTATGCGCGTTATTGGGAGTTTTGTGAGGACTACTCCAATACACGTGATGGAGTGTGAACTTCACCTTCAACCTTTATATGTACGCAGGTACTACTTAGCCGGCAAATATTGGTTGAAGGTGAATTCGTTCCGGGGTAGCAAAATATTTCTCTTGTTAAGCAGTCTTGCCGAGTCATGTCAGAAAAAAAAAACCACTATTAGTCACGGTACATGAGTATCTTATTGACTACCCTATACATTCATCACAGCAATTGGAAAGATTTTCTTTGAACACATGGGTTAGCAGTGTGGACCTATCCAATGTAGTTTAACCTTGTATAGATGTCATAGACAAACCGAAACATCAGTATAGTTGTAGCAACATACATGAAATTTGTGATCAGTATTTAAAGGCTAATTATTTACACTTTTACTCAGTCTATACTGATGGGTCACAGGAAGATGACGAGTCGGGATGGGCTGTTTTTGATCCGCAAACGAAAGCATCTATAAAGTTTAGATCATGTGCTAAAATTTCAATAATGTACGTTGAACTACTAGCGATCTCAGAAGCTATTTCATACATTGAGTCATTCGAATCAGGAAATTATGTGATACTGACTGATTCTAGAAGTGCTCTGCAACACCTGGCTCGATGCACCTCGAATTGTCGAGGTACACCGATAGCCTATGAGATTTTAGACTCTATTGGTAAGGTCCAAGACAAAAGAATTGTTCTTCAATGGGTACCATCCCACGTTGGATTGTATGGAAATGAGGAAGTAGATCGCTTAGCAAAAGAGGCCATCACAGACGGAGTATCTGTTGAGTGTTTTCCCTTATTTAGTGACCTCTTGTATCGAGTTCGCGACCAATGTTTAGAATTATGGAAAGAATACTTTGATGAGAGGTCACTAAGTAAGGGAATTTGGTATAGAACGATTCAACACAGTCTTTCCCGCCTTCCTTGGTTTGTGGGTACAGATATGCATCGAATTATGATAGTTACTGCTTTCAGACTGCGTTCGGGACATGTTCCGTTGAATAGCTTCTCTTTTTTAATGAGAAAGAGTGATTCGCCTAATTGTTTTGAGTGTGATAAGGTAGAAGATACCACTCATATTTTAGCGGAATGTGTCCGGAACGAGGTTGAGAGGAGTAACTATTTAATAGAAAACGGTTTTAATAATATTAATGTTGGTATGTATAACTGTATCTTGGCTGCTCCCTTGTCCAGGTCAGCCAAAAAATTATACAAAATTGTAAACTTAGGTATTAAGCGGAGATAGATACAGAATTCCCCTATGAGGGTGGCATGGTCATACTGATCAAACCCTCTATAAACAAGAAAGAAAAAAAAAAAAAAAAACGTCAACTGTGTTGTCTAAACCTAAAGCATTTTATACTATTATTATGAACATTACGTAGTTTAGGATAGGTGTCATGACTAAAATGTATGCATTATTGTGTAATGGAATGTGTGTGATAATAATTATGAAGTTTTTATTATATAAAATGGTTCTATTGTGATCACTAATATGATGTATGCTGTGACATACACTGCCAAGTTTGTCACGAAACACCCTCCATTTTGTTTGTATGTCACGGCATACATTGCCAGTTTGAGGTTGTTTTTTGGGTTTACTTGGTAAGTAGTACCACGCTTTTTAAAAAAAAAAAAAGTAAGTAAAAGAAGGTAACATTTTAGCGCATGTCCGTGCTGAGAATGCATCCTCTGACGGTAGTAAACATTTTGACCTTCACACCCCGCTTTTGAGGTCAACTTCATCTGCACCTTCTATTGATAGTTGCATAGAATATTTTAGACGAAGACGTGTAGTCTTTGTCCCAGCATGTTCGACTCACCCCAATCTTCAAAGCGTCTATTCAAGCCCTTCTCTAGAACCAAATTGTAAGAAAGTGCCGATACTGAGTGCCATTCCGTCACTCGCAGCAACTCCCTGTACTCCTGCAACTCCAGTAACCCCTGCACCCTTTGCAACAGACAGTGCAGCCTGAACCAACAGCAAGTGGCTTTATGACTCTTGGCTTAGCTGCAGCTCACATGAGGGCAACTGCTTCTTCCAAGTCGCGTCCCAGAAATACCAGATCGCAATGTCACACTGTTTCTGTTACTAAACGACCAAGATGAATCCCTCAATGATTTTCGATTTGAGGTTCACGAGGGGTTAAAAAGTCTGGACGCACCCGTGAAAAGACTGACAACCATCCAAAACGTGTACATACCACAACCCAACCCAGTAAAATCATCACGTTATGATAATTTTGGCTATTTTATGACTATGACCACTCAAGGTCGATGTAGGCTATGCTCCAAGCTAACGTCTGTGTTATGCATGAAATGCCAAATCCGTCTGTGGTTCGTAACTGGTAAGTCTTACGAATTGTCAACTTGACTACCACATGCGCGTTTAGTAAGGCTGACAATTTCTAGGCGTTATCACCTTGTTTTATTAATATATTTTCATTTGTATTGTGATTGGCAATATATGCCCTGGCATACAAAAGATTTACTCAACGTTTTTATGTGCAATTGGCAATGTATGCTGTGGCATACATAGTTTTTCAGGAAATCTGAAGTTCCTATATTTTTTTCATTATTTTTCTATTACACCTATGAACGTGTGTGAACATTTTCAAAAAAAAAACAAAAAAAGTATTTTATTGCATTTTATTCTTTGCCAAATTAAGGTTAAGTAAGTGTGGAACATGTGGAGGCTAATGAGGCTACATTACGAGTTACTGAATACCCTTGGACACCCGGGGAACTAGCATTGTGTACACAAAGCGAAGAAGATAGGTATGGAAATATGTGCAACGAATATCGTTTTCGGCTTTCAGCAATTTTGACAGAAATATTCATTGTCGGCCATTTTCGTATTCAGCCAAAAAAAAATGATATAAAATTAAATTATTTTTTTCTGATAAAATCCATCGTAGCAACAAATTAAAGCACAATAACTGAGAAAAAAATCATACAGACGAACATAGCACCTCCTCCTTTTTTGAAGTCGGTTAAAAAGCAGAAAAAATACTTGTTCTCCAATATTTTCCATATGCTCGATGGGTGGCATCGAAATGATTCAGTCAGAGCCATTGTGGCGGGATACTTCAGCTATGTTTTCAACCACTGGTAAAACATAGCTAGATTTTCGTTGGATACCCACAAGATGATGAGGAGCACTAAATCTTAAATACTTAATTACTTTTTTAATTTTTTTTTTTTTTAACTGGGTAATAATACAATTTATTTACACAGTCAATTACAAATATTAACAATATAGATATATATATATAATTAAAACTAACAGACTTAAAATAATACTATTAATAATATGTACAAGTATATATTACATAAGAAGTGGGGGGGGGTAATTATAGGGCATCAAAAAATTCTTCCGCATCGCTGTCAACAGGAAAAGTGCCCAAAAGGCTGGCTGCATTGCCACGTTGAATGGCAATGCTGATTCTTTGGCCAAGGAATAGGCCAGCCCTCTGGTCACGTGAAGAGTCGACCAACCGCTTGGCGATGTCTTGAAAAACTAAGTGGGCACTCGGACCCCATGGCCCTAGTGTTTCAACCCCAAACGGCTCAAACATATAAGTCCCAATAAGATTGGAGTGTTTGCGCCGTTTGAGGTTTTCCGCACCTGCAGCAGCAGCCCCAGCACAGCCCGCCGTGCTAGGAAGATGGGATGGCGCAAGGGTGTCGACGCACGTTGCATCCCACACCAAAGGCCTACCTACCTTCCAAGGCATTATGGTCATTCCGTCTGGTCTCTTCCCATCGTCGCGTGCCAAACCATTGGGTTCTAAAACAGCTGGCACTCCGGCGGTGACAAGAGCACGACGGATGATGTCATTGATGCTGGCGTGCCGTGGTATCCGGCCCGCGCTCTTACTGCATGATAAGCCATGGTGTCCGAGACAGTCGACACGTTCACCGCATCGGAAGCGATGCGGAGCCACACAAGGAGCGCCCAGACGCAGACAGGTAGCGAGCCGGAAGGTGGTATCACCCAGCATAGTGCCTATGTTGGGTGATGGTAGCGCCTGAAGCCAGAGGCCCGACTCCCACTCACCCACAGCCAGCAGGCGGGCACGCTCAGCAGTATTGGTGGACGTATTAATAAGATTATTCCGTACCAACCTGCAGAGCGGCTCATCCCACTGTCTCTGGGAAGATGGGTTCACGGGCCGATCTGTATTCGGGCAAGCCGCTTTCCAGGCGTTCTCCGCATCGGTCAAGCAAGGCACTTCAGAGTAAACCAGGCAGGGGGCTAAAATTTTGCGGTCAACTTTTCAGTGCTGCGGACAGAGGACAGGAACGCGGGTAAGCTAATACTGGTAATTTTGCGGCCGCCGAGGCCACCAAAACGGATGGGTAGTGTGGCTTGTAGCCACGCTCGGTCGTCCAAGGCCTCATTTAAAATGGATGATAGTGTGCTGCGAATAATTTGGTCAATTTTGTCCAAGAGGTGTGACTGCTTCCATAAAGGGGAAGAGCGTAAAAAATATATAAAATTTGGACCAAAACAACAGTATCTGATCAGGGTGAATGCCGAATGTAAATTAATTTTGGAGAGTCTGTCCGAAATGTCGTACAGACTCTCCAAAATTAATTTACATTTATTTAATTTTCATTTATGTCGAAAGTTTTTGATTTTTTCGTCTATGAAAGAAGGAAAGCTGTCTTCTAAAATTGAGGAACCTAGGAGCTGAAGTGAACTTTTTTCTAAAATTTTGATTTGTGGGGCTATTGCATTAAATTTCTCCAGGGTCAATTGTCTGTCGGTAATGTCAGAAAGGAAAATTTCGCATTTTGATGGGTTAAGGTCCAAGCCAATGGATTTAAATTGTTGCTTTATGAGTTGTAGGTCTTTCAAAATGGTGTCTACATCACCTCCTAGCGTTCCATCATCCAAATACCACACGTTAAATTTTGAATAGTTTCTGTATAAATGGATGGATAGCCAAGCTGAAAATGACTGGCCCGAACGGGTCACCTTGTTGGCATCCTACTTAATTTTTTTAGAAAATATTATATTTTAGAACAAAGCCAATTTTATTAGGTTTTAGGAAAAAAAATGCTCAACTGACTGCCAAACAAGTTTTTGTTGACATTTTTTTTTCCGTCTTCCGATTAGAAATATGTAAAAGTACAGTTTGAATTCCTGAACAGTTTTGTCTTCAGTTATACTTTTATAGGAAGTCAGGAATTAAAGATATTCCAGTTTGAAGCTCACTCGTTCTAGAGGTTAAGTCTTGTCAACGGTGTCGGGTGTCTCCTTGATTGGCAGACATATTTCATAGAATTTCGTTTCCCAGAAAATGTTTCATAAAATATTTGGTCCTTGTATTTTTATTTCGAATGTTATTGTTTCAAAGACTATTTACTTGAATGAAACATATTTCACAGAAACACAATTTTGTAATAACATTTTTTTAACACTTATCAAACAGTAGAATTATACTTTAAGGAATATTGTGACAGAAATGAATCGCTGGAAAACCGACTCCACGTTGTCTTGTCTGCCCTACCCCTAGAGTGTAATTTAAATCCGCGTAGACGCAGAGGGGCGAGGTGGCCCGCGAGCTGAGGAGCAGGTGGTTTTAACCACCGCAGCTTCAGCCTCAGCCGCGGCGGTGAGCGTGAATAGCATCTGCGACGATAAGCTCGCGTGGGACCGCCGGAGTCCCGCAGCGCCGGAGCCGTGACAGAAACTATGCCTGCTGCATGTTGCATGCTCGCTTCTTGAATATTAACGTTGTGCATTTTTTTATATTTTGGGATGGTTAGGGAATAATTTCGATCAGGTCACGTGTTCTTTTTCCCCGGTGTTCCGTCTCACACTTCCACCGGGGATCACGGGATCTAATGCGACTTCCGCGATCCCCGGCTAGTGCCAGCCCTCCTCTGCGGGCCACTTCGAGTTAGAGTGAGTGAGGAGGTCATGTGTCCTGACGCGAGTTTAACATTTTTTACCCATCACAAAAAAAAAGTGCACAACGCCGCTAAAAAAGTTTTCACTTCAAAAATGTGCAACCAAATTCTAAAAAACTATTAGCTATAAAACGACGTACAACCCTGTACAGCCCTTGTCAACAGACCTTAATTGAAAATTAATATTAATTAATACCTACTTACCACTATCATTGATAGACATGCATTTTTAAGGCGAAATAAACTACGGACTACGCAATTCTAAGTGTAGCCGACAGCAACGTGAGGCCTGCCACACGGCCCACACGCGACGTACCTGCCAAATGGCCCACACGCGACGTACTTGCCACACGGCCCATACGTGACGTACCTGCCACACGGCCCATACGCGACGTACCTGCCACACGGCCCATACGCGACGTACCTGCCACACGGCCCATAAGCGACGTACTTGCCACACGGCCCGCACGTGACGTACCTGAGCAAATGAATTCAATCTCCCAACTATGTTGAGGACGGCTTCCAGAATTTTTAGTTAAAAAAAAAAAAAAAAGTCATTTATTCAAACTAGGCTGAGAATCAACACTTTTCGAACGTTAAAGTTACATAAGACAGTCCCAAAAAACGCCCACCCTTCACCACTTCCTAGTGCTTTCGCTGGGAAGAAGAAGTGGCGCAACAAACTCCCCAGCAGCACAGCTGTCTGTTCAGTTAGAAAAACTTGATTCTATACAATAAGTACTTATGCAGAATAATTTATATATAACGCAACACAAAACATTAAATTATAAATTAATAGCCAATTAATATGACAGCTAGCACACGCCAATATACCAACCAAAAACATCGAGAACTATACTCAAGCAGAAATAAAAATAACTAAACGTAAACAATATCTAGAAAGAAAATAAAGCCTTCAGGCATAAAAGGCGCGCCCGCTTACATATAGCTGTAACTAGAAGTTATAATTGATAAACTAGGACCATCGAGGTAAAATAAATAAAGAGTTAATTACTAATAACAATAACAAAACCATGATCAGCAAGACGACCAGTCACCACAAGCAGCACCCGTTCACGAGCTTAACGCAAAGATCAGCCATTACCCCCCTCGCCATATTTGAGGAAAGGAGGCAACCCGACCCCCGACGCTACCGCAAGCAGTGACATCTAAGGGAGCATGACGAACTTCCTGCCGGTTTTTCAGGAAAAAAAAATTATATGATCAATTTATCGAGGTCGCTAGCTAACCACATATTGCAATACAACTCATGAAAATCATTCTAATGAGTAGATTATGTCAACAAAAAATTAATAAAATTAAAATAAATTGACTTATAAAGTCAAATAAAATGAACAATTTACTAAAGCTTATATGTATAACCTGTCAGTAGGTTAATTCTGGAGAAAGAACATAAACATTGTCTTGAGCCAATCACAGCGACCAACTATTCTTATCATTTAAGTAGTCGTTGATAGAATAGTATGCCTTTGAACAAAGGTTGGATTTTACTTTAGTTTTAAACGCATTAAAAGGCAAATCTAGCAAAGAAGAGGATAGCTTGTTGTAAAAGGTTATACCAAGCCCAACAAATGAGTTATGAACCTTATGAAGCCGGTGAAAGGGAGCTCGTAGTTTGTCCTTGTTTCTTGTGTTAACATTGTGAATACCACTGTTTTCAGTGTACAAGTGTATATTTTGCCTAATATATAGAATGTTGGCGAAAATGAATGTTTCGATAACAGTAGCTTATTTTTAGTCGTTAGGTGGTCATTTACGTATATTCTCTGGTTTCCTGCTAATCCAATTTGGCTAGTCGTTAGTGGCGATGTCTTGGAAACACATCTGGCTGCAGCAATAAAATCATCTTTAACATAGCGATTGCAGAACGAAACAATGACTGGTTTTATGTGATCTTTTTCGCGCGTAGGCACTCTAGTAATAAAGTTGATCTGACTTTTTACAGTGGGACTTTAGCACCAATACTGGAGATTATCTGAAACAGGTTTTCACTATTTGATGGAGACAAACCTTTCGCCTCCACATTGTTCATCCGCGACCATTGAACCTTATTGTCAGACTCTTCCTCTAGTTTATCAAGACGTGCCTGGAGCTGATCCTTCTGACCTTGAACTTTTTCAAGTTGAGTAACACATTATTCCATGCCACTTATCGTTACATCAAACTCCTTGACAACTTCATTGAATTGCTGGTTTAGAGTCGTTTTCATGTCGTTTTTCATGTGAATTCACTCCTTAGTGCCAGGATTTCGTCCTTCAGACCTTCCAATGGAGCCAACTTTGCAGCATGCTCGAAGCTCCAGTAGTACCGCAGATTCTGATTCGAACCTCGGAGACATAGGAGAGCTAGGTAGATGAAGAGTGCCCGTCTGCTTGCATTTCATGCATCGCCATGTAAGCTTCCTGTCTCCCAGCTTACGGTGGCCAGCTTCAGTGATGCCTGCACATTGGAAATGCAACTCATTTCCGCATACTGAGCAAGGCACTCCATCAGTCAGCTGATCATCACAGATCTCACACTTCTTTAATATATCCATTATTAATTTTGTTACGAACTATTATCTTAAAGACAGTAATTTTGAGGAACACTGGTTGGATGTTAAAAATCGACAGCGGTTCAAGTAAACGCAACCGTAGACAACAAGGCGTATGGCCGTATTTAAACAAACTTCCCCTTTATTTTGTTTTTGTATTTGCAGATGCAATATAATTATGTATAAATACATAATTTTGAGTGATATATAATTATGTATAAATACATAATTATATATAGCCTATGACAATCCCAGAATTAAGACAATCTAACATCTCTGACACCTCTTAATTATGTTAAAATTAATCAAGTCGTTTAGGCTACAGAGCGCGAGCGTACCAAAGAAATAGACATAGGTACCATCGCGAACACTGGCACCTGACCACTTGTCTACCTTATTGTATAGGCGCCGGGTGCCAGTGTCCGCGATGTACATACATTCAGACATGCTCTCGAAAAAAAAATCCCTCCTGGGGCAGTCTGGTAAAAAGTGAGTGATACTTTCCTACCAGTTTTCGTTGTGTAATTCAGTCCACTTGCACTCTTTCGCCGCGCGGTCGGTAATAGAATAGCGGCCTAGTGTATTAATAGCGGCGCGTCTCCGAGGCGGCTCTTCGTTAATTTCTGACATTAAACTGAAATCTCTATTATAATTTCATATAAATCTGCTGATTGTCGGCGTCGGCGGCGGTTCTGTACGTCTGTCTAATTAAGGACGGTATTGTTTGTTTGCTGAAGGCCATGGCTTCTTATTTGTTTACGACGCCGATCCTCACTGATTTATGTGTTCACAATCGGCGAAAATACGTCCATATATTAAATGGTGCGCGGCGGTGCGTGTTCACAATGTTTCAATGAGTCACGCACGTGTGAGAAAAAAGATTATTAGATATACTACATTTAGAGGCATTGATATCCACTTAACTATCAACTTTTGAGTGTCAGGATTTTCAGGTTACCTATTAGTTAATTATTTAATCATGTAGGCATTTTAATATGTGGGTGTACCTACTACAGGTGCACCTCTGCCATACCCCTCGGGGAAACAAGGCGTGATATTATGTTATGTATTTTAATATCTATGAATATGGTGTGTAGGGAAAAGGATTATAAGAAAGCACATGGAGACAAGACTAGGCATTTATTTCAATTAGACTTGTCAATAAATAGGTATTGTTAATGAGAAAGCTAGTTATCCGTTCCAAATCTAGGTCTTCGTGGAGAAGAAGGATAAGAAACTCCACGGAAGCTTGTTTTGAAGTATTTTATCAACAAATTTTTACATTAGCATTTACTTTTGTTATTACATTAATCTCTTGGACCATTTCTTAAAGCTAACAACTTTATCAATGACAAATAGAATATGAATATTCCTTAATTCGATTTAACACTTATGTAGCAATATTAGCAATATTTTAATACATACAGAACATCATAGTTATCAGCAATAATCAAGATATAATGACAATTTAACTTACATGAACATTGTAGTTAGTCGATCTTTCATCAGAAGTGATCTGATGATCCTTATTTCAATCCATTTTACAATAAAAGTAGAACTTCTGATAAGCAACATTATTTCCTTATATTAGCTTTTAGCAACTCAATATTACGGACATGGACATCACTCAGGGTCTGTTCTTAGATGTTAACTTAAGCTTTTATATTGTTACCAGTCCAGTGACACGTACAGAAAAGAGAACAAGAATTAAGTTACACGACCTTTTAAAACATTTCAAATGACAGTTGTCTACCTTACCCTATCTAACATGAATATTGCCACAGATAAAATGAACTGAACTATTAGTACAAAACAAATACTTTTAAACTATAAACTGTAATAATACCTTTACAAAAATATAATTTATACGTAAACTAATCTCTTAGATATTCTTAACAAAATAATTTAATAAAACTTGTATCCTCAATCATTTAGTATTTAAATATAGGAACAACAAATAAATCAGTGTGACCCTACTACATAATTCAACCAAGTTAATGGAGACAATAACAACATTTGAGTCAAATCAGTGTTTGACTTATAAAAAATAAGTTTGTTATTAAATTCATTTAGTAAATTAATCATAGATAATAATTACATTTATAGGTATAACAAGTATAATTACATTTATATATCATATTATTTATTTTTAGACACAATAATTACATTTATATAACACGGCCATGCTGACAAGTACTTCGCTCTCGAAGTACTTTAGAGACCCTTTTTCTACAATTGTTTTACTTTTGTTTTGCCAATTGCCGACGTGTCAAGTCCCCTCCACCCGCTGCTAGTGGGATATACTTGCACCAAGCAAATGACCGACCAGCGGAAACATTTTTTTTTTTTTAATTTTTATATATAAATGCAATTAGGTAAAGAATCATAAGTGTATCTCATATGATTTTAAGCTCCTAATAACACATATTTTACTAGGATAAATTAAAAGTATATGTAAATCTATTGTTTGGATGTTCTATTAAACTGAAATATACCAAAATAACCAGCACAAATGGTAATTATTTAAAAAAATAATCTATCACGACCTGTACTTCGCTCTCGAAGTACCCAACTAATTATATTTAAATAAATAAATATTTGTTTTCAAGAAGTCTCTGGCCTTGACATACCAGTCCTATCACCTGCTGCGCATGAATTTCAGAAAGGTATCAGGGCAGTGACCGACCAGCAGTAATGTTATAAGTAGCCTCTGGCCTTGACATACCAGTCCTATCACCTGCTGCGCATGAATTTCAGAAAGGTATCAGGGCAGTGACCGACCAGCAGTAATATCATAAGTAGCCTCTGGCCTTGACATACCAGTCCTATCACCTGCTGCGCATGAATTTCAGAAAGGTATCAGGGCAGTGACCGACCAGCAGTATATATATTGTTAGGACAGAAGTGAAATCACAATTTAAAAAAAACAATTATTTATTAACCTAAAAACTAATCACATGAATTTTATAAAGATTTATAAACTTAGCAAAATTACATTCAGAGGAACAAAATCATCACTAATCAAAATAATCGAGGAAATCAACAAGAAAATAATGAGATACAGAGATACCAGATTACACCAAACGGCCGACGGGCAGCGCTTCCGCACGCAACGTATTCCAAACGAAAAGTGTCCCCGACCCTTTTTTTTTTTTTAACTATGGCATCTCGCAGGTATACCACTAAGGTATTTACTGCTCAACCGAACAATCCTGTGGCTGCCTTAAGCACTACACTCAAAGCCTCCAGCCAGGAGCAACTATTCTAAATTAAAATTAGGCGAACGCTCGCTAAGGGCACCCCCTGTGGGGTACGAACCTCGGCTTAGGGCGTCGCTGAGGGGGGGACAGCAAGATGGGACAGGCTGGATCACGGATATATTATTATTAGACGGGGAATTTAAAGCTACGCGCTCAGCTGCGGCGCGGGCTGGCGCTTCATCGGACAAGTGTCCCCGACCCGCCGCCTGCGGTAGTTTTATAGCGACCGCGCCCCCCTCGTTCTTGGGCCGGGTAGAGGTATCCAACAATATAATATTATAAGTTATATAATTATACATAATTCTTTCTATTTATTTCCGAATTAAATCCACATCAGTGTAATTAATTAAAATATGCTTTCAGTAACTCAACATGTCAGATTAATAGAACAAAATATCAACACAAAAATAAGAAAATGTAATTAAGTAAAGTGTCAGAATCTTAATTTTTCTTTGGCTACTGAAATGTTTCGTAAATTACCTAGACCTTGCAGAGCAAAACGATCATTAGAAAGGATAGAAGATATTTCAAAGGCCCTTTTATTTAGGTGCCAATTCATCATTACGCATATGATTCCGCGAGACATACACTACATCTCCTACGTTAAAGTTTACATTGTTACGTGTTACGACGAGTGACATCTAAACGTTTATTGATTTTTTCTGCAATTTGTCTAGCTATTTCTCGGTCAGCCTCTAATTTATTTGGATTTTGTCTATCTTTTTCTTCTAGTACGTCGTAAGTAATAGCAAAGGGGTAGAGCCCATGGATTTTGTACAGTTGTGTTAATTAATTGTTGTACTTTCCACAGAACGTTCGGCCACTCTGACTGTTCATTGCACATAGTGTTACAATCTGTGATAATTATAAAGTTAATTTCTAGTAAATATACACGGAAGTGTTTCAAGGCGTTGTGAATAGCTAGAGTTTCTAAATCATAAGAACTATATTTTGACTCTGCAGGTGTAGTTCTTTTACTAAAACAAATGACTTAAAAATCACTATCGTATTTCTGGGTTAAAAAAGCACCATATCGTATAGCAGTAGCATTAGTATATAACTCAGTTCTTAAAGCAGGATCAAAGATTGAAAACAATGGTCTAAGTAATTTAGTACACAATTCCTCGCAATGTCCTGTTCAGAAACCCAATCTCATTTTTGGTTTTTCTGTGTTACCTAATTTATATATACATTAAATTAGTACTCTTGTAATGCCAAGTTTCATCTAAGTGAACACTTGTATCCTATTCTCAGTCTCATCTTTGTGAGAACAAAAATTAATTAATTATAATCTAGCTAGTAACAACGTACCTAGTTATTATTGGTTTTATAAGCTAAGCTTCAATTAGATTTTCACTATTTTTGGTTCATTACCTAATGATCTTTCAACATATTTAAACATTGTAAGTAGGCACATTTTTTTTTTTATAAGTATATTTTTATGCAAGTAGATACCATTGTTTTCAGAGACCTTTGTTTTTGAAATTTGTTAAAATACCAATTGAAGCTTAACTTTTAATGACAAACACTGGTGGCGATTCTCCCGTACACAAAATAAAACCAACCAAACTATCACCAAGACTTCACTCCTGGCTATGATAATCGTAAAGCTTTTCTGAAATAGTCTCAACTCAAAAAATATTTCGAAACAACCAAAATTGAATTTGACAATTACGACTCCACGTGGTACATACTATTGTTTGGCCTATTCAGTTTTTTTTTTTTTTTTTTTTTTTTTATAGCCTCGACCTTTTTTATTTGGAATTTTTCACTTTTTGCATGGAAAATATAAAAAATATATTACCTACTTGTTGAGTATTAGGGGTTTAAGGGTTTTATAAAGGGGGTCGAAATTTTCATTATTTTTGCGATAGGACACACCATTTTCGAGATACAAGCAAAAGAAAAGAAAAAAATCCAGTACAGTACTGTTTTTGCACCCGAAGTCGAGGTGTTCGTGTGAATTTTAGTTCATGACAACTAATTTAAGGTCAGACTCAGTTAGGCAAAATTCAGAATAGCAAAATTGTCTTTTACACTAAATTAAAATCTCAGTACCATCTTAGTGCTGTCAAACTAAAATATAGTTAAGTTGGTTTATTTATTTATTACGTTAGGGAAAACAAACAGTAGTATATTAAAAATAAACATAAAAATCTTAAAATTAAACTTAACAAATATACTACCCACAACATTTTCCACAGATTACTATTATTATATAATAAAAACAAGCTGTTAGCAAACGTTAGCTGTAGCAGGGCTAACTTAATGAAAAAGAAGCTAAAGAGAGAACAAAAAAAATAACATAAACAATATTCTAAAGATGAAGTACAAACACCAAAAAAAAAAACATGAGAAAAAAAAAGATAAAATTAAAAAAAAACATGCGTAATGTATTCAGAATTGCCATACCTATGCACATTGCGTAAATCCTATGGAGCCTACTACTGCCGTTCCTTTAGAACTTTAATTATATCATTTTTAAATTTATTTCTGCTCAGGAATAATATGTCTATTGCACCAAAACGCGTATTGTATGTGTCGACTAAGCGGTATAACGGCGAACGCATACCAGCATTGGATCTACAAAAGCTGGTAGCGAAAAGTCGCCTAGTGCGTACCTCCCTTCCATGTACTGTTCGAGGAACCAAATAACACAAACCAGTCACCAAGTCAGGGCAATCAAACTTGTTTCGGCATACACTGAATAACGTCATTGTGTCGAGGAAAACGCGTCTTGACTGTAATGTAAGCAGGTCGTATTCTTTAAGAAGCGATTGGTATGATGTTTTCTTTCGAAAACATCTAAATTGCATATCACGAAGGTACTTGCGTTGGACTAATTCTATAATTTCCATATATTTCGCATAGTAAGGATTCCAGATCGGCACTGCGTATTCTAATTGAGGCCTAATTATGGACTTATAAAGGTGCAAGAAGGTGGAGGGACGATGGAAATCTCTTGATGCTCTCATTACAAAGCCAAACATCTGATATGCCTTGATGCTTTCAACGTGAATATCAAGATGAAGTTTCGAATCTAGCTGTACACCAAGATCACGAAGATTGCTAACTTTGTTAATAACACTGTTAGCAAGTTGATAATTGAAATTTATGATGTTTTTCTTTTTAGTGAACGTTATTCTATGACACTTAGGCAAGCTAAGGTATAGTTTGTTATAAGAGCAATAGTCTGTAAAACGATCAAGATCACGTTGGAGCTCAACACAGGCTTGTTCATTTGTAATTTGTTTAAAAACTTTTAAATCGTCAGCGTATAAGAGAAATTTTGAATTATGAAAGCAATATTTTATGTCATTTATGAACAGTATAAATAATAAAGGTCCTAAAATTGAACCTTGTGGGACTCCTGATGTAACTTGAATACAGCTAGACTCGAAGCCATTGGTTGTTTGAAAATATAGTCAAATATACTTTGTCTACTTCAGAATGGGAAATCATCGTTTGACAAGAGTCAAACTAAATTTTGGCGATTTCCAGCCCAGTTTAAAGGCATTTGCGTCAAGACAATCGGCACCATCCTGTTTTAAAATATTCTAGTTTAAAGGTTACAAAACTTTTTCTATGATGCACCATCATTTGATGTTCTCTCATTTCAAAGTAATATCAAAGCAGAGCCTCTAAAGGCCTTACCGGCCCTGCAGCTCCCACTTACAGTCCTACTCTAGGAGTTGGCAGCATGATGTCATCCTCATGGTGAGGGTGTAGACAGCTACCCGGCGACACCACGGCTTCCAGCAAAATCACCAATAGCTCCAACATTGATTATGAAAATAGCAAAATAAAATTCATTAGAAATCGCTTATGTAAGACAGGGCACTATCCCACTTCTGATGTGAGAAAAAAGATTATTAGATATACTACATTTAGAGGCATTGATATCCACTTAACTATCAACTTTTGAGTGTCAGGATTTTCAGGTTACCTATTAGTTAATTATTTAATCATGTAGACATTTTAATATGTGGGTGTACCTACTACAGGTGCACCTCTGCCCAACCCCTCGGGGAAACAAGGCGTGATGTTATGTTATGTATTTTAATATCTATGAATATGGTGTGTAGGGAAAAGGATTATAAGAAAGCACATGGAGACAAGACTAGGCATTTATTTCAATTAGACTTGTCAATAAATAGGTATTGTTAATGAGAAAGCTAGTTATCCGTTCCAAATCTAGGTCTTCGTGGAGAAGAAGGATAAGAAACTCCACGGAAGCTTGTTTTGAAGTATTTTATCAACATATTTTTACATTAGCATTTACTTTTGTTATTACATTAATCTCTTGGACCATTTCTTAAAGCTAACAACTTTATCAATGACAAATAGAATATGAATATTCCTTAATTCGATTTAACACATAAGTAGCAATATTAGCAATATTTTAATACATACAGAACATCATAGTTATCAGCAATAATCAAGATATAATGACAATTTAACTTACATGAACATTGTAGTTAGTCGATCTTTCATCAGAAGTGATCTGATGATCCTTATTTCAATCCATTTTACAATAAAAGCAGAACTTCTGATAAGCAACATTATTTCCTTATATTAGCTTTTAGCAACTCAATATTACGGACATGGACATCACTCAGGGTCTGTTCTTAGATGTTAACATAAGCTTTTATATTGTTACCAGTCCAGTGACACGTAAAGAGAACAAGAATTAAGTTACACGACCTTTTAAAACATTTCAAATGACAGTTGTCTACCTTACCCTATCTAACATGAATATTGCCACAGATAAAATGAACTGAACTATTAGTACAAAACAAATACTTTTAAACTATAAACTGTAATAATACCTTTACAAAAATATAATTTATACGTAAACTAATCTCTTAGATATTCTTAACAAAATAATTTAATAAAACTTGTATCCTCAATCATTTAGTATTTAAATATAGGAACAACAAATAAATCAGTGTGACCCTACTACATAATTCAACCAAGATATTGGAGACAATAACAACAGTTGAGTCAAATCAGTGTTTGACTTATAAAAAATAAGTTTGTTATTAAATTCATTTAGTAAATTAATCATAGATAATAATTACATTTATAGGTAAAACAAGTATAATTACATTTATATATCATATTATTTATTTTTAGACACAATACATTTATATAACACACGCGTCAGTGGGTGCCTGCGGAGCCCTGCCTCGCCCAGTTCCACTCAGCTGAACGTATGGGCTGCAGGGTAAGCACCACTACTGCCGCTTCTATTGCCAGAGAAACCTCTCGCGGTGTCACACTATAACACATTGAGTCCAATCAGGAGATACACTGTCGTACGAGTATGTGAGTTGCGAAACACCGGTTGGTCACAACGCCACATTCGTCTGCACCTGTGTCTAAGGTAGTCGTCGACACTGATCGACACTTTAATCTGTTAAAGTGTAACTGTAAACTACACTGTACTGTATTTTTGGAAACAGACACAAATATTCCTATGACAAGTCACGCTATTACGTAAATACAACTTCGATACAGTAAATTACTTCATAAATAAAAAAAATACTTTAAAAAACTGTAACTCGGCCACGGAAAAATAAAAGTGATCTGAAAAGTACGAAACAAGAAAATATTTCAGACAGCCTTCGCAAAAAGCCTTCGCCTTCTTAAAAAGTACGAAATAAGAAAAAACATCAGTCAGATATCAATATATAGGTACAAAAAAGGTCAAGGTAAAGACGGTCGCATGTCACTACGTTGACGTCGACCATTTTTGTACCAAATGTCTTGATTTCTGTCAGTTTTTTTTTCTTATTTAGTACTTTTTGGATTACTTTTTATTACGTTTTTATCATGCTTATAAAAACATAATAGGTAAGGTAGGTAGGTGGTATAATAGGTATAAAATTTACAGCCGCGCCGAGCGTAGCGCACTTTTGCTTGTTTGTAACTTTAAACATATTTATTTACTTAGACAATATGATATAACTACATCTCCGCCGCTCGTAATAAGCGTGCCCAAAGGTAAGTGCGAGCTATCGGACAGTACATCCACTAATCACACGCCTGCGAACCATGCAGTGACAGAATCGAGTCACTTGTGGCCACAGTGGAGTTTTGCCAAAGCGGATTATGATTCGATATACTCGTTGCTATTATCAAACGATTGAGGTCCGAAGTATGACATACATGACCCAGAGGCGGCGGTTCATTACTTTATAACACCGTAAATAACTCAATAAATTAATAGTTGTGTTCTTAAGAAGAGGAAAATAAATGTAAATTCTAGGTATACTCGTAGGTTCCCGGAGTGGTATAGGTACCGGTGAAATTATTCACTATACGAGAGGCGATATTGCAGAGGTTCAAAGAACGTGGGGTAAGCAGTGACTACGAAATGTTTGCTCGGTGTAGGGTGGCGGTAAAGACGATGATACTTGGAGATTAAACGAACTTACTTGAAGTGAAGTTCTATCCAAATTATACGAGTTGCTTCGTCCGAAGAGATTAGGTAACATTGTAGTAATACGTCTAAGATATCGCCTTTCACCCACTAAGTTTGAGTTTTTTTTTTTTTTTTTGTATGTAGGTACTTCGTCTTCCTTCTCGTTACGCCTGTTGTGTCATTCATTTAGTTGAAAGCCTTTTAATATTTCACTAAAGATATTGGGAGTTATAGGGTTGGGAGGGAACTAATCTCTTCGGACGAAGCAACTCGTATAATTTGGATAGAACTTCACTTCAAGTAAGTTCGTTTAATCTCCAATTATACTTCATTGCTTCGTCCTTCGAGATTAGGTAACATTGTAGATTTTGAAAGATGGTGAAATATTAAAACACTGATATTTAAGTAATTAACTTATAAGTAGGAATTAAAAATAACATTCTAACATAATGCATCAATCAGAGGTTAGGATTGATATGGCAAATTGATCAGATTGTTCACATTGAATATCTCTATGATAATATCTAGCGAACACGTTGGAGGTGCCACTCCACCCAGCGGTCTTTCGTATCGTGTCAATATTGACACCAGCTCTATGAGCGGCTGAGGTGGCTGCGTGTCTGATGGAGTGAGCAGAAAATATTGAGGTGTCAATTCCGCTAATTGATAACATATCCTTTATCCACCGGCTGATAGTATTTGTGGATACCGGTTTATGTGGTTTTTTAATACTTAGGAATAGGCTATTGGCATTGTTTCTAAAAGACTTTGTCCTATCTATATAAGCTACCAACGCTTCAGCCGGACATATTTCCGGACGGTCTTTATAAAATGGAATATTAAGACAAGGTTGAGCTGAACCTGGACGAGATGTTTTTACTAAATCGTTTATCTTGATTAATATAAGCTGACTATGGACAGTTATATTTTCTAATGTTATTCTGCCAGTCGTCTGCACTCGGTGTGCAGTTATTAGCATGAGCAAAGTTACAGTCTTCTTGGTCAATTGTTATAAACTTAAATTACGGTTTGGGTACCATTTTGATAATGAATCTAAAACTATTGAGGGATCCCAAGTGATATTATATCCCATATTATATTTGGGGGCTGGAGGACGAAGTCTGTAAAAACCTTTGAATAGCCTAGTAACACGGTCGTCAGACCCTACTCTCGATCCTATGATCAAAGACAGAGCGGAGCGATGACTGTTTAAAGATCCGTATTGTAAACCAGAATTAAATAATTCAGTGAGAAAGTAAATTACCATCGGAATTGACGCTTCATGTATTTCAATATTCTGAGTTTTACAAAAGCTTTTTTTTTTTTTTTTTTTTGGGTGGGAAATCATCAAATGACGTCTCCCGCTCTGGGTGGAGCGGGAGGGCGTGTCAGACTCTTACTGACTAAAACCCACCCGTGTTCCTTCTGTTGCCTGTGCAATGCCAGGGGGCCACGGTATCCCTTTCGGACTTTCCCGCAACCCCGGCAGGCAATGGTCTCATCGGACCCCTTCACTTGCTGACATCTCTTTGAGGCGCGCGTGGAACACTACGCGCCGTCGACCCGGGTCTGGTCCTTACCGGACGGCGAGCTACCCATTGCTCACCGTCCGCAAGCCCGCGCCTACGGTGGCCGGGAATCGGCAATCGATTCCCGACGCCCAGGGCGTCTCCTCCTGCGGCGGCTAGGGGCGTGAGGGCGCGAAATTTGCCTCTCCCTCACGCGCTCCGCCTCCTCCTTCGCGAGCATTACTGCTTCGCAGAAGGAGGTGACGGCCTCCCATGCCCTCTCGCTCCATACCATGGCCTGGACCAGGGCCGGACGCGAGAGATCCCCGCCACCGATCGCCTCCACGAGGACACGGCGGTGCTCTGCCCAAGCCGGGCATACCTCCACCGTATGCTCCACCGTGTCCTCCGGGCGATCCACGCAGTGATGACACCCGGGCGTTTCCTCCCGCCTTATCTGAAACAGGTACCTCCCGAAACAGCCGTGTCCGGTGAGGACCTGCGTCAGGCGGAAGGTGAGGACGCCGTGGCGCCTCTCCAGCCACTCCTCAAAGAGGGGACTTATCGCCGCAAAAGTGGCGTGCCCAGCACTGGGTTGCGACAATCGCACTCTCCATGACGCCATGAGATCCCGTCGGAGCTCTGTCCGCTGTGCCGCGATTTCTCGCGGCATCGGAGTCAAGCCCCGGCGTTTCGCCTCCTCGCGCCACTCCCATATATGCGCGAGGACTTTTGCCTCCAGATCCCACGGCGGCAATCCGGCAAGGAGGCTCGCCGCCTCACCGGAGACCGTGCGGTATCCCCGGACCAGCCGGGTGGCCATGACCCTCTGGGACGCGTTCAACCTGCGGGCAGGCCGCCGCCTCAACGAACGCGCCCACACCGGTGCCCCGTACAGGGCCATGGACCGCACTATCCCCGCGTATAGCCTCCGGCAGGAGGCGTTTGGACCCCCTAGATTGGGCAGAAGCCGCTTCAAGGCAGCCCCGGCCCGCTCCAGTCTGGGAGCCAAACGTCCGAAATGCTCCACGAAGTTCCACCGACTGTCGAGGACGAGTCCCAGGTACTTCATCGTCGACTCGACGCCGATGTGAACCCCTCCTACCGTTATTTGGGAACCCGACGGTGGCGCGTTCCGAGGACCATGAAAACACATGGCCTCGGACTTGTGCAAGGCCACCTCGAGTCCTAACTGCCGGATTCTGGCCACGATTGTCGCAACCCCGTGTGTCGCTAGTTCGGCCGCCGCCTGGTGCGACCTCCCCTGCGCCAGGACCAACGTGTCGTCAGCGTAACAAACGACGCTGACGCCATTGGGGAGGTCGGCGCGCAGCACCCAGTCGTATCCGATGTCCCACAGATGCGGCCCCAGGACCGATCCCTGTGGGACACCGCACGTCATCTCTCGCCGGTTCCACTCTCCCTGGTAACCGGGGTAGATGATGGCCCTATCCGTCAAATAGGCCTCGACCACACGACAGAGGTAGGTCGGCATCCGGTGATACCGGAGTGCCTCCCTGATGCAACTCCAGGGCAGGGTATTGAAGGTCGATGTCTAGAGACACCGCCAAGACGACCCCACCCCGAGCCACCGCATCCCCTGTCATGAGGGCTCGCACGCGCATGATGGCACCCACCGTGGAGCGCCCCCTGCGGAAACCAAACTGGCTCTCCGCCAAATCCGGCCCCACCCGCACCAGCCGCCCGACAAGGCGGTCTGCAATTACTCTTTCAAAGAGCTTGCCCACCTCGTCGAGCAGCACGATGGGCCGGTAAGCGGACGGAGAGTCCGCAGGGCGCCCCGGCTTCTTGATTAGGACCAGTTTCCCCGTCTTCCAACGAAGTGGAAACTGGCCCCTCTCCATACATGCGCTTAAGTCGTCCCCTTAGTCGAGGCCCGAGAGCCTCTGAGGCCAGGACCCAGGCTTTCCCAGGTAAGCCGTCGGATCCTGGGGCGGTATTTCTGGCATTCCCTCATCTCTACCTCGGTCACCTCCGGAGCATCGTCGTCGTCGTCGGCGGTGTGGTCCGCATCGGGCACCGCAGTAGGCGGAGCCATGGGTGGGGAGGCATGTTCCCCTCTCGAAGGGAACAGAGCGCTCACCACGTCCCCCACAAGCTGTGGCCGGAGACTCTGCGTCAGCGGGGGAGCCCATGGGCGCAGTTTCTCCCGCACCATCTTGTATGGGTGTCCCCACGGGTCTCTGTTCAGAGTCTCCAGCGACTCCTCGCGGGCCAGTGCCCTGGCCCGCAGGATCTCCGCTTGGAGGGCGGTCTTCGCCCCTCTGTACCCCTCGTACAGCTCCGTATCCGGAGGTCGAATACGGAGCCTGCGGTGCCTGGTGTACCGGCGTCGCGCAGCAACGCACGCATTGCGCAGTGTCGTCAGCTGTCGCGACCACCAGTACACCTGGCAAGAAGCACGTCCGGGCTGGACCCGGGGCATTGCCACGTCACATATTTCGGACTACAAAAGCTTACCCAACGTCGAATTGCAACGTCATATTGTTTTATTGTATTTTCAGACAAGGAAGCTATCATAATATCTAAAGCTGACGGTGGTACTCTTGCCGTCCTGATAACTTCCCTGCAATCAACGTAAGCTTCGGGAGACTGTTGGAAATAGATAATAACACATTAGCAGAAGGTGTAAACTGAATCAATTCGGAACAGAGAAGTTTTTGAAACAGTGGAAACCAGGGTTGCGTGGGCCAATATGGGACCACAATAATACCATCGGCCTGATCGGTTATTATTTTTCTTAAGACTTTTAGTATAACCGCTAAGGAGGGAATGCGTAGAAAGATAGAGAGAGATATAGATTTTTCCAGCTTAAAGTAAAAGCGTTCACAGCGAATGCTCCAGGGTCTCTATTCCATGATATGTACTTTACACATTTATTATTTAACCTTGATGCGAAAAGATCAATTTTAGGTTGCCCAAAGGCATGTACAATCTTTTCAAAGGCATGATCTTTGATCTCCCATTCGGTATCGGGGTGAGATTTTCTAGACTCCGTATCTGCTATTTCGTTATCTTTTGAACTTATGTACGAAGCGAACACAAATATACCGCGAGCTTCACACCACTGCCACAAGGATTTTGTGATTTCAGTTAGATGTGGAAATCTTACTCCACCCATACGGTTGATGTACGAAATAGCAGTTGTGTTGTCAATACGTAGTAAAACTTGACGATTTTTTAATCCCTTTGCGAATATTTGTAAACCCAAGAATGCTGCTAGGAGTTCTAGATCATTTATATTTTCGACACATTCCGAATTACTCCACTGGCCACTGGCGGTCTCCTCGCCGCATGCTGCCCCCCACCCTTTTTTGCTAGCATCAGAAAATATTTCTAGCGAGTAGCTGTCATGTCTAATGGGATTGACTGCGTCATCAATTGATTTTAACCACCAGGAGAAATCGTCCTGCAGATAATGTTGTAAAGACATGTGGCTATCGTAACTAATCGTTTGACACAGTGCAAGGTATTTGCATCTTTCCATTTGCTTAGTATAAAGCCAACCGTACTGAATCGCGGGGCAAGATGAAGTGAGGAGGCCTACCAAGCGCGCAAAATGTCTTATTTTACAACAAGGTTTGAATTGGAGCGATTGTAATTCTTGTTTAATCAAATTTCGTTTTTCTTTAGGTAGGCTTACATGAAATTTCTTCGTATCTATAACGAAACCAAGGTATTTGCAAACGTTACTTGGAATCATACAGCTCTTTTCTATATTAATAATAAATCCTAAGGACTCTAAAATACTTCTTGTTTGTAATTTAATATCTAGGCAATCTTGATAATTATTAGAAATAATACAAATGTCATCTAAATAAATAGATGACAAATAGCCTAATGATCTCAGTAAACAAATGACCGGTTTTAATAATTTTGTAAAAACAAATGGGGCTGTGTTTAGACCAAACGGTAAAACATTGAATTGGTAAATTTTACCCTCGTACTTAAATCGTAAGTACTTTCTGCAGCTCGGATGTATAGATACGAGAAAATACGTCCTTCAATGTTATGTAAACTAGGTTCGAATGTCTGATGCACCGGTTTCGTAAAAGGTATCTCGTAACCTCTTATCCACGATAATATTATAACCGGATCATTGGTCATCAATTGCCATTGATCATAAAAATATGATAATCGTCCTGCGGAACGTACCAGGTCTAGCGCCGGGGGCGCTGCCTAAGCGCGGCGACTGTCGCGGTTGCTGCAGCGGCCGCGGGCGCGGCGCCGGCTCGGTCCTCCTCGCTGCTCCCGCTTGCCGCGTCGGCGGGAACGGAGGCCTCTGGTTTAAAGCCTGAGAAGGGGCCTGCCGTGGCCTCTGCGCTGGTGCAGGTCTTTTGACTGGCGTGTTTATTTTAATTTCAGCGCCTGATTTGGATATGGCTTTTGCAGCTCTGAGAGTATCGGTCAGCTGTTCACCAAATAAGAAATGATCGATTTCTGTGTTAAACAAATGACCTTTAATATCTTTTTTTTTTATTGTAGAACATATGAAACTACGCCTTGTCATGGACTCGTTGTGTTGTGAGTCACACATGAGTCGCCCTGCTTCGATCAGCAATTTTATTACTGTCTGGTCTTTGTGATCCGAAGAAAACAATGTATTGAGAGCTTCACCAATACATGATATACTTGCAGCGACTTGCACCTGTTTATTCTCCAGTGCTTTGTCTTTTTTGATGAGTACATCCGATAAAGCGGCCTTTATTACTGGATTTAATATCGGTGCGTCAATCTTTGTGCAGTCTTTTGGAACAAGATGTTTTTCTAGCAGCTCCTTTCTGGCATCCTTTGACAAGCCTGTCGTTGCGATGTGTTCCCAGCGAACAGATAATTCACCTCTTATATCCGGTCCATTTTTTTTTTTTTTTAGGGTGTTTCGCCCAAGAGATTCAGAATCTCTTTATCCAGTTCAGGGGGATCGAGCGCTGCTTCAACGAGCAGTTCCGATTGCCTTGTCTGTACCACGTCTGTAGCAGGGACATGTGTAATTGAGGTGGAGTTACCCGGTTGTGGCTCCTCTGCACAAAAAATCGGAACTGACTCGACTTCGGGCTGAATGTCCATTTCATCTGGAATATAATAAGACCAGATGTAGGTATTGGAGAGAAAATAGCGCGGCGATAGTCCTTAAAAACTATCCACAACACTGTTTAATATATTGAATCTGTACCTACGTACCTACATAAATTTAAGTAGGTCATTAACTAATGTGAAGGTAACATTCCTTTCAAATGTATACAATCACTAAAATGTAGGTAGGTATATAATTTACCCAATGAATTGGGAATCCAAAAACTATGTGAAGGTAACATCCCCATAAGATGTACACAACACTATTTGGAACATGAACATGACGTCATGTCAAATTATGATACGGATATAGTCCTTAAAAACTATTCACAATATCTTCTTTTGTTATAGCATTAATAACAAAACACTTCAGCTTACCGTCATGATCCGATAGCTCAGGCGATAGAACAATATTCGTCGATGAGCTACTGCTTTCGGAACAAATTCGAACTCGCGACCGTTTGGCGCGTTTATTGATTTTCTTTTCCAGTTTTCGAATCTTTCTTCTCAAATAATCACTGTCGTCGTTTTTGTGACTACGTTTCGGCATCTTCTTTTAATTTTTAACAAAAAGTAGAAAGGAAGTGGTGATCGGCGACGCACTAAAACGCGAATGAATGACACTACAGGCGTAACGAGAAGGAAGACGAAGGTAACATACAAAAAAAAAAAAAAAAACTCAAACTTAGTGGGTGAAAGGCAATATCTTAGACGTATTACTACAATGTTACCTAATCTCGAAGGACGAAGCAATGAAGTATAATCGTAGTGTGAGTGGGTTCATCAAAATTTTACAAAAGATCTAGGATCTTTTTGGGATGATGTGAGGTCTAAAAAAGGAACAGGGATCCTTAAAAATATCATGAAGCACGGCATCATTTTATCTGACTCCAGAGTGTGCTAAAGAGTTCGCGCAATATTTTTACTCTGTCTACAACAGTCAGCAGCCGCGTTTCGACGTAAAGGTAGCTTCAAGCGGCGGTAACAGCTCGCGTGTTCACATAGGTCGCCTGGCACTGAGTCAAGTAACGGATGCAACTAAAACGATCAGCGGGGCCGGACGGAATTCCTGCTTTTGTTATTAGGGATTGCTGCGCTGTTTTAGCGAAGTTCAGTTTAAATCTTTATTACTAACCTGGACGCGAATGGTTAGAAAACGTAACTTAAATTTATGTCTGTGACTTTTATGGTGTACAATAAAGAGTATTCTATCTATCTATCTATCTTATAAAATAAAAAAGACTGCAGGCCCAGGCCCTGAAAATTCCGAGTACGATAAAGATACCTCCATTTAAAAAAAAAATGTTTAACAAAACTACTCTATGATAAATGCTTTTATAGTGTACTTGAGTTTTTAGAATATTAGTTGTGAATTGTAGTTTGTATTAGAATGACATTTGTAAATTTATATTAATTGTTTCCAATTTGATTGAATTTTATAAAATTTACTAATCGCCTGCATTATTCAAGCTAATTAATTAATTCCTTAAAATAATATCGTAAAATTTGCACCTTGTGATATATTATTATAATTAAATGAAAGAAAATTTAAAACTCATATAAAAAGTACACTTTGTAAACAAGCATTTTACAAATTAGAGGATTATATCCAAGATAAAAATGCTTGGAAACATGCTGGTCCTGCTCCATAGGACAATTTAGAATCTAGACAAAATCTAACTCACACACTGACTTATTATTAGTAGTACTTGTTAAAATGTTAGGAATATCGTATAATTTTACAATGTTTGTATCTATCACATAATTAATTTCATTCCTTCATTTTTCATTCTTTTTACCTATCGTGGTATAGTAATATTATTCTAGGTGCATCGTCTTCACATATAATTATTGTATACAAGATATTGTGAAAATATTTTAAAAGAGTAACGGTGCTGTTTCTTACTTTCTTCTTCTGCTCCATACGAAAACTACCTTTTGGAATGGGCGACTAGAATCAATTATTATATTTTTTTTGTAAATGTTGACGTTCATAAGTGCCTTTTTTGTGCCTAATTGGAATAAATTATTTGACTTTGACCTGCCTTAGGTGGTAAGGTAAGTTATTTATTTATTTATATAAATTAAAAACAAGAAAGGACCTAGAATTAAACCCTGCGACATGCCCATGATGACCGCAGAAGTGATAGAGAGCTGAAATCGCGGACGATCCTCTGGACCGATTTTGCTCACTGGGGCTCATTCTCTTTGTTTTTTTATTGCGCACATTTGTTACATTTTTTTTTTTTTTTGTTTGAGCTGTAGTTTTTGCTCTAGTAGCGAAAAACTGGTTTTTACCATTTTTACCATTTTTTTGGCACCCTACCTCCATCTATTCACCTATATTTTTTATGTGAATCAATTCCTGACACTTCAATCTTCACAAAAAAAAACCGGTCCAATAGGAATTTCATGGACTTTTCAAGGTTTTTTCGCTAATTATAAATGTCTATTCTATTAGTAGTTTTTGTCTTATTATTTATGTCTCGCAAAGCATCATCCAACGACTATCAGATTTTATATGAGATTGATATCTCCGGCAGATCTAATAAAGCCGGCTTCGGCGAAAGCTATTAATAATATAATAAAATAAAATAATATTTACGTAAAATCTATTCATTTAATATTAGATTTCGAATAAATAACAGCGGAGTTCGGTTGGCGTCATATCAATTTTCTCATTATAGCGGAACCCCTTGTAAATAAGTACGCTTGAATTATTATTATTTACTTTGGCACCGACAGAGTACGTGCAACCCCGCCCCGGCCACAGTCGCTATGCTACACAATTTAACTCAGGTTTGTCGAATGGACCACCCAGCGGAAAATTAAGTAGTACTGGTAGAATTAGAACTTCCTAAAAGGTATTATATTCAAAATCCTGTGACCGCCGGTCGCGGCCCGGAGCCACACATTTGCGCGCTGTACCGACTGTACCGCGTGTAATTAAATAAACCGAAACAAATGACTGGGCTATAATATGTATAATGAGAGGCAATTGTGTTCGCGCGCCTCCAGCAAAGTGCGCCATTACACACCGCCTGCAACGAGAGATGCTCAGCAAGAACCTTCACGACGCACTCACGACAGTTAGCGAAACGAACACGAAGTAGCACCCGCCACGCCCACACAGCTGTGCGTGTACTTACTTGTGTCGAAGCGAGCGCAAACACGACGCCTATTAAAAATATATTTACCGCGGGCTCCCTCAAGCGACACGAGGATTTGTTCCTAAATGTTGTGCGAGCGAGGCTGAGATTTGCTCGACTGTGGCGCGAGTGTGGCGCGACCATTTCACAGACGCAGACAGCACCTGATCTATCGCACGTCCATGTGCTGAGTGTCACAATACGTGCAGCCGGCAGTCACCCAAGTTGGCGGAGGTGTGTTTTTATGTGTTTTAGCTTGTGTAAGTGTGAATGTGTTACACTTCCATAAGTTTTTCAGTTGCATCATATATGTAAGCGATTTTGCCAAGTATCGAGCCTTTTCTTGCATTTACAATAAAAAATAAGAAAAACAACACAAAACGTCAACGTGTCACGTCACGTTTGTGTGTACAATTTTTTTACAAATAAATTAAAGTACCAAACGAAAAATATTATTATTTTTCATCCCAAATTTTAAAAATCGTAAAGATATAGGTATTTGTATTTCATAATGATACTATGACTTAAAAAGTTATTTTTAAAACTCTCTTGCGACAGGAGCCTTAAAACAAGATTCACGTGTTCCGATTTGGAGTTTCAGATATCGGTCCAAAATAAATATCCAACTTTAAATTCAAAAGGTCTAAATCAAATCAAATAAAATTATTTATTTGCTTAATACAGGTATGTATAAACAGATGTTACAAATAACTATAAAGTACTCTGCATCATTACCTACTAAGGTGTGCAAATATTTATATTATTGTTAATCTAATTAAATTATTATTAAATAACATTATAAAATTATTAGATTAAAAATAAAAATATTCAGATGTATTATAACACATGTCATAGACTTAACAATCAAATAAATTAAATTAAAGTATTGGTTCACATTAAATAGTAGATTTTACAACAAGTGCACAAAACGAACCATTTTCATCCGAGACTTTATAGAGAGAGACTTTATAGGCGAGGGCTGATAGTACTGTCGAGTGGACGAGTTATAAACTCTGCTTTTCACTTCGATTGCGTGGAAATAAAACAATAGTATAACATAACATTTATTTAATTAAAATTCAAAGTAAAATTAGTACAGTTTTGAATACTGAAGGAAATGGTTTTTCGCGGCATTGATATTAGGCTTGGGCTGCAGACCTATTAAATTAATTTAGTTATAATAATTTTCTTAAATTAATTAAATAAACTACCGTACTTGAATTTAAATTTTAATATCTTTCATGTCTTAAAAAACACATAAGGTAAATAAATTAAAGTAAATATTATAAAATAACAAATTCTATCCATGATTCTTATTGTGTTTGGCTTTATGGCTCATTTTCTTTGCCTTAATATAGATACATTTATGAGTAGATACGTTAATGCACTAGTGCACAAAATTAGATTTTGTGCAGCCCTATAACCTGCACAAATATGCACTTTCAGAGCATGAGAAGTGAAAATAAAATTATACAGATGTCAAATTAAATTATTATAGCATGTCACACTATTTGTATTGCCATATTATTCAGTGTCATTATATTGCTCTTACTCTATGTATCTATCTATATTTTTATCTTGTAAGTACTACTTGACATTATAATAACATTTATTCACTAGGAATTTGTGCAGCAGTGGTGGATAACTGCTGCATTGGTGTACTATGTACGCTAGTATGTTCACTGCTGCACTGGTGTACTATGTAAGGTAGTATGTTCACTGCTGCACTGGCGGACTATGTACGCTAGTATGTTCACTGCTGCACTGGTGTACTATGTACGCTAGTATGTTCACTGCTGCACTGGTGTACTATGTAAGGTAGTATGTTCACTGCTGCACTGGCGGACTATGTACGCTAGTATGTTCACTGCTGCACTGGTGTACTATGTACGCTAGTATGTTCACTGCTGCACTGGTGTACTATGTACGCTAGTATGTTCACTGCTGCACTGGCGGACTATGTACGCTAGTATGTTCACTGCTGCACTGGCGGACTATGTACGCTAGTATGTTCACTGCTGCACTGGTGTACTATGTACGCTAGTATGTTCACTGCTGCACTGGTGTACTATGTAAGGTAGTATGTTCACTGCTGCACTGGCGGACTATGTACGCTAGTATGTTCACTGCTGCACTGGCGGACTATGTACGCTAGTATGTTCACTGCTGCACTGGTGTACTATGTACGCTAGTATGTTCACTGCTGCACTGGTGTACTATGTAAGGTAGTATGTTCACTGCTGCACTGGCGGACTATGTACGCTAGTATGTTCACTGCTGCACTGGCGGACTATGTACGCTAGTATGTTCACTGCTGCACTGGTGTACTATGTACGCTAGTATGTTCACTGCTGCACTGGTGTACTATGTACGCTAGTATGTTCACTGCTGCACTGATGTACTATGTAAGGTAGTATGTTCACTGCTGCACTGGCGGACTATGTACGCTAGTATGTTCACTGCTGCACTGGTGTACTATGTACGCTAGTATGTTCACTGCTGCACTGGTGTACTATGTACGCTAGTATGTTCACTGCTGCACTGGTGTACTATGTAAGGTAGTATGTTCACTGCTGCACTGGCGGACTATGTACGCTAGTATGTTCACTGCTGCACTGGTGTACTATGTACGCTAGTATGTTCACTGCTGCACTGGTGTACTATGTAAGGTAGTATGTTCACTGCTGCACTGGCGGACTATGTACGCTAGTATGTTCACTGCTGCACTGGTGTACTATGTACGCTAATATGTTCACTGCTGCACTGGTGTACTATGTACGCTAGTATGTTCACTGCTGCACTGGTGTACTATGTAAGGTAGTATGTTCACTGCTGCACTGGCGGACTATGTACGCTAGTATGTTCACTGCTGCACTGGTGTACTATGTACGCTAGTATGTTCACTGCTGCACTGGCGGACTATGTACGCTAGTATGTTTACTGCTGCACTGGTGTACTATGTACGCTAGTATGTTCACTGCTGCACTGGTGTACTATGTACGCTAGTATGTTCACTGCTGCACTGGTGTACTATGTACGCTAGTATGTTCACTGCTGCACTGGCGGACTATGTACGCTAGTATGTTCACTGCTGCACTGGCGGACTATGTACGCTAGTATGTTCACTGTCGCACTGGTGATCTATGAGTGAAACTCTGAAACAGCGGAATGCATGAGCATTGTTGTTATTGTGACTTAAAATGTGACAAGTATTCATCGTCTTAATATTGGGTCCCCACCTATAAAATTGGCGTTTTTTTCTCACAAATAGAGAACCTCGTCACTTCTATGATTTAAAATATTCATCAATTGCTTGATATTATATCGAATAATGACCATCATAGACAACTATCAATAGTAATTACTTATAGTTTTCTAAACATAAAAAATACCTGCAGAAATGACCACTATTTGTTTTAAAACTTAGCCAAAACTTATTCTTGTCGCTTTATGTAAATGGCATACCTACGTTATCTTAGTTTTTAAACATTTGTAAATAAAAGTTTTAAAACATTAGTGTTCATGGTTGTTAAATAGATTAAGAAAATGTTAGTATGAAAAATGCAACTTCTTTAAAATTCTCCATACAAAAGGCTGATTTCATAGGTGGGGACCTAATATGTCATACTAGAATACACAATATGAATACCTAGACAGCATATACGTTCTGGTCGTAGTACGAGTATAAAAAACAGAGAGCCGTTCCTAGATTACACAAAAAAATAACGCAACAACACGTCAGGTTGTGTCTCCGGGGGCGCTACAATGGACGGACTTCGATCCAATTCAATCATTTATTCAGTGAAAAGGTCCCACCATACATTTTTGCGCGTCATACTAAAATAACAGATGGACTCACTATAAACTACAGAACCCCTTGGGAAAGAAATGCCGAAATAAACAAGAATCGGGAGGATGATATATTTAATAACCGGACTTCGTAAAATAAACATTTGAATTCCCAGTAAATACAGAATTAATCATGTACCCAGTTTCAGCGATGTGAGATCAATATAATGCTGCGAAGAAATGATGCACTTATCACGTGAAGACAGAACGTGGATCCACTTCAGACTTTGTGTAGGCACACACTCACACCTACGTGAAGTGGAGCCTGCGCTCGTCAACGCTGTTACTGCGGAATGTTAGCCGTCGTTCGCACGGACGTAAAAATATCGCGGCGGGATTTTATCGCGCACTGGATTTTCAACTCTTGGTGTTGAGCCAAGCATTGAGGAAAAAATCGCCCGTGCATACCTGGGCTAAGAGTCAATAACTTTGTTGGTGCCGACAACATACTTCCAAGAGAGCCCGAAACCTAATATTTCTTGTGGCTCCGGTAAATTTACCGGATATCCGGCTTGATGACAACTTCCTGGAGCCCGGCCGGGCGTGAAATTACATAATACGGATACTGAACCGTGCACGTACAGTCAGAGGCTAAATTCCATAAACAGTACAGCAATAAAATCGTGTGAAGCGATAAATGACGCCACCTAGCGTAAAACCAGTTATCGACTAACAAAATTTGATTATGCTGGTAGTAGATGGCATTGCTTTGCTTTGAATGTTTGTAGTTTCTTTTTGTCTCTTCAACATTCAAATAATTTATTATGAATAGTTTATTGTTAAGAAAATTGTTACTATTAACTGTGTTAAAATTGAATAACAATTTATAAGTATTTGATTTTCAAACATTTAGTTTTCAAACTTGAGAGGCTGGGTAGGTTGAATATGAATTTTGAAATAATTGGTAGGTACGAGTTAGATCGAAGAGTTATGACTAAGCTCAAATGATCGTTCGCTAAGTTCATTTCGACTACCTCGTTCGAGTGCCTTTTGTTCAGTTTTTATTTATAATCAGGTGAACTACTTATTTTACCAAAATGAGTAGGTACGCGTTGTAATATTGATTTTGTTACAAGAGCTCAAATAATTGCTTTGCTCAAATCAAAGCAAAAACTTGTCAGAAATAGCCAGAGAGACCGGTGTAAACGTAAGTAGTTTTATTTGTACACTTTTATAATCATTAATCACTACTACATAATTGGGAATCAAACGAGCTTACCTGTTAAGCGAAGTCTTGAATCTAATTTTATGAACGGCGTGCCATTCTACATATTTCCTGTAAATGTAAATTCGGTGGAGTCCTTACAGTAAGATAACTTTTCCTTTTCAATATTATAGTAATGCAACATGAGAAGATCTTTTACAACCCACTCACAAAATACTTTGTTTGCCCACAGCCCATCGCTTGTAAAACAAATTTTAGTACAAGATTTGCTCCATTTATTGGGCCGAACATCTACAATAATATCAATAAAAATCTTAACATTATACCCAATGACAAGAAAATCTTGCAAAACTACGGTAAGTGAGTACCTACAGAAACTCCATAAAAATATATTATGTTATACGTCTTGCCATAAATATTGTCATGATCACGATCACGATTTTTTTAATTACTTTTACAGTGTGTTAGTTTAATAAATAAATATAAAACAATTTAAAATATAAAAAGCTTATTCGAAGTGGTCTCCATTGGCTGCAATACAGTCCTTTAAAAGAATGTCCGTGGAGTTTCTTGCCCGTTCTTTCAGTTCTTCCGTTACGCTTTGGAATGGGCAACTAGCTTCATATTTTTGACTCACCGACCCCTTGACAGTTCAAAAGTGCCTGTATTATTAGTATTGTTTAATTGAAATAAATGCTTTGAGTTTGAGTTTGAAATAATATAGAGGTGCTGGAGGACACAAAATGTTGCTTACCGTTCGAAATGTGTACCCAAGAGAAGAATTACCACAGATCATATTAGTTGTTCATGATAATTTATTGTCCGATACACTGTTCGCACAGTGTGCAGGCGTGGTTCCGTAAGCATAATGACATTTGCGTTATTCCTTGGACTGTTAGATCACCGGATTTAAATCCCATTGAAAATTTATGGGGTGTTATCGTTCAACGGTGGAATAATCAAAATTACCGTACCTACTCCAGATGCGTTAGAGGCTCATTATTTACAAATATGGGTGAGTATTCGTGGTTCAGATTTATGTAAAAATTTAATTAATTGAATGCGTTCCCGCAAGCTGTTATCTGCCAGAATGGAGGTCACACGAGCTATTAATAAATAATTATACTTAATTAATACTTAGTTATTATTTATATTAACGGTAGACCTGGTTATGGGTGTTACTTGCGTATTTTAAATAACTTAAAAACGTAATGAACACAACATAATTTTTAGTTTTTATGTTACCTACACAAACCATTTAATATGTTTTTGTGCAGTTTTGTAGTTTTTAGCCTACCTATGTAATCCATTTAATCCGTTTGACCTCTGTGATAAAATAATCTGGTCTCCTGTTTGTTTTTATTCGCTTCAATCCTCTATCCGATTTCGGAAACGAATACTTAAGCTATGCCCTCAATAAGAAGTTATACATAATTTTATAATGTTAAACGATAGCTAATAAACTGATTGTTAAAGTATAATAAATTGTGAGAAATAAACCTCTATATTTTTTTAATATTCCCTTTCTGTTTACCTGCGATGTATTTCCCCTTTTTCCTGTAAATACCAGTTTGAATATTATTTTATTAAATTTACATAATGTCCACTCGTTAGCTTAATGAATATACTCCTATCGGTTTCTTTTGTTATGTTTATCATTTAAGCTACGTACTAAAATGCGCTAGTAACAAATGTAATGCTGTACTAAAGCTTACTTAAATAATTTAGATAAATTGTATTAGCCAATGATATTTTAAGTAAAAAGAGGTAGATAGGTTATAAACGTTCCGCAAGTGGCACGTCAAAAGTTGGCTAATTAGCCACATTTTCTTCGTTTTGTCTCTTTTTCGCTCCCGATAATTACGACATGCCATCCTACTTCCACGTGTCATAATATAATAGTGTGACATAGTGCCGTTTTTGAAGATAGAATGTTAGGTAGGTAACCTATCTACGTCTTATTACTTCTAATATCATTGGTATTAGCTGTGTTAATACGTTTCGTAAATTAGTCATAGTTGTGAAGAAACTAATGCCGTCTAGTTTGATTTTCAAAAACTTGAATTCAAACGATCACTGGAAAATAGACACTTCGGTATCCATGCAATTGTGCAGGTGGCCGAACCTGGTGGTTACGTGTACAGGTTATCGCACATGCGTAGACCTGCGTGGACCCCAACGGACACCGGCGCGGAGTGAGGTGAGCAGTACCGCCGTGACATATGAAGTTCAAGAGATTTCATCAAGAATTTCAAGCAAAAGCGAGTTTTCTTCAACTCTTTGCTACAGACTGCATGTTCTCATCATGTGAGGGGCACAAGGAGGGTGGGAGGAGCAGGAGGCGGGGAGGTTTTCGGTGTACAACTAGACAATATATCTGTGCGGGCGTTTAAAAACTTTGTGCTCGATAAAAAAAGTGTTTGTAAAGTTCGCGGTGTGAACTGCGCCCGGACGAGGTAGGGCTGCCGTCTGTGTTCAGATTATTCTGGGAATAAAATCAAGAAACTCAGTTACATCTACGTGGTGTGTATGAATGGTTCAACCACACTTGATACAGAGTGAGAGTCGACGTAAGACAATGTTTATGTCCTCGCATGAACTCAAATCGATGGCCCAGATATGAACCTACCACTGTCTCTATGGTTGTCTGCTTTTATTTGTTTCTACCTAACTGCTCTCCTAGTACCTATTTTTCAACTTTTATATATTTTACCCAGAAAAATTCAGTGTCTGAAGTTATTTATAAAACGTATGACAGCACGTTTTTCATTCGGTTCCTACCCGAACACAACACTGACTTTATTGTGGAGACCCCAAAGACCCGCTTAGTGCTCTCTCACACCCTCGAGGTAAACAAAATACGGGTCCCCTATTCTTTAGCAGTTTAAAACACGTCAGTCAGGTAAAAAGAACAATACTTTGAACAAAACGCAAGCCGGACGTAGTGCGGTGCGCTGGAGCGATGCACAGTGGCACGGTGCTCGGAGCCGTAGTGCAGCGCTCACATTTTTACATTCTCTTAAAATTACTCTTTGTTGCTGTTAATGCAGCCCTGATGGCGGCCGCGAGTTATTGCAATCGTGCACCTTTCCCTCTTTCAAAGGCACCATCTATCACACCTGACATGAACCTTCCTTTGGTACACATAAGAGTTATGTTCCCTTGCAGGTATTCTAGAGCAAAGTGACGATATTAATGAATTTCCTTCACTCCCCGGCACACCTCGGTAAACTTGGTGGCAAGTTAAATGGATATAGTTTTCATTCGATATGCTTTTCATTATAGTATCGAAGTTGGCGCGAGAAGTGATTGTCTAATTTACTGAAGACACTTGTTTAATGTTCGCGCTGTCGACTTGCACAGACTTCAAGTAGAGGAACATTGTCAGCTTTGGGAAGGTTGAAGCTACACATAGGCCTTCATGTAGGAAGCTGTTTAAAACACTTTACAGGACAGAACCCGTGTTACCGTGCATTGTTCCGCTCTGTGCTTGCAGTTCTGTAAGCCACGGAGAGTGCCCACGCGCCCCTATGTAGGGCGCATCGCACTTGTACCACGCTTATTCCGTCATCAGCTATTGTCACCGCCGCGGTGCTTATGCTCCACCATAGACAAAGTACTTTTATTTTAAGTGTGTCTAATGCAACGGCACTCACAGCCAGGTATTTACAGCCAACTTTAAGAGATGCAGCATGCAGCTTGAGTGATGAACCTATGTGCTGCTTCCTTGAGTTACAACGCAAATGTTAATAAGACATTTTACATGTCCTCTCAACACTCGCGTGTAATGTGGTACTGACGCGCGCGTCCCGCCGCCGCGCTCGGTTGGAAATGATGTTTAGTCGTAATTGTAAAATGATGTCTTAATTAAAAGTGTGTACTTACGATGTAGCGGAGTTGTCGACACTCATTAGTTTTTACTATTGTGCCGCCGTGCAGTAGGCAGCTGGCAGCTGTGAATGTGTGTGCTGCAGCTTTCTGGAATAATACTAAATTAATATACGTGTAAAAATGGTAAAGCTATATTTTTATATCACTACAGTACGTGTGTGTACCGCTCGCCAGCACGAGGCAGCGCACACCGCACCGCAAGTGCAGCAATTAGTGACGACACTCACTTATATTTTTATTTCAGCGTTAGAGTGACGATAACGCTAAGAAATAATCCGCCGCGCCGTTCACTTTTGAGGCGCACCGCACCTCGCCTCCACCGCCCCGCACCGCGCCCGCACCGCTCCGCACCGCCCCCGCACCGCACCGTCGCTCTCACCAGCTTATTATTTTTCCAATTTCAGTTGCCTAGTTAGTGTTGGAACTTTGTAACGTGATTAAAAAAATGAGGGCTTGCGCTACTCTAAGTTGAGGGGAAAAAACCGGCTCTTTTAAGTGCACTTTTTAGTGTATCAGTTTTACGTTCGAGCATAATGAGAATTTGTAATGATTTGCGTCGTTCGTAATATAGTCGGCGGCGCTCCATTCAACCTTCGATTAATTGCACGTTAAAATATCGTAGAAATACGATGAATTTAAGTATATAGGTACATTCATCATACATACATAATATTATGTATGTAAGTAATTATATTCTCATACTATTTGTTTTATTTTATTAAGTGAATTGTTTTAATTTTATGTATTTTACTTTCTCTCTACTCTTACACACGGTGTCTACATCTCTTTTTACCCTCTGTCCTATCGCAGGTATGCTGGAAGAGACTTCTTTAGAAATAAGCATCTCCTTTGTGCGTATTTTTCTGTTCTATATATGTGTGTACTTATATGATTAAATAAATAAATAAATACTAATAGCACCTTGTACTATACCGATGTCGTGTAGTTAGATAGAGCTGACGAACATTTGTATCGAATCAGTTGCCAATCAGACCAGTTAAAGTCGCAATCAGCAATCATTTACAAGAACACACAATCTGGCTCACCCGCCGACTCGCCACTCGCTGCTCGCCGCTTGCCGCTCGCTTCTCTCTAAGTCAATACAGGGGGCCTATTACAATGATATTAGAAGTAAAAAGACGTAGATAGGTTACCTACGTAACATTCTATCTTCAAAAACGGCACTATGTCACACTATTATATGACACGTGGAAGTAGGATGGCATGTCGTAATTATCGGGAGCGAAAAAGAGACAAAACGAAGAAAATGTGGCTAATTAGCCAACTTTTGACGTGCCACTTGCGGAACGTTTATAACCTATCTACCTCTTTTTACATATAATATCATTGGCCTATTACGAACTTTTAAAAAACCAGGCAAGTTCCAGGAAATTCATTTCACTGGCTGGATATATTTCGTATTATGACATCCGTAATTCTGACCGACTTCACGCTGGCTAGTTTGTCTATGGCTGGCTAGAAATTCTCTGCCGTAACATTCAGAAACACAAATAAATATTTATCGGTAAGTTACGGTTTTATTTAAATCACGTATTTTATGATAAAAATAATAAATATATCTTATTATAGTTACTAAAAGTAAGTGAAAATGCAATGCAAGCAATGATTATTGTGCTATTAGATATAATTCATTTTTATTTTTCCGTGTTTGTAAACTGTAACGCGAGATTCTCTTAACAATAACGTTTCCGAACGTATTCCACTTGAAGTTCAACGGGGAATTTGGCAACTTCATTCATAGACAATATTTATTGTCGCAATTAATAAAACAATACTATCGCGTTGCTTGTATAATACTCTCTATAAAAAGTACCACGAAGGTTATACTGATAGTTTTCTTCGATTACCGCGGTGTAGTGCACTACGATTTTTTTTCTAAAGTATGTGTTTTTAGTGAATATCCGCTGAAAACTACCCAGATTTGGAGCGACAATTGATAGATTTTGCAGCATGATAATCACAGAAATATTAAAAACAGTTTCTCTCTTCTCTTTCACTTCTTTATTATATCTATGATGATAATGCACCATCGCACAAAGCCATCACTGTGCAAGAGTTCTTAGCCAAAAATTCAGCAAATGTCATCGACCACGCGCCGTACTCAAATGATATGGTTCCGTCTGACTTTTTCCTGTTCCCGAGGCAAAAATTAACTCTTCGAGGAAGACGTTTCGAGTCGATTGAAGCTTTATATGGTCTACAACTCCTTCAGCGAATAATAGCTTCAATTATTATTCGCTGAAGGAGTTGTAGACCATACCCTTAATCGGCTTAAAACTATAAAAAAACTAACTATAAAAAAACTAAAATTATGCAATTTAGATCGTATAAAACCCCCCCCTTAAGTGCAAATATAATTTTTAATGACACGCCTATAGATTCCGTAACTACATTTAACTTGCTCGGTATAAACATAGACACACACCTCAATTGGAAAAAGCACATAGAAACAGTTAAATCTAAATTATCTCAATTTACCTACGCCTTGTTTCAAATTAAGTACAGCACAAATACAAAAACAGCACTATCGGCATACTACGCCTACGCAAACTCGTGGCTAAGGTATGGAGTGATGTTATGGGGAAACAGCGTCAACGCAAGTGAATTATTTATAATCCAGAAAAAATGTGTTAGAATACTGGCCCATATTGACAATACCCAAAGCTGTAAGCCATATTTTGTCAAATTAAAACTTCTAACTTTACCGTCTTTATATATACATGACCTTTGCACATTTGTATTTAAAAATAGCAACATTTTTCCAAAAACAAATGATATCCATAACATTAACACACGCCATAAAAATAAATTACATCTCCCACCCTCTCGGATCAAAATGCTTTATCATAGCCCATATTACATGGCAATAAAAATTTTCAACAAATTACCGGCACAAATAAAAGAAGAAACCAAACTCAATAAATTTAACAGGAAAGTAAAAGAATATCTAACACAAAAATGCTTTTACTCAGTCGCAGAATACCTAGAACAAAATATTTAGTATGATAGCTATATAAATAATTACATACATATAAAACGCACACTACTCTAAAATAAAATAATTATTAAGATGTAAAAATTATTATTATTATTTTAAATGTATTATTATTAAGTTAAAATTATTATTATGTAAAAATTATTATCATTATGTTAAAATTATTATTATTATAATGTTGCCGTGCCCTAACCGGGTTTCATGTTGGAACTTACTTAAATTGTAACAACAAAATGTACACATGAATGCAATAAAAAATTGAATTGAATTGAATTGGCTTACCAAAATAGTATGGAAGACTGGGTCAAACGCTGGCGTAGCTGTAGGTATTGCAAGCGAAATGGCCTACTTTGAAGGCGACAAAATAAATTTTGACGAATAAATTACTTTTTTTGTTTTATTGAACAATTACCAGTACTTTTTACACAGAATGTACTACGTTCCTTCGCAATCGCAAGTAAGTACCTACTAGTTTCAGAGTATAAACAAAAATATGGATAGTGAATGGATATGGTGGTGTGGTGTTTTTGAGTGGTTTTACTAAATATCCAGTTTTCAACATGATACAGGTATCACGGTAATTTTTTGGAATTATCATGGTGCACCATTTAATAGGCAGTTGAAATTATTATAGTTCAGTGGATGAGAGTTATCGCCCTCGGCGGTGCCTAACTTATGTTTAGTTTGAAACATTGTGGGAGTTTTTAAATGTTACCATTATTTCGGTATTTTGATCAGAAGTGCCAGTTTCCAGAAACTCAAACGGTAGGTACATATTAGACACACATGATAGTTTATGTTAACTGGTTAACGCTCGAATAATTTCGCCAAAAAATCCAAAACAATTCAATAAAAGCTGCTCTGAAGCAGCGTAAATTGAATGGATTGTGAGGTTACTTATGTATTATCAGTTTTAATATGTCAAGAAATGTCAAACGAACGTTCATAATACGGTATTTCCAGCCAATAGTCGGGCAGAAGCCAGCCAGGGTGTCACGTGACCACTGACTGGCTTGTTTGACGAGTTCATAATACGAAATTGCAAGGCAGTTCTGTTTACGCCGTAAACTGCCTGGAAATAAGAGTTCATAATAGGGCCCCTAGAGGTACCTATTATTGTTCCTTGATTAAACACTTTTCGTAAATAATGTGAAAACTAAATTGGATATATTTTTAAGAAATAATGGGACTTCGAATAAGTTGTTATCGGCGTTAGCGACAGCTCGTGAATATGAAATATGTTGAGTTGTGTGAGGCGACCGAAGCGGCCGAGTCCAGCACTAACACGCGGCGCGTTCGCACGCTGCGAGCGACACGTGTCGCCGCGTGCTGAGGGCGCATAATTGGCTCGTCGCTGATGTCGTGAAGACATTCCTACTTAACTTAAATCAAAATGTGAACAAAAACATCAATCTGATGGAAAAATGGTTAAATTCGGTGTACCGCAAGGTAGTGTATTAGGTCCCCCGCTGTTTTTGCTGTGTATAAATGATCTGCTTCGTCAGATACCAAATCCAACGGTTCTATTTGCTGATGACAGCACAGTACTGATAAAATGTACAAATAATATATTAATAATTATGAACAGGATATCAACAGCAACCTTAGAAATATTACCTATTGATTGGCTTGATAAAAACAACCTGGTAGTAAACCTACCAAAGACTAATGTGACACTTTCACCAAGGTACAGTTCCACCGAACGTTAATGCACAGTACAATGTGGACAGGTGATCAATCAAACAAAGGTCACGATATTTTGTAGGAATTCATATAGACGATCAATTAACTTGGAAACCGCAAGCAGAAGAGGTGTACAAAAAGTTAAGCACTGCAGCTTATGTTCTTTTTAACCTGGCAAAAAATTCGACATAAAGACTGCTTTAGTAGCATATGGTTTGGTCGCATCTGCCTTGAGATTGGGAATCATTTTTCAGCCCTAACACGTTGTGTTAGAGCTATGTGTAGTCTTAAACCTAGAGATAGTTGTGATCTCTGTTCAACATAACATAAAATCACGCATTGTTTCCCCGAAGGGTTGGGCAGAGGTGTACCTGTAGTAGGTACACCCACATTTCGCCAGTTATGTTTTAAGTCCCATGTAATAGGGGGCGAGCCTATTGCCATCAACCGGGCACAAATCCAGACTCCGGGGTACTACGAGTACTGAGAATTCCAGATAAAAAACTTTTTCACAAAAAATAAAACCGACTTCCAAAAAAACACTACAAAGTGAAAAATAACTGATTTCGGAAGTCGGTTTCTTGTGTTTTTTATTTTCGTTTTATTGCCACTTTGTAGTGTTTTTTTACGTCGGTTTTATTTTTTGTGAAAAAGTTTTTATTTTTTGACACTTTAGTTGTACCTACACAAAACCCCCACAAAAATTTGAATACCAAGTAAAGGAGAATGAGCAAAATGGTACCCGGCTCCAATAGATATGGTTGTAGTGTCGTTTAAAAGGTCTTACCAAGAGGAACAATATTTACTATAGCCGCCAGTCTCAAATCTGATTGCGTTTGGAGATAAACGACAGTCTTACTAACTAATAAAAACCCTATTCCTTCGGTTGCCATTTGCGTTCCCGGATCACCGGTAACCTGTTTAGACAGTCCCGTGGCCCCGGCGATAAACATACTTATACGAGTATATTAGGTACCACTTACTCTACTTAAATAATGAGTAGGTACCAAGGTAATATTTTCTGCATTTTTCCGTTCATGTTTTCTATTAATAATGCTTTTACGTCAGACTTCACCATGCACCCGGCCTCCTTTTAACTCGAGCCCCGCTGCTCCTGAGCGCGGGGTGTGCGCAGGAGCAGTGAGGGAGGCGTCGGTGTCCGCGTCAGTCGATCGTTCGTATTGCGCTTGTGACGACGTTTAGCTGCTGTTTGAGTTTCTTTTGTGCTTTTATAACTCGGTTTTATTAACTACTGACCCCTGCGCTCCTACTGGACTAGTTACCCGCTATTAACGTTGACCTGTGCTAGTGTTGTGGACTATACTGATTTGCTTTTCAAACTGGAATATCGCAATGGAACGTCTCAACTGTGTAATGTGTCGGCGAGCTTTATATACCAGAAGATACCAACAACATGTTTTGACAGCAAATCTGTCAAGAACGCGCCCTGAGTTCGCTGCGTTTATTCATGAACATGCCGTTCTGGAGGTAAGGACTTCCATTATTATAATCTAAGTGTAGTTTTATTTCACCATCCCTTCGTCCGTGTCGTTTATTTTCTTAATCTAAGTATATTATGTTCTTCATTTTAAATAAACACATTTGATGCCATTTAAGACGGTCATTACCCATAACAATAGATAAAGGTTAGCAATACAAACAAAAGGGCCTATCCTTTCTAACTCGATATTACCTGGACACTGTGCGCACGTGTGGAGTCATCGGACCTTCGAAAGTCAAAATACGTGTCAATATACGTGATATTGTTTTCTCAGTTTTTTTTTACTTAGTTAAAAAAAAAGGTACTTATACAAAAAAAAAAACATTCAATTGTATTTTTACTACTTTCAGGTGGTGTTGGATGGCACACGACGTGTGTGTCACCGATGTTGGCAGTCCGCTGATAATGCAGTGATAAGTCTTGCGAACCCTGCCGTGCCCGGAGCAATGCCTGAAGCAATGCCTGAAGCAATGCCGGAAGCAGTGTTGGAAGCAGTGCAAAATGTTCAGGAATTTCAAGTTTCAGAGTATACACGAGCTCCAAACACACCACGACATTGTATATTTAACGGCTGTCCAAACACAACTCGCCATCGAATCCCGATAACAATAAAAACTCACATCTTTTGTGAATATAAGCTTTATATTCCAAATGGTGCAAGAGTGTGTACACAGCACTTAGAGAACAATGTTTGGGATGAGCTACCTCAAACATGTAATGCCACTCATGATTTTAATACAGACCAGTTTACTGACATTTGTGACATGTTAAGAATGACCTTACAACGTGGACCTCGGCTAGACTTCAACACGAGAGGCGCTTTAACCAACGAGGAGATGCACTTTTGGACAGGACGCAAGTGCGAAGAGTTTGATGCTATGTTGGTACAAACACCTACACTAAATGAAAGATGTAGGGAACCGAGAACTGCATTAGGTATTTATCTTACAAAACTGCGTACAGGGGACCCAGATGAAAGACTTGCGACATTATTTAACATGTCACGACGAAAGCTTGAACGTTTGTTGGTTATTGTGAGGGAGTGTCTCAATAACAATTATGTCGGTATGCATTTGGGAGTGGATCACATTGACAGATCACGATTATTGAAAAAAAATCTCACTGTACCAAAAGCATTATTTGGAAATGAAAATAATGATAAGTTATTATTGATTGGCGATGGTACTTACATTTACATAAATAAAAGCTCGAACTTCTTATTCCAAAGATTGTCCTACAGTTTACACAAGTTTCAGAATCTACTGAAACCTTTCCTACTTGTATGTACTGATGGATACATATTAGATGTAATGGGTCCATACGCTGCAACAAAAACAGATGCGCAAATAATGAGCGACATTATGAATGATGGACAACATCTACTACATTGGTTACTCCGAACAAACGATGCTTTTATCTTGGATCGAGGTTTTAGGGACAGCTTGGACCTCATTGATGAATGTGGGTATGAATCCTATGTCCCGCCAACAAAGAACCGTCAAGAGACACAGCTGACCACTGAACAATCCAACGAAGCTCGATCGGTAACGCTATGCCGGTGGGTTGTGGAAGTGGTAAACGGCCGGTTTAAGCGTGATTTTAAGCTCTTGCGGCAAAAATATTTTAATAAGTCATTGCCCAATATGTTCACCGATTTTAAGATAGCCGCAGCTATCACGAACCACTTCCACCAACCCATCGTGGATAGCATACACGCAGACGAATTCGTCAATATTATAAGGCAGAAAATAGATACCCCGAATCTTCTGCATATGTATGTAGAGAGAAAACGGCTTAATCACAGAAGAGTAGATTTTCAGAGGATAGAAGCGAGCCAGATAGAAAACTTCCCTTCAATGACGGAGGAGGATATAATTCTACTAGCGCTAGGTACATACCAACTCAAGCTGGCAAGATCTTACTGTGCCGAGCATTTGTCAAATGGTCTGTATATTATTGAAACGTACAGAGAGGGAGCACTTGAAGATCTGCCAGACTATGGTATACACGAAGATGCCTGGCTTTTGCGTGGACGAATCCAGTCGCGACATGTCCGTGTAAAAACATATTTTTGTTACATATTGATCAACAGTGCAAATACTATTGTCCAACAATATTGCACATGTTTAACCGGGCGACGTACGATGGGCACTTGTGCACACATAGTGTCCATCGTATGGTACCTAGGCTATGCGAGGCATACGGGATTTACTGCTCCGGCATCTTTCCTTAATGCTGTTATAGTTGATGCCGATATGTAATGTTTTAAATCTACTCACTTATTGCTAAAATATATGATTTTTATTTGAAGAACGCTTGTTTTCTTACTTCTTTTAATAATAGAATCCTAAGTGTGTTATATTATCGTCTAAGTCAATCTTATCCTAGCTTTATTTTACTAATATAAATAGTTTGTAGTAAATTCTCATTTATAAAACTTAGTGAGATTACTGCTTCCCAAACGTGAATAGCGACAAGCGCCATGGTAGACATTTTTGTGCATCAAAATGTCTTTTCAATGATATATTAATGATGACTATTGGAGCGGGTACCACGTCCCATACATTTTTGCCCATTGTCCTTACAGTGACAGTAACTATTACAATATCATCCACATATACTAGGTGGGAAAAATATGTATTATTGAAGCTAACTCAAAAACCCCTCATCAGATCTTGACCAAATTTATAAGGGACCAATTCTAAAGTATGCCCTAACAAACAAAAAAAGAATTATCCAAATCAATTCATAATTGGCGGAGTAATCGCGTAACAAACATACAAAAAAAAACATACAACCGAATTGAGAACCTCCTCCTTTTTGAAGTCGGTTGAAAAACCCAATAACACTTTGCCCGACCCGGGAATCGAACCCAAGACCTCATGCTCAGCAGCAGCGCTTGCAACCACTAGATCAACGAGGTAAGGTCTCGGAAACCAAAAAGGTACAGTGAAGTCAATACAAAAACCTCTTAATCATCGGTGGCTATAAAACAGCACTACTTAGAAAAATTGTTTCTGCATGGGTCCAATAATATTTAATAAACTACCGGAGCATAAAAAGTGCCACCCTTCAACAATTTAAAAATGCTGTTAAATGTTAGTAAACGCACCCACGATACAGGAGAAATTCCTAGTCTGGAAACAAAAAACAAGGCTATTTTGATACAAAAATATAATTATTCGATGAGTGACTCAAATTCAAAAGTCATTTATTCAAACTAGGCTGAGAATCAGCACTTTTCGAACGTCAAAATTACATAAGACAGTCCCCCAAAACGCCCACCCTTCACCACTTCCTAGTGCTTTTGCTGGGAAGAAGAAGTGGCGCAACAAACTCCCCAGTAGCACAGCTGTCTGTTCAGTTAGAAAAAAAAATAAAAAATGATTCTATGCAACAGTATGCAAGACAATTTACAATATGCAAAAAATAATTTAAATTATAAATTAAATAGCTATAATTAATAGCCATATGACAGCTAGCACACTTCAATATACCAACCAAAAGCATCGAGAACTATACTCAAACAGAAATAAAAATAACTAAAGTAAACAATAACTAAAAAAAAAGAAAAAGCCTCCAGGCATAAAGGGCGTGCCCGCTTACATATAGCTGTAACTAGAAGTTACAATTGATAAACTAGGACCATCGAGGTAAAATAAATAATTGTCGAGGTCGCTAGCTAACCACATATTGCAATACAACTCATAAAAAAAACATTGTAATGAGTAGATTATGTCAGCACTAAATTAAAATAAAATTAAAATAAATTGACTTTTATAGTAAAATTATAAACATTTATATAAACTCATATAACCTGTCAGTAGGTAAACTAATTCTGGAGAACTTAGAACATTTAAACATTGTCTTGAGTTAATCACAGCGACCATCTATTCTTATCATTTAAGTAGTCGTTGATAGAATAGTATGCCTTTGAACAAAGGTTGGACTTTAATTTAGTTTTAAACGCATTAAAAGGCAAATCTAGCAAAGAAGAGGGTAGCTTGTTATAAAAGGTTATACCAAGCCCAACAAATGAGTTATGAACCTTATGAAGCTGGTGAAAGGGAGCACGTAGTTTATCCTTACTTCTTGTGTTAACATTGTGAATATCACTGTTTTTAGTGTTTAAGTGTGTATGTGACTTTTTGAATGACCCTATGTGTGACATCTCGACAGTTTAATATTATTGACCTTAGATAAATGATTGGTCTCGCTGCGCTCGACGCAGCGAGACCAATCATTCATCTAAGATTATTGACATTATAATCATAATTTTTTTATTGATACACTTCTGTGCATGATCTGGAAAATAACTTATTATTTTATTAACTATTTAATAATTTGGCTCATAAATGAGCTAGGTGATATTATTTGTTAAATTTTGCCAAAACTCAAGGCAGAATGTACCCAGCTCACTATATTTTATATAACAACTTTATTGTACAAACCTACATTCTATGCGAATAAATGATTTGATTTGATTTTTTTATTTAATTTGTAACGTCACTCCTTTCTACATTATTCTCCGTACGTTTGTTTTCTAAGAAAGAAACTCCGCTCCATAAAATTGTATAGTAAGTAATATTCAAAAATGGCAAAAAGAAGGGTTTAGCGTTAGCAAACCCACCTATTGTTACAACGTTTAGTACTTAGTCTTCGTAGGTCTTGCGCGAGCGCTCGTGTGTGCGTGACCGAACAGCGCGGGCTGGGCTCGGCGCGTGCGGGCGCGCCCTTACCGCGCAGTACACAGCCACCGTGTGGAGCGACTCGCTGGAATAGCAATTAACTAAATACATTTTAATGTTGCTTGTACAGTACATTGTACGTGTTGTTGCTTTTATGTGCCAACAAAATGGGAAGCGGTTTAGTGCTTTTGAACATTCTGTAATATTCTTTTGTTCAACATGAAATGTATTAAGCTAATAATAATAACGTATAACTTACAGATAACAACTGTAATTTCAAAGGATAACCGTAACGTAGCCTAGCGTAGACCGTAGCACGTCTCGTAGCGGCTCGTAGCACTGTTACTGTCTCGTAGCGGTTGCGTTGTGCTGGATTCAATTACAATAATATTATCTACGAAACCATTAGCTATTTTTGTTACTATAGCAACTCGTGGGTCAGTCTAGGAGATTGTCGGCTGCTTAACTGCTTCAATAAATTAAGGCCTCCAAGCCAGTAACTTATGTAACTTAAAACTTTTCATTTATTACCCTGTCATACCAAAGACGGTTGACCCAGTGGGTATTCTTTTTACCAACATTTGAATTTTATTTTCATATTTAACTAAGAGGAAATCATTACGACGAAGAGAAGAGTGTAGGTTGCAAATATTTCAATAATCCCTTGACATTTACTGTTATCGTACAAAACATGTAAATAAATCCTTTGAAACGATTCGCCCTGTCTATATAGGAACATCCACGGCACGTTGTATGTTGTGGTAATAAAGGATGAACAAATACGTGTTTGTTCAAAGAAATAAAGAAAGTGGAACGACGCAAGTTCTCTGATAACTTGAACATGCTCGTCGTCATTACAGTTCACGAGTGCGGGCGCGTGGCGGCGCGACTCTTGTTTATAGCGCAATGGTCACCAGTGTTCAAACTTAGTTGTTACGACTAACTGTATTGACTGATGTCACATTCAAATATATTACACGGTCGGTTAGGCACTCTACCTCTACCTTGAGGTCTTTTAAACATATATTTTTTTAATATCCTACGTGAGACTTACGTATCGGTTAATTGGCTGAATTATAGCCAAATGAAAAGCGAACATTTGAATAAATTAAGCTCCCTTAGTTTGGCGATTGTACCAATTGAACTGTTTAAATGTTCAGTGAATGAACGCGTTTCAGTCGAGTGAACGAGGTGAGAGTGGTGAACTTATATCTGCATAATGTAGTCGTTAGGCCTTGTTAATGTTACTGTTAATTTCCTGCGCTAACTGATAATCAACCATTAACTGAAGATAAGCTGAAGATAAATGTTTACTTTATGGTTGAGTATCTCAAAAGAATATTAATACCAATTTTCACGACGCAGGTAGCTTTCAAAGCCTTTACTTGTATCTGTCCATGCACTGCTCTATCTTAAGTATAGATACATACATAGATCTGAGAATTCGCAGTTTCCGAGTTAAATGTTCGGCACCAGTCAGAAGACTCCGAGAGACTGCGAACAGTACCTACATCGATGCACTAACGATTCACAGCATCTACTAGATGTCATCATAAACGGGTTGCACTCTCGCGCGATGCCTATGTTAATTGCACTCTCTCCTCAAAGCGCGAGAGAACGGGTTTATTTCCATATTTTCCGTGTGTCTGAGAACACTTTTAAAAATGTTATTTTTTCTCTGTTTAAGCCAACCAACAAACATTGACATTTTTATTCTAAGATGGCAAGACAATTCTTGATTGTTCTTAAAAATATGATAGCCAGCCATCACTCATCTCTGCGTGCTAACAAGAAGACAACGCCGACAGACACGGCTACATAGTGACGCATGACGCCGCGGCCGCGGCGGCGAGTGAGGCTAGTGAGGCGAGACCACGCGGCAAGCGAGGCGAGATGAGGCGGCGAGCGAGGCAAGAACAAGGCTTCGAGCGAGGCGAGACGAGGCGGGGTGAAAGCGAGGCACACGGCGAGGCGTAACCATGTTGAGTTCATTTAAACGTCACGAGTTGATTCAACGGGCGCTACTTACTGCGTTATCCGGCTGCTTAGAGCCGACACTATTTATTTGCAACACACAACACAGAAACAGCCACAAAAAGTGCGGTAAGTGCGGGAGGTGCAATTTCTAATAAATTGTCAATGAGTGTTGACGGTACCGGTACTGTGTCTGACATAGTATTAACCTCAGAAATGAAAGACATAATTTCTCAGCTCACATTAAAACTCGAGAGTGCTGAAAATGAACTGGGAAACATATTGATAGAAAATACAGATCTACAAAAGCAAATATGTAAGTTAACTACAGAAAATAAAACATTAAAATCTTTATGCCAGTCGCCCTCCTTATTTACAAGTCCGGGTAAAAACTCGAAGAATAAGAGACAATCTCTGGCAAATCAGCACAACATAATATTCACACCATCCCCTTTAGCGTCATCCGGATTGCAAATCGTCACCAACGACTACGTAAATGTGTCCTCCTTAGAACAAGAAATTCTTACCCTACAGCAGCAACTAAAGGTTGCACAGCTTGAGATAGCGGCCCTCACGGACCGCATTGCAGTATTAATGCAAGGTAATTGCAATGTCTGTGCACCTCTCATTCTTCATGAACTAAAGCGGGATACTGTGGACGCAGCGAGAGCTCAGACATGTACTGTCGCAGACGGGCACAATGTTGCAGAAGAGAGAGTCGTAGAGAGAAGTGGGGAGAAAATGTATGTTCGACATAACAATGACTTTGGGAATGAAAAGGACAAGAAGCTTGTGATCCTTAGTAGCAACTCAACCAGCAAAATTCTACCAATTGCTACCAGATTGTTTGGCGATACTTTTCAAATATGCCATTACATAAAAACTAACTGTGGCGTAGAACAATTAATATACGGATTGGAGGATAAACTAAGAGGATTAACCTTAGGGTTAATCCTCTTAGTTAGGATTACTGTGTCATTCAGATTGGGGGTGATGATTTCAAGACCTCATGCGACTACACTAAGCTGGTAAAACTAATTCGGGATAAAGTAATGCCTATTACGCATACAAATATAATACTGTGCGTACCTACTTTTAAAAATCAATATCATAAAGAGATGTATAACTGGCGAATAGAAGCATTTAATAATATAATTTATAATGAAAATTTAACTCATAATTATATCTATTTAATTGACTCAAATTTAAATCTGACGTATGACTTCAAGTATTATAATAGACAGGGAAATGTTAATAATAGAGGTATATTTAGTATATTTGATCAAATACATCAACTTATATTAGAAATTGACACATATTCTGAATATTCAAAACCTTCCTATGAGGACGATGAACAACACAGTCAGCTTTTTCGAGATTAGTACCGTGGCTGGTGGTTTGAACAACTTGGCTAAATTTAAGGAAACTCACTCACATGTTACTATTTTTCACCAAAACTTATGCGGAATAAATAATAAAAAGGATGAACTCGAAATGTATGTCACTGAATTACCGAACGAAATAAGCTTTATTTGTATTAGTGAACATTTTTTAAATGAAATAATGGTATCTCAATTTGATTTCCCAAATTATATCGTAAGCTCTCTCAACACAAGGTTAAATAAAACAAGAGGTGGTACTTTAGTATTAACACATAAAAACAGACAAGCTGAGGACTTGGACATTTGTAAAAGGCTATATAAAACGGATAGCTTTGAGGTATGTGGAGTAAGAGACGTTGAGACAAACTCTTACATAATCTGTTGCTATAGAACACCCGTAAATAAAAACTTTGACGATTTTCTAAATAGATTGGAACAATTACTGCAGTACTTTTTCAATAAAATATGCTTTATCTGCGGAGATTTTAATATTGACTTGTCAAAACAGGACAATAAAAGAAGTTCTTTTACATCATTGTTGAGGTGCTATAATTTTAGATATTTATTTGATTCAATTACATTTGTGCGAAATAACTCCAAATCGTGTATAGATAATATATTGACCAACACCTGTGACAGAAATATTGGCAGTACAGACATTGACCACAATCGATTAGCGGATGGACATGCAGCCCTCTTCTGTACAGCATATTTGGAAAAAGTTATTGCTACACAATGCGCTAGTTTTAAATACATAGAGAAAAGATTATATAACGAGAAGAATAATAATGCATTCAGACAGAAACTACTTGAACACGACTGGAATTTAGGTACAAACACGTTTATACGAAAATTTAAAGAACTACATTCTAGTACTTTCAAAAAATGTAAAGTTAAAATCAATATAAAAAGAACTAGCCGATCTAAATGGCTAACGAAAGGAATAAGGATATCCAGCAAAATGAAGAGATTTCTAAATTCTATAAATAAAGCTAAGTGTGATAAATCGTTAATAAAATATCGTGAACAGTATCTCAGAACTTATAAAAAGGTGATTAGGAACGCTAAAAAGAAGGAAGTAACTAATCAAATAAATAAAGCAGCTATCTCTAGCAAAGAAATTTGGTATAGTCAATAAAACTCGGATTTTTTTTTACAATAATTTCGAAAATGATAACATAATACTTAAACATAATAATAAAATAATTTGTAACCCTTTAGACATTGCTAACATTTTTGCGGAAAAGTTTGACAACAGTAAAGGTGTAAACACTGGTAATCCAGAACTGGCTAAAAAACATTTAATTGAAAATACTGAAAGAGTTGATAAGCCTATGGCTTTTAATCCCGTCACGCCGACAGAGATTTACAAAATGGTAAAGGGTATGGAAAGTAAAAAGTAATTTGGACATGATGAAATACCGCTGAGCCTAATCAAAGATAATATAGATATACTGGCACACCCGATATCTGAAATAATAAATAACTGCGTCATTGAAGGCGTCTTTCCTGACCAATTTAAGCTAGCCAGAGTACTACCACTATTTAAGAAAGGTGCTAAAACAGATCCAGGCAATTACAGGCCCATTTCATTGTTACCGGTCCTATCCAAACTTTTTGAAAAAGTTATCAAATCTAGGCTTGTAAGACATTTGACTAATCTAAAAATAATTTCCCGTAACCAGTTTGGATACCAAAAAAGCAAAGGGACAAGAGATGCAATAGACTCGTTAGTTAATAACGTAGTTAATAAGCTGAACAATAAACTTAAAGTTGCTGGCTTATTCCTAGACTTAAGTTCAGCGTTTGATACTGTAGAACATTGCATTCTAATTGATAAGTTAGAGCATTACGGTGTAAGAGAAAATGTTTTAAAAATTTTGAGCTCTTATTTGACCAATAGGAAACAATACGTCGAAATTAAATCACTTCACGAAGGTGTGGAAGAAATTTATAAATCGAAATCATTTACAGTAACTAGAGGTGTTCCGCAGGGTTCGGTGTTGGGCCCCATTTTCTTTATAATATTTCTTAACGATCTAACTGAATACATTAAAAACGTTTTACCAGATGCTGACTTGATAATATTTGCTGACGATACGAGTGCTGTTATAGCTGATGACAATATAGAGACCTTAAAATGTAAATTAAATGTATTTACATTTTAAGGTTATTAATAGCTGCTTGTGAAAACTGGTTTTCTATGAATAATCTTAAATTGAATGTAAGTAAGACAAAATGTGTGATATTTAGATCTACAGTTGGGAACAGAGCTTTAGTAAACGTAGAATCCTTAGGCAGGAAAATTGAAATAGTAGAAAGTTTAAAATTTTTGGGAGTACAAATTGATTGTTTACTCAACTGGAAGCCAGAACTAGATTCAGTTACGAATACAATAAGTAGTGCGTGTTATGCTATCAGATCTCTCAGGGATATTTTATCTATTGCCCAACTTCGTACCGTCTATTTTGCTCTAGTTGAATCTAAACTTAGATATAGCATTAAATTTTGGGGAAACAGCTATAAATATAATATTAAGGCAGCCTTTACTATACAAAAGCGAGCACTAAGAACCATGCTTCGTTTAAATCAGACAGAATCATGTAAGGAGCATTTTATTAAACTTAAAATTTTAACGGTACCGTGTCTTTATATTTTAGTTCTCCTTACCCATTTTAATAAAAACTTAAACGAGTTTGAAACAGATGACGAAAGGAAAAATAGAGTAGGTACTCGCAGAAAAGATTTTCCTACTGTTCTGCAGGCAAAGCCTAATGTTGTCAAACACTCGTCACGCGTGCAGTCTGTCAATTTGTTTAACAAATTACCAGCAGAATTAAAGAATATTCAGAATGTGAACATGTTTAAGAATAAACTCAGGGCTTTGTTAATCAATAAAGCCTATTACAGCATTGACGAATATTGTAATGACAGAAAAAACTAGTATTCAATTAAACTTAAATTAAATATGATGTACCCATTGCTCTTTGACATTTTTATAATTATTGCTTTTTTATGCTTAATTTTTTTGACATTAAATGTATGTATTTTTGTAGCATTTTCTGCTAGGGACTTTGTTCTGTGTCAATAAGAATATTTGTAAAGTTAGTATTTTTAATTTGTATAGATGTTCTAACTTTAATGAGGGGTGAGGAACGAGGATACTTATATTGTTTATGTGCTTATTTGTCTGTACCTACTGTGCAAATATTTCGACACAAATGTATTTTTGTTATGAAATAAATAACTTGAACTTGAACTTGAGGCGGGATTTGCGTTTCAGCGCTTGAACTGTCATGACGCAAAATGCAGGTGAAATGTTTCTGCGACTTAATTTACTGAACTGATAAGAGAAACAAAAAACTATGACGTAAATAGCCCGAGCCGACCGCTCGCTGTGTTAAGTAGCCCGGGCCGACCGCTCGCTGTGTTAAGTAGCCCGGGCCGACCGCTCGCTGTGTTAAGTAGCCCGGGCCGACCGCTCGCTGTGTTAAGTAGCCCGGGCCGACCGCTCGCTGTGTTAAGTAGCCTGGGCCGACCGCTCGCTGTGTTAAGTAGCCCGGGCCGACCGCTCGCTGTGTTAAGTAGCCCGGGCCGACCGCTCGCTGTGTTAAGTAGCCCGGGCCGACCGCTCGCTGTGTTAAGTAGCCCGGGCCGACCGCTCGCTGTGTTAAGTAGCCCGGGCCGACCGCTCGCTGTGTTAAGTAGCCCGGGCCGACCGCTCGCTGTGTTAAGTAGCCCGGGCCGACCGCTCGCTGTGTTAAGTAGCCCAGGCCGACCGCTCGCTGTTAAGGCCGCAGATCTGTTCCCCGGATAAAGAGCAGATATTTACGAGTGTTTGTGCCGACTCTTGTTGTTTATCCATACATTAAGCGCGTTCAAATTGTACGGTGCATGTTTATCTACATAGAATTATAGTACATAAAGTAGATTCATAAGTTTCTTCTTTCAATTTGAAGTTGAACTTGTGAGGGGTTAATTAAATCCACATGTCGCGTGAATGCTGTACACATATGCATCGAATGTGTCCATCGATCATGTAATGTATGTGGGTGCGCACACGGGGCGCGGGCCCCCGGACGGCTCGCTCCTGTGAGCTAATCACGAGCGGCCCCGTGCCCGTTTTTGCACCTTACGTAACAACAATTCAAAAGAAAGAAAGAAATAATAATATTTATTTGGACACAGTTCGTGAAACACAATAACAAAATAATAAAATGAAAATAATCTTAAAGCAATAATAGTAATAGTGTAAATGTGTGCCTCACGGCTGCGCCAAAAAGGTTCATTTCAGCATTAATGCCAGACAGATGCTGTCTGACGCTGGTTTTCTAATGAACCCTTATGGAAAAGTGACGGGGAGCACCAACAAACAGCCTCAACATACCTAATAAATATTTATATGCATCTAAATAAATAAATAAACAACATAAGGTCTATTTAAATAATTGTTTCCAATAAACAATAATAAAAATAATAATTGTTCCAGAAGGCACACTTGCTACCACACATACATTGAACGATGGCTATGCTTGGCACCGATAGCAAGCAGAATACTCACAATACACATTTATGATAGTTTATCAGCCCTTGGTTCTCGTGTTGGGGTGAGCTTGTGACGGCGCATCGTGCGGAGTCGCCACTCTGCTCGTGCACTCTGCGCACGGCGCGCGGCGGCGGCGTCCCGGCCGGGCGGCCTAACTCTGCGCACGGCGCGCGGCGGTGAGTCCCGGCTGGGCGGCCGCACTCTGCGCACGGCACGCGGCGGTGAGTCCCGGCTGGGCGGCCGCACTCTGCGCACGGCGCGCGGCGGTGAGTCCCGGCTGGGCGGCCGCACTCTGCGCACGGCGCGCGGCGGTGAGTCCCGGCTGGGCGGCCGCACTCTGCGCACGGCGCGCGGCGGTGAGTCCCGGCTGGGCGGCCGCACTCTGCGCACGGCGCGCGGCGGTGAGTCCCGGCTGGGCGGCCGCACTCTGCGCACGGCGCGCGGCGGTGAGTCCCTGCTGGGCGGCCGCACTCTGCGCACGGCGCGCGGCGGTGAGTCCCGGCTGGGCGGCCGCACTCTGCGCACGGCGCGCGGCGGTGAGTCCCTGCTGGGCGGCCGCACTCTGCGCACGGCGCGCGGCGGTGAGTCCCGGCTGGGCGGCCGCAGCTGAGCTGATACTCAATGGATTCAGTTAAATATTTAAATTGTTCAGCTTCCGTCTTGAGTGGACACGTGCACACATCACCCATTGTGGCGTCTAGTTTCTGCTCATTAATTACTGTTAACTTCAAATACGCGCACGGTTATTATAATTTATTCAATTCCTTTAATGAGACACTGCTATTTAACTTCCCAATTAGCATAATTATGGTAACAAAAATAACTTTATCCCAAAATACTTACAATAAATTATGAACAGAAGCAGATCAACTTCTGTAAGATTTATATTTATTGCACTTGTAATAGTTACGGAATATATTTGAAACTATTCTAAACGCACACATATTTTTTTTAAATACTTTTGAAATATTTATTAGTGTTACACATAAATGGAAATAAATTAATACGAATAAGAAAAAAAAAAACTCGAGCCTTTTTCCCATGGGATTAGGCAGAACCATCACAACACCTCCTGCTACGATTCGATTATTAGGGGTATCTGAAGGGGTCCGATGAGACCATTGCCTGCCGGGGTTGCGGGAAAGTCCGAAAGGGATACCGTGGCCCCCTGGCATTGCACAGGCAAGAGAAGGAACACGGGTGGGTTTTAGTCAGTAAGAGTCTGACACGCCCTCCCGCTCCGCCTAGAGCGGGAGAAATCATTTGATGACTTCCCACCCAAAAAAAGGGGTAACACCGCGACTGTCAATAGGAAATTCACGACCAAAATATTTGTGTGGTAGAAGTACAAGGTGAGGAGGTTGACTCGGTGGTGCGTTCCACTGCACATACAACAAAGCTTATTGGCGACGAAACATTGGTGGATAGGCTTCAAAGCCTGGCTCATCGGCGTAATGATGCTTATCTGTCGGTCTTCTACAGACTGTACTTCGGAGAGTGTGCGCAAGAGCTCCACGACCTGATCCCACCATCGCCCTTTTATCACCGGACTACCAGGCGTACTGCAGGGTACGATCCGCAATTAGTTGATATCCCATCCAGTCGTACTCAGCGCTTCTCCTCCACATTTATTATGAGTACAGCCAAAGTGTGGAACTCTCTGCCAGCGTCTGTTCGTTCAGCGTGTGTCAGCGTGCCTTCTTGTTTACTACAAAATAGCAGGATGCCTGTAGCATACAGTCAGTAGGTTACTCTGGTGGTCCCAGTATTGAAAGTGGATGGATCAGGAAGGCTTTTCGCTGATTACAATATTATCTTTTTTTTTTTTTTGGGTGGACAGTGATCAAATTACTTCTCCCGCTCTGGGCGGAGCAGGAGGGCGTGTCAGACTCTAACTGACAAAAAATCCACCCGAGTTCCTTCAGTTGCCTGTACGTTACCAGGAGCCACGGTATCCCTTTCGGACATTCCCGCAACCCCGGCAGGCGTCCGTCCTTTCGGACCTCTTCCATTGTGTTGACATCTCTTTCAGGCGCGCGTGGAACACAACGTGCTGTCGACCCGAGCCTGGTCCTTATCTGCCGGCGAGCTACCCATTGCTCACCATCCGCTGGGTACGGTGGCCGGGAATTGGCCTGTGATTCCCGACACCCAGGGCGTCTCCTGCGGCGGCTAGGCGCGTGAGGGTGCGAAACTTACCCCTCCCTCACGCGTTCCGCCTCCTCCTTAGCGAGCATTACTGCTTCGTACAAGGAGGTGACGGCCTCCCATGCCCTCTCGCTCCGTACCATGGCCTGGACCAGGGCCGGATGCTAGAGATTCCCGTTACCTTGAATCTTCATTTAGAAGTTGACCCTTTACCACTACCACAATGAAATTTTCAAATCAAATCAAATCACTTTTATTTGTTAACACAGGTAAAGAAATACAGATCTTGAGTTTGGTGAAAATAACGCTATGTTATGCCAGGAGGCGTACAAATATGGCAAGCGATCATCATTGGCAGTCCTCGCGGTATAAGCAAGGTGGACGGTACAACCTTGCCGCCAGTTCTTTTCAATGGTACGATCGTTCATTTTAGCACTGACGTGAAGGACTTAGGCTTGCACATTGATAGTACCCTGAACTGGATGGTTACTGGAACGCTGCGGGCTCTGTACCGATTGAAAAATTTATTACCATCAAGTACGAAGACAATGCTTGTGCAGTCCTTAATCTTCCCTATCATCGATTATGGTGATGTGTGCTACTATGACCTGAATGCAGATCTCCTCGATAAACTTGACCGTCTTCTCAATAACTGCATTCGATTCGTTTTCAATCTGCGTAAATATGATCATGTCTCTGCGCATCGGTCACTTCTAAGGTGGTTGCCCATACGCCAGCACAGAGAGCAAAGGGCGCTGACCACCTTGTTTTCATTTCTTGACTCTCCCTCTTCCCCTAGTTATTTGGCCCCCACTTTCAGTACATTTGCGCCAACCACAATAGAAATCTACGTTCATCTCACAATCGTCTTCTTCAATGTCCCACTCACCGCACAGACTTCATTCACTCGTCCTTCTTCATTCAGTTTATCTCTCTGTGGGATGCTCTCCCCCAGGAAATCAGGATGGTGAACAACCGATTATCTTTTAAAATTAAAGTTCGCGAGCACATTCGCAAGAAGCTGGCAGTATCATCACAACGGTAATGTTTTTTAATTGTTTGTCTTATTTGTACTTATGTTTATATATAATTAGGTGTATTTATTATATTTATAGTTTTAAATAGGTATATATGTATATCTTTATATTTAAATAAATATTTTTTTCCTCAATTCTCGCTATTGCACCTCCCACTGTTTGTCTCTGCATCACCCAAAGGTTGACTGGTAGAAAATGCCTGAGGCATTAAGTCCGCCTCTGTACATTTATGTGCTTGAAGTGTTAATAAATAAATAAATAAATATGGTGTGCATCTATCTAAATATTATGTTTTTTTTTTTTTAAGATGTTTGAAAATCATGCATAATTAAAATTTCAAAATAAATCGTAACAATTATATAATATTATTAAAAAATTGAATGATGTCAGATTTCAATGAGGAATTATTTAGTTAACAATGTCAAAATAAAACCAATTCTAATAATTGAAAATGTCAAAAATTATTAAATGACAATATTAATAATAAATTTCAACCTCAAATTAATTCATCATTTAAGTTTTTTTCATTTATCAAAGTCTAAGTCAAATAATTTATTTCATTTAGGCACAAAAAAGGCACTTATGAACGTCAACATTTACAAAAAAAAGATATAATAATTGATTCTAGTCGCCCATTCCAAAAGGTCGTTTTCGTATGGAGAAGAATGGGCAAGAAACTCCACCGTTACTCTTTTAAAATATTTTCACAATATTCTGTATACATTAATTATATAATTATATGTGAAGACGATGCACCTAGAATAAGATTACTATACCACGATAGGTAAAAAGAATGAAAAATGAAGGAATGACATAAATTAATTATGTGATAGATGCATGGTGCTCACATATTTACAAACATTGTAAAATTATAGTACTACTAATAATAAGTCAGTGTGTGAGTTCAAGTAATCACAGAATATAAAATTAATGTTTAAAAAAATAATATTATACAATTAAATTGGCAACCAGTTTGATTTTGTCTAGATTCTAAATTGTCCTATGGAGCAGGACCAGCATGTTTCCAAGCATTTTTATCTTGGATATAATCCTCTAATTTGTAATATGCTTGTTTACAAAGTGTACTTTTTATATGAGTTTTAAATTTTCTTTCATTTAATTCTAATATATCACAAGGTATTCTGTTGTAACATTTAACACAGTACCCCATAAAAGATGTATTTACTTTAGATAGTCTGAAAAATGGTTGATCTATTTTATCTTTATTTCTAGTATTAAAATTATGTCTATCACTTATTTTATTAAAAAGATGTAGATTTTTTCTCACATACATATCATATAAACATTATATGATATATATATCATAGAAACATTATATTTAGCCATCATCTAAAAATTAATCCAGTGTGTAGTAACATTTGTCACTAAGCAAGCTATTATTAAGTGCCTTTTTGAATTTTATTAATGGCATATTTTTAATGGTATCCGGTATTTTATTATAAATTTTTGGAGCGTTTCCGAAAAGGCTTTTACGCATTAAGGCTGTTTTACATTTAACATTACATAGTTTGTTACAATATCGAGTACGCATTGGATTTCTTCTGACTGCTGATAAGCTGACAAATAAATGCGGGTTTTTTTTTACAAACAATGCAGTTTCCATTATATACATTGCTGGCAGTGTCAATATCTTTAGTTTTTTGAAATACGGAATACAGCTATCTGTCGTTTTTAGACCACATGAAGAATACATCTGCGAGCTAGATGGCATACCTCATTCAAATTCAAATTCAAAATATTTTATTTCACTTAAACCTACATGTGCACTTATGAAACGTCAGAAGCTAGGTGCACGGTTCCAATTGGTCATTTCCTATGGAGAAGAGCCGGCAAGAAACTCCACGGTTACTCTTTTAAAAATAATTGGTTTTTACAATATTTTCAAATAACAGTGTTATTAGGTATGGGAGGACAGTGTAGGTCTTTCAACAAGTACCAGGTCCTTAACAAAATAATTATAGTCAGCAAATATACAGTCCACTAAGCCTACAGCGTTCTCACATTTACAAAATAGAAAATAATCTTTATAAAGATGAGTAAAATATTAAAAATAAAAACGTATTATAAACGAAATGACGTGATTGCTATTACAATTCTGAATAATTATCATGTTCACAAAAGCCACTAATAAAGATTTGAAGTTAAATTGTAGGTATATTATGTCAAATAATAGCGTGATTATGTCAAGGAAGAATGTAAAAAAAAATATATATATAAACATGGTAATTTGGGAGCAGTTAATAGACTCTTACACAATTTGCCGTTAATGAGCTACCAGGGAAGCCACATGTGCAGAAGGAATTATTGCCAAAATTCCTTGTCTTCAACGTAGTCTTTAATTTTATAATATGCATTCTTGATAAGAACGCGTTTAATGTGGGTGTTGAACTTCCCATCGCTAAGTTCTGTAATCGACTTAGGCAACTTGTTATAAAAGCGGATACTGTTTATAAGAAATGACTTGCTTGTTTTAGTTAATCTAAATTAGGGTATCACAATTTCATGTTTACTACGTGTATTTATATTATACCTACACCAGGCACCACCAGGCACCTCTAAGTCCTGAGTCGCAGGAGCTTAGAATTGAATAGAATAGGTCTTCATTTCCTTAGAATGTAGATACATTAAAATAAGTTGATAAAGGAGATTGCCCGAAATCAAAACCACTTTAAAGTAAATGAATATGCAAATAAACTCATGAATTATAAAATATTTTTTAACTTTTCTTAGTTCTTTCGATTGAAATCGTATGTGGATATTTTAAATTGTTTTATTTTATTTTTTTAAACGATGCCCTACTCTAGGATTTTCTCCTGTATCGTGGGTGCGTTTACAAACATTTATACTCACATACACAAACAGTTAGACCCGGAACAATTTCTTTTATGTCATACAAATAATTGTTCCGTGCGGGAATCGAACGTGGGACACGCAGTGCAGCAGTCAATTGCTTAACCACTGTGCCAACCGTGCCGTCAATTTTGTATTTAATTAGTTATTTTGGTGAAAGCGGTGTTGCCAATTTTAAGAACCTCTACATACGTTATGGTCTTAGCGGATAGTGCAAGCATTTTACGCGTGCAATTTTTCCTCTCTTCTGTTATTAATATTTTTATTTTTAATTAACATAATTAAAAAAATATTGCTTTACTAATTAAAAATATTTCTTTAGTTGACAAACAAATCACTTACGGTCAGGGTGATTTAGATTAACTGTTGTCAAAAGTGTAAGTGCGTTTTCACACGTCCCGGTTGCCGGCTAGCCAGTGCCGGGGTAGCCGGCGGCCGGACTCAACGCGTGGTGTATGAGCATGTACTATCGAAGAACTTCATATCTTTAAGTAAGCAGTTTGAAAACAAAATCCCGTACACGCGATGACCACATCTGTTACCTCCCCGGTTCTATAGCGGTCGAACGCTGCAAGCAGAAATAGTCCTTACGGTGTATAGATATGAACTTCTTCGATGGTACGTTATTGTTGCACGTACCGGCCGGCAACCGGTCGCCGGGTGCATACCGGATCCACCACTGTGCGTCCTGTCACCGCCTACCGGTTAGCCAGCGGCTGGACGCACAGTGGTGTATGGAACACGCAACAAGCTTTCATACGCACCGGCGCGACGGTTAATCGCCCAAGTGCAGTCAGTCAGGTCTAAAAATGTTTTTCAGTTTTCAAATTAGATTCTTCATCACACATTTATATCTAGGTACTTTAAAACTTTTGAATAGTTGTGAAGCATCTAGTCTAACAAAAAGAGTACCTATTAATGACTTTTTAATGATGAAAGTCATTTTTGAGTTAAAAATGACGATGTTCATATAAGCCCTAATCATGTCCAGCCAATTCATATTATTTTTAAATATTCTTCATTAATTCAAACTAGATTTTTGATAATAGTCTAGAGTTAATCGAAGCATTTGTTTAAGATTGAATAAAAAATTATCTTATTTGCAAGTCCAAAAAAAAAAAAAACTAAGACGTGTCGAACGACGTGCCAAAGTTTTTGGTGGATGAACCGCTTGCCGGCTACGGCAACAAGAGTCGAGGAGGCTCCCATCCTTCAAGGGACCCAAGCATGTCCTACCAGGTCGCTCGAAGTGGCCTGATATGCCGGGAATCGTCGGGGAGAGCGTCCCTGGGGACTCATCCAGGGTCTCAACTGAGGGAGCCGAGAAGGGTCACCGTTTCACTGGTGGGCACGAGGGCGCAGGCCATCGCCGCGTAGAGCGATGCTCAGTGTAGAGCGATCGCGGCTGACGAGGTCGCTGAAATGGCCCGTCAGGCCCGGGCCCTCTCAGAATTTTCAGGTGGTGAGCCGGACGGCGTTGGCGGCTCCATTTCGGAGCGAGCGGCCAGTTTTGCAGAGGTTATGGTACCCGCGATCAAGGGTGTGGTATTAAAGAGGATAAAGTCCTCTAAAGACAAGGCCATATTCGCGGCCATGGCCTCTATTATGGCGGCAGCGGAGACCTTTTACCTCGGGCCTCTGTCAGATGGAATTTAAGAGACGCGAACGGCGGTCGCCCGGTTGACAGCCGCCATGGAGCTTCTCCGAAAGGAGAACGAGGAGCTCCGAGCAGACCTGGCGGCGAAAGGGCCGCCCCCACCTCCTAAATCACCTCCGGCCGAAGCCGAATGGTAAGTAGCCGGGGAGAAGAGGAAGGAGGGTAAGGCAGCAAAGGCGGCCAAAAGAAAGGAAAGGCAGCAGCGGCGCAAGGAGCGAAGCGTCGCGGCTAGGCTCCGCGCGCCCAAGTCTGCAACTGTAGTGTAATCATACTACAGCCGGAAGGGGAAAAGAAGGACGGTACTTACCTTGCCAATTCATTTATCCAAATATTATGTATGTGAGAAAAAATCTTCAAATATGTTTAATGAAGATAGGGTTTTCAACCTTTTGAAAACTGGTCTACAAGAATCAATCTGTCTAAGTCGGCTAATATGCTTCTAATGCACTTTTTTGTGCTTTTAGAGCACACTCTCTGTTCATTGAATTACCCCAGAATAGGATACCATGTTTAAGTATGGAGCCTACATACTTCGTAATGTACTCTCATTTCTAACTTTTCTTAACATGTAGAGGGCATGTGAAAACTGATTTAGTTTAGTGAGTATTTTCCAGTTTAGTCCAGAGTTTTGACTCTGGACTAAACTGTTAAATACAGGTTGACCATGTTAAATTTGGAAATGTTTTGAAATGTGAAATAGGTGTACCTAGTCTTTATTTCTTTTACAGTTTCACCTGTGTATTTTATGTTTTAGGGGAAGGAACAGGGTGTAAAGTTTACTAATCCACCATAGAAAAGGGAGGATCCTCCGACCAGATGGGTGTTGTGACTGGCGGGCCGACTGCCCGACTGTTGATGTCGGATAGTCTTATATATGTCGTTCGCGCGGTAAACTCTAATTGCGCGATGTAGGACTTGTGTGACGTGTCTTTGATGCGTAGTTCGTATGTGGCGGTGTAACCGCTACATCACTCCCCTCCAGAGACTGGAGGTCGATAGTGAGCTGAGTCTTGTATCTTGCGATGCTTCACAGTACTAGTGGAGGTTCCAGTGAGTCTGAACCAGGTGCCGCATAGTTCGCGGTGATTCGGAACTGTCTGCGGTGATTCCCCAGTGAGTCGGGGTGGCGCTGCGTCCCGATCCAGTGAGTCAGATGTGGTATAGCGCCGGGTTATGGCTAACTGCTAGCGTCGACCAGGAGAGGGTAGAAAGAGCTCTGCTTGTGAGACCGGCTGAAAGTGCAGGTGCTGTGCCATGGTTGCTGATGAGGCTGAGGGTGATGACCAAGAATGCGCGTTCGCTGCATGCTGGTGGTCAGGATACCCGTTGAAGCCGTGGGTGCTGGCTGTCTGTGTGACTTGCCTCACGAAAGCTTGCGGGAGTAATGATGATGATGATGACGTTACGCTGAAGTAGTTGCACGAAGGCTGCGTTGACGTTCATACTCGGGGTCACCAATTTAGGGGCATGAGGAACAGGGTGTAAAGTTCACTCATCCACCATAGAAAAGAGAGGATCCTCCGACCAGACGGGTGTTGTTTCTGGCGGGCAACTGCCCAGGTGTTGATGTCGGATAGACTTATATATGTCGTACGCGCGGTAAACTCCAATTGCGCGATGCAGGACTTGTGTGACGTCATGTCTTTGATGCGTAGTTCGTCTGTGGCGGTGTAACCGCTACAATGTTTCGGTTCTTTGTTTTTTTATTAATATAATCAAAGGAAAAATAGCATGTTAATTTTAAGATTGTTGACATTAAACCAATTTATGGTGCATTCTAGGGAATTATTTACATTAATTCCTCGTCAGTAAAAATAGCTGTAATGTCATCTGAAAATAATTATCATGTCATGGTTTATGGCTTTTGTGATGTCATTAATATATATTACGAGCAAAAGTGGACCAAGAATACTTCCTTGACGCACCCCGTACTTAACCGTTTTAGGCTTAGACTGAAACGTTTGTTCATATTTTGTTTCATTTGGTAGTCTTGTTATTTGAATCCTATTTTTTAGGTATGATTTAATAAGATTTAATGCATTCGTTCTAACTCCGTATAATTTTTTCTAATCTATTTAAGAGGATATTATGGTCTACTTAATCAAATGCTTTTGACATCTCCATAAATATTGCAGTTATATGTTGTTTACTATCCAGTCATGTCATTACTTTCTTTAAAAAAAATAAAAGTGCGTCGCTCGTTGATTTGCCATTACGAAACCCAAATTGCTCATGTGTGAATACGTACCGGTCCGATGTGGATGTGTTCCGTAATACAAAAATGATGAGTGAAAACTTAATGTTTTTTGTTGTAACTTGATAATACAAGCTATGCTTCTGTTGAAACAATGTTACAAATATTGTTGTTATAATACAGAAAAAAAACAATATGAAATCATGTATTTTTACGCTGTAAAAATGTGCGAAAGGCAAAATTAAACTGAAACTCCCTTAAACTTCATGTTAGGTAAGTTTTTTGGAAAAAATAAAGATGTATGATCCTAGATAAATACTGTCTACATCCGAATATCAACATGATATGGTGGAAATATCCTCAAATTACAAAAATGATTTAGATATGTATTACGTTTGTATGGACAATTCATCCGTCGCCGCATTCTTAATTGTACAATTTGAGGAATATCGTCTACTTTTATAATGTTTGCAAATATGTGAGCACCATTTATCTATCAGATAATTAACTTATTTGTCGTTGCTTCATTTTTAATTATTTTTACCTGTTTTGGTACTTATAGTAATTTTATTCTAAAGGGGATGAAGCAACAAGTATCAATTAATTTTTGTAAATTTGTACGTTCAAAGACTTTTCAGCCTGGGTTACCCCTTTGCGGACTTGCCCCACCCACATGATTCTACGTACGGCCGCTTTTCGCACTGGATTTCGCCTTCGCGTACTTGCGGCTGGTCGCGTACTTCCCCTTCGGTGTCTGATCACGCTTCGCACTGCCTAATGCCTTCGCGGATTTTGCGCATTCGTTCGCCTAATTCCCTCTCACGGGCCATGATTTTTCACCATGCGTACTTCATCGACCGGCGCGTGTTAGGTCGTCCAGTCTGACTTCGATCCTCTCGCGTTGGAGTGCCAAATTGTAAAGTTCATTGTCTTATTCTCGTTCGAGATGCTCCGGGTGCGGGATCGACCGTTGGCCGTCGGTCCCGCAGCCGGTCCGCAACCTGCCCACCCGCTCGGTTGCAAGAGACGAAGTGCCTGTCAGTCCCGGCTGTCATACCGCGGATATATGTTTACATTCGCGTTCGTTAAAAATACTTGTGGTTTGCGAATTTAATTCACGCGAATATTTTGCGGAATATAGGGTTGTATGTCGCTACACGCACAGTGCAGCGGTAAAAATCGCGATAATGGACGCTCAGCGCTAAGTAGTACACCGTTATTCATAGGGATTCCCCTGTGGGACAAGTTTAATGCAAAATATCACCATAGAATTACTAAGGTAAGGTTGTGGGAAGAAAAATATAAATAATATTTTATTAGATAAGTTGTCCATTTTAGACATGCGTCTCAGCTGACATCTGCATAAAACTGACAAAAATCGCGAGGAATTTTATTCGCAATGCGTGTTATTTGCAATTCCATACACTGAATACAAACCGAGCAAAAAAATTCAACATCCGGCAATTTTGAGGTCAAGAAATAACACGTCACTGGCTATCGTATTGTGAGACACAGATCACGTGACCGCAGCTAGTGGCGCCACTTAGTACGGCTTAGATAATATAATATACTAAGATATACATATAGTACGTAGGTATTGTCAGCGTTGGAGGAGCGTGAAGGTGCCCGGATAAATAAAACGCTTCTTTGCGGTAAAACTTGAATAATTATTTGGATCTTAGAATTCATTGATACATTTTTATATTTATATTCTATCAGCCGCTTGTCAGACTGCCAATGTTTTTTTCTATTCTAAATATAAATTAAATGTTTTTCTCGTATTCGTGCCATTAACTAAAGGTTGTTAACAGCGAGTCAGGTCCCAGCCTCCAGTATGGACACAGAGCATTCATAACACTGAGCTCTGTCTATGCAAAGAGAGGACAATTTAAATTTTCTTGTCTGTTGTCGATAGCAGTTATAGATTTAATTAAGATAAGCGTTATCTATTGTTTCTGCAACAAAGCGGGGCAAGCGACCCGCGCCTCCAAGCCTCCAGCGCGCGGCTCGTTGACTCGCGCCGAGCTCATTCAATTTGATAAGAAACTATTAATTTATGTGTAACAAACGCGAATAATCAATCGCAAGTTCCTCGAAGTGCAGAAACTATGATGTAAACTTTATTAATCAGGGTGGAAGGAAGCACAAACCTCTTGCGAGATTGTGGGTCGCAAATGGAAGCACGCACACGCGGGAGCCGAGTTAGTTGCAAACAGACTCCACCGTGGAACCGACAAGACCCATCGTATTAGGGTGGGGGAGGGAGCCACTATATCACAGAAAATTGCTATCTTTCCAAATCAATAATGCTGTGCAGTGTTACAGTGTTAAGGATTAAATCCATTCGCGTCACTGTGATTGTGTACCTACAGAGAGAAGATGTCACGACCATCACGTTACTTGTACTTGCTCACTAACTGCAACCTGGTCCACGACATGCGAGTGTCCGCTGCGCGTGTCGCGAGTGCATTGCGGCGTGTGCAAGAAACTTGCGTCTTCGCCCCGCTGGCGCATGCCGAGCAAAGCGACACAACGCGTTACTGACGATGGGACGATACGGTGCCTTCACCACTACGATTACGTAGTTTCTTTGTAACACCGCGTGAGTAATTTTTATTTGTGTTGTTTGAATGTATTTTCCGCTGTTCTAGACTTTTTGAAAACAACAATCGTGTTCAGTTTTATTTCCAGGTGTTTGAAACACAATCTTTACACGCAATACCGATAAGTACGTAAGGGTAATTTACTGCGCGAGCGTTGATCTAGGACTGAAACAATAACATGCAAGTGTAATTTAAACATTGTTTCATATAAGCTGCTTGTTTAGAACGAGCTCAAAAGTAATGAGTTTGTGTTGTGTTACAGCAACATTGTACAGAGAAGCGTCAACAGTACAATAGACGCACTCATCTCGTTCCGCAGTAAATTGTCTCAAACGCACAGGACGTACAAGTTACCGAGTGTAAGAGAACATTCATGATTTACATAATGCTAATAAATAGTGTCGTTAGTCGGGGAGCTCGTGTTTCTCCTGCGTACAGCGGCCCGGGATAATACACTAGCTACGGGATAATACACTAGCCACGGGCCCACACGGCACATACATCAGAATGTTCAGTTAGAGCTGCGCGGCGAGAGCATTCCCGCGCAGGGCCACATCTATAATACTACACCTGTCCAATACGTAGCAAGCTGAAATAGGCTAGAATTTAAGTATAATGTGAGAAGGCCAGCCTGCGCGGCGTCGCATTGGGTAACATTTTCTATAAAAAGCTAACAAATACAAACAGTCTGCTACTAATATAGTTCCTAACGAATAGGGAGTGCCTACCATAAATTGTGTACAGTTATAGCTCTTCTGCTTGTTCTTACAGCACACGCTAACTTTGTAGTGTAGGTATGTACTCAGTCTGGCTCTAAATTGTATCCACAACGCCGATACGTGTATATCTGACCCGATGCCGCGCCCCGAGTGGTGCGTCATAATGTTAGTGCATTTCAGAAGACAGCCGGCGCAGATCAGGTGACGCCAGAAGGACCCCTCCTTCTGGCGTCACCTGATCTGCGCCGGCTAAGATCAGGTGACGACCTAATCTAAGCCCCCTTAAAACCCGAGCAATCTAAAGTTTGCGAAGTAATCACGAGTTGGAGCACTTCTTTGTGTGCAGTCGATGGTTGCCGTGCACCTGGGCGTCGTGCGTCGCTCTGTGCTGCGTCACCTCAGCATCTCACATCCCGACGATGAAAGTGATGATATCTGAGCGAAGTTCGAACGAAGAACATCTTTACGTCACAAAAAAGGGTTCGATTCCCCTACGAAACAATTATTTGTAGACGTGGCATAATGCAAACAAATGTTTATCTAAACAATTAGTATCCCATCAAAAACATAACATGTAAAAAAATGCAAGTCTCGCAACGCAGTTCTTCTACCGGAAAAAGTTGTGAGATCTAATGTAAAATCAAGCCTTTGGGCTACATCAGGGGGTAAAGAGTTATTTTTTAGATTAGTAACGATTCCTAAAATCTCAGAATCACGCTGTTGTTCAGCTAAAAGCCAACTATTAGACAGAGTTGTAATAACAACACGTTTCTGTTCTGCTTTGTTGATTGATTGTGGAAGAGCGTTTCTTGAAAAAAAGTCTACGTGGTTCACATATCTGCATTCTTTATACATAACGTCAAAATCATAAGCCTGCAGAAAAGCACTGTATGTACTCAGGGAGTTCTAGTCGATGAGCACGGGAATCAAATTTAGAGACATGGGCCAGTACAGTAGAAACAGCAATGTGTTCGACACTCAGGCTATTCCATTTAGATGTCAGTGAAGTGACCTGTCGACTGGCATATGCGGCTAAAGATTCTCCTTCTTTTGGTTGATTATTATGAAGGTTAATGAGGGTAGCGGTAACAGTTTCCGAAACGTCATAACGAGAGAGGAAGATGCCTATGGCATTAAGTCCGCCTCTGTACATTTCTGTGCTTGAAGTATTAAATTAATAAATAAATGAATACCCTTAAAGTCTGTCCAGGATGACCTGAACAGACTTTAAGACGTTTTGGAAGTACGTTGGCTTTCCACTTTTCCGTTGGGAAAGCCATACGGTAGCACTGCCCTTTAAGGCTTTAGTGAGGGCAATAATAAGAATGCTACCTTGAAGAGGCTTGTCCGATAGGCAAATATCTACGGTTGTACTCCAAGATTGAGCATTGGAATCAGGTAGGTCTGCGTCAAAATCGGGCAAGCGTATTACAATTTACAGTAGACGGAGCGGAGTGCGTCTTAATCGCTTCAATTAACTGAGCCATATTATGGTTCTGAAGCTCTAACATAACTCGCCATGGATCACCACCAGCACCTAGCGATTCCTGGGCTGAACCTAATCCCACTTCTGATGTAGGATCAGTAGTGAGAGGTATATCGTCAGGGTTTGGAGTTCCCATTTTATTGGGATAAACAAGTCTGTATTAACTATTACAACGTTTTTATTACAGTAGGTACTTAGGTAGATACACAAGTAAACCGACAGTTTTTTTGGGAGCAGGGGGGCTCTTTAATGATTCGAATCCGAAGATCGACTGACTCGCTTACCGAGTGCACGCTCTTTTATAAGACAATGCACCCTCCACGAAAACTCTGTCCGATGGCGCACGGAGGTACGTCACGTGTTTACTTGATACAAAACACTATAACACAAAAGACTTACATTATAAAGTAATAAAATAATACAAGAATAATTTTCGTAAATAAAAAATGGTGAATTCACGAAGTAAATCATTATAAAATTAAAGTTACATGATGGTGTATAAGTGTATAAGAAGTACCAATACGCGGGAAAATAATTTTACGCGGGGATGTAATTTTTGCGGGGTGGAATATCGGACGACACACAGAATTGAGCAAAAAGGGTATATGAGGTTATGAGTAAGAAAATAGGGATAGATTGACTTACTTGGGAACCTTCTGGACGAAACACGTTGACCCAACGACAGCCTTACCAAACGTCCCACGTGCTACCTGATTTTCTTCCTTTTCACTGTGGTGCACTTTCACTTGGTCTTTAAATGTCACACTTGTGTCGGCCAACACTTATAAATACAGTTTTAGAGTTTTTGATAAAGTAGCGAATTATTTTGCAGCGCGGCGCGATGCGGTGCATGCGGTAGCTCAAAATTGCGGTCGGCAATATTACTTAACTAACTTATGACTAAAGCTTGCGCGAGCACATATCATCAATTGTTTCGAACAAAACCATTGGTTACAATTATCCAAATAAGTTGCCAAAAATCAATTAGTGCGTACACCGAGTACTTAATAACTTATGTTCCGATTTATTTGACAATAATTGATAGTTAAAATCACTTAAATTAATAATAAGAGAAATAAGCATCACCTTTGTACGTATTTTTCTGTTCTTATAATCTTGTCTGTTTATTTTTGTGTGTACATAAATGGTTAAATAAATAAAAATAAATAAGAAAAAAAATCATAACAAACTGTTGACTACCCACAATTTATTGTAATTGACAACCGACTCCGACAAATAAATATAATGACTTGGCTATCGCACGGCAACATACTCACATAAGGATGTACTCGTAATGTGTTTGCACTCTTAATTTTATTATGATTATGTCTTATCTGTATCTATTTTTCTGTGTGTACATATAAAATAAATACATAAATAAAATAAGAATAATCGAGGAACTATTTTAAAAAGTCATAATTAAATAAAGCACAGCGTATTAGGTAGATTTTGTTATATGTAGATTCTATTGCCATGAATAGCAAAGGTAAGTAGAAGTAAGCAAGTAAAAATTAAAATAAGTTACAGGGGGTCGAAAATCTGCCGGGGTTGCGGGAAAGTCCGAAAGGGATACCGTGGCCCCTGGCAACGTACAGGCAACTGAAGGAAAACGGGTTGGTTTTAGTCAGTAAGAGTCTGACACGCCCTCCCGCTCCGCCCAGAGCAAGATTGTTGATAATTTCTCATCCAAAAATAAATTAAAAGGGGGTTGTAAATATCCTGAATGGCTTCGAGAAAAGATGGAACGGCGGTGCCTTTGTGTTTGTTTTGCTCAAAATGGCGGAAGCACTGCCGTGCCCCCCGACGGAGAAATCGCGCGGGAGACACATTGCGCGACCTTCTGTACTGTGTGCGCGTCGGTGCCGGGTCGCGTGGTCAGTGCTCGCGCGTGCCTTGCGCCGCCTTGGACCCGCTCCAAGTTTACTGCGCTTTTGACCAGACAACTTGAGGGTTGGAATTAAAACAACCGAAGAAACTATGAAAAATTTGGACTTAGCTTACCTTCACATTTCATCTATACGATTGGGCGTCCCACGGATATCTATAGAGGGAAAGTGCCTTGAACATTTTAGATGGAACATTTTACTGAGAGAAGACATTATTTGAATTTAAAAAACAATTTAAACTGCATTCATAGATAATTATTTAAATAATTACATGGTTGAACCGGAAATCGAACCCGTTACACGAGAAAAATAATCACCCTGTAGCTTTATCATACCGATCGAAAGGCAAAAAAAAATCCTTATGATGAACATAAGGATAATTTTTTGCTAAATAACATAGTGTCACAAATTAAAGGAAGACCATGAATTTTACATTTTTAATACAAACTTAATCAATTTATCAAATGCTCAAAATGAGTCCTTTCCTGTTGAATACAAAGTCGCACTCTTTTGATTATTGCGCTCCCTGTCGATTTTTTTATCTTGTTGTGGTGGATATTCAGAATAATAACTGTTAAAAAATGTTGACACATCTTATCTATACTAAATGTATTCCTGCGCACTTTGAAGACTTGATAACAAAAGCCGATACCTTTATTATCTACCGATAGAGAGTTGTCGACTATAAATGATTGCCGCTGCGACGCTCAAAGTCAAACTCAAGCCCTGGAGCGGTACGCGTGGTCGGCAGGTATTCAAGCCCTGGAGCGGTACGTGTGGTCAGCAGGTACTCAAGACCTGAAGCGGTACGCGTGGTCAGCAGGTACTAAAGCCCTGGAGCGGTGCGCGTGGTCGGCAGATATTCAAGCCCTGGAGCGGTGCGCGTGGTCGGCAAGTACTCAATCGCTGGAGCGGTGCGCGTGGTCGGCAGGTACTCAAGCCCTGGAGCGGTGCGCGTGGTCGGCAGATACTCAAGCCCTGGAGCGGTGCGCGTGGTCGGCAGGTACTCAAGACCTGAAGCGGTACGCGTGGTCAGCAGGTACTAAAGCCCTGGAGCGGTGCGCGTGGTCGGCAGATATTCAAGCCCTGGAGCGGTGCGCGTGGTCGGCAAGTACTCAATCGCTGGAGCGGTGCGCGTGGTTGGCAGGTACTCAAGCCCTGGAGCGGTACGCGCGGTCAGCAGGTACTCAAGCGCTGGAGTGTTGCGCGTGGTTGCCAGGCACCTCAAGTAATATAAAAACGTCATAAAGACGGCTTGGCAGCCGCGCGGTGCGGCTCGCGTCTGAAGATGCTATTAGAATAATAGCAGCCTTTGTTCGCATGGAATATTTGCGCATATGTCAAAAAATGTCCGTAATTAAGTTATGTTGATTATCCGAGTGAGTATTTTTTACGAGTAAGTTTTAGTGAACTAAGTGTTACATTCATTGTTTATTTATGATTGTTAGCGACGAAGAGAGCAGTCATCGCGTTGCTTACACCTGCCGGAAGCTGCCCACAGTCCCGCACTCCCGAACACTCACATTCCTACACTCTCAACAACATCTAATATTATGAACCAGTTCAACGTACATGTGATACATCAGTTATACTCCTATCTCTAAAAACGCAAAGTCATGTACTATGCCTATTCAAATTGACCCTATAAATGAAACAATATGCGTAATGTAACGCGGGTTATTCGAACGTGGCAGTTAATTGAACTGGCTCATTGTGCGACACGCAAACTTGCGGGAATGCCGCACAAACTACTAATTGCGACACTTAAACTTAACTCCATATAATACAATAGGAAGGCGCAGAAACTCCACTCTATACAAAATATGTGCATTCGTTCACGCACGCATAGAGGATACCTATTTAGTTTTTTCTTTTTTACCTACTGTTAATTAATAACGATAACATATTTTATTTTATTTTGCCGGAAAATTATGAATTAATCGCATCTTCATTTAATTGTTAAGAAAAATAAGGATATCTCTATCTCCATCACGCATCTACTGACGTACCGAATTCTGTACAAATTGCGATACTTATCCATATATCGCAATTTATACAGAATTGACATCCCGGCATCAAGTACCCATGTACTTGTACAGAAACATTGCCGCCTTGATCTGTGACTCCTTTGTTCGACTTCCACAAGTTCTATACGGTGACGGTGTTAACTAGCGGTGCTGCAGTGTCAGAACTCACCTCCTCCCGTGTTGTTGACAGCTAATCAAGAGTTTAAGGCCGCGTGTCAATCGGCATTCCTTGCTCGAACACCACAGTGCATGCAAGTGACGTAGAAGTTCCTGTTTATTATGCCTTCCAGATGATCCGCTAACGTGCCTACATAAAGAACAATGTTACTAGCTTGCGTCATCGCATGTTTGTGTATCTCTCACCTCCATAACTAGACGCCACAAACTTGATTGGCGTCACATAAAAACGTCGTCAAGTTACCCGATAAATATTCAGCGCCACACGAGATCAAAGGCGGACAGTCCGGAGCGTGTGACGTGTGATGTGAGCTGAGCTACATCCTTAGTTTATGAACCCCATCTGACGTAATCACGCGCTGAACGAAGAAAAATAGAGAACATAATAACCTTGAGTGCCTTACTTTTGACGAAGACTTACGACTTACTCGCCCTCGGTATAATTAATAGGTATTGTTCATCGCTGGCCTAAATAAGATGACATCAGAGCAGTCGGGAGCTCGGGAGCGGCTATATTACTTGTTAGATCGCGGCCTGCGCCGGAATTTACTCGCAGTTCGTCCTTCGACGTCAAACGACGGCCAGCGCCGACACAATAGAGGAATTTCTCATTACATCGATCTCAGCAGATAAACAAAATGCCATCCCTTTGACTTTCTACTGTTTTATTAAAACAACGCGCAGGAACTGAACAACAAGGGATCGCCACGCCCGTAGTTTCCTGAGAGATATACTTCATTAGATAAATGGCATGTATCTGTCTGTGGGTCAGCTAAATGTATCGCCGCTTGTCCGTGCAGAGCGCTACCCGGCGCACGCACCCGAGTAGCCTGGCCGGGCGCCACAACAAAGTGCCGCAAACGTGTCTTTGCTATTGTTAAACACACCTACTCGGTTCCATTAATTAACGTCAGTTCATCACAGGACACAAGAGCACGCCATTATCATCTCTACCGTCCTGCGATAAAGTTAAAAATAGCGTGCACGAGCCAGGCGATGGAACGCCAGTAACGTAACCGGTCGGTACAAAGGGTTCCTGCTAAATACCTGCGCGGTCGGCGGACAAATATTTACAGGCGCAAGGTATTTCACTGGATCGCAAAGTTATGCGTTTACTAATTCCGGAGCAATGAGCGCGTATTTATTTAGGTGTCTTTACTATACAAAATTAGAGATTACATTAATTCTCGGAGGCGGGAAGTCGCGACTGTTCTCGCTCACGTTCCGTTTATATTGTTGGGCGAGCTCGAGGGGGTAGTTTACAAGAAACAACGCGCCATATTTACAACGCAGCAAATAAAATAACGAATAATTTATTGTTATTTTCTTTATGTATAATGAATACAGAGTTGCGGAGAAACTAAGCTAAGGTTCAGCTCCGAGTCGCTTTGGTTTATTAGCATGCGTTATGTGGCGTCACTTGAGACCGCGACGCTAATTTGTATCTCAGCAAAAGATTATGAAGTCTGTCAGTAATGTGAGGCGGAGGGTGTGGCGGGTGCGGGGCGGGGAGGGGGGCTGCTCATCAACCGACGACAAACGTATGCTGATGAGGGCTCCGATGAGTATCGGTGACACACACTGCAACTCAAAAACACACACAGTGTCGCAAACAAAGTCTAAAATCACTACATCTATGAAAATATCAGTGGGTAAGGAACATCAAATAATACGAGATGGTCGACAAAACGACAGAAATGCGTCGCATTCATGACTAAAACTAGAAGTAAACACAAAAGTGCACCTTCAAGAGGCTTCAAGTCAAACAACACAAGTGATGTGGTGATAAAAAACTAAATGCATGCTGGTCCACAAACAACTTATATGTGTAAGTTCTCTAAGTTGGCCGCACGCTGTCGCGTTGTGTCCCAACCCCCCAACTGTGACGTGCGCTAAGTCCGCACAACTCACTCAGTTGTCGCACGAACTGTCCGCCGGCATCAATTACACAATAACATAAATGAACCTGAACACAATAATATTTCAACAAGCCAGCAACAAACATACATACGCTATAGCTCGGCGATGATTGAAATTTAAAAAACAAATCAAGAGCTTAACCGCACGCAATAGTTTCGTCCGAACCGTCGCGAGCACGGGCGCGCTGTCGCTGTCACACACACTAGTAGCGAAGGATTCAATAACAGTTGACTAAAGTTTAGTAAATTGAGGCATTCACCGCACAGACCGAGATGTGCCTCTACCACTTAGTTGTGCTTGGTACGCTAGCGCGTATTAACTTTCAGTGTCGGGAGCACGCCTGGAGGGTTCACCTAGTCACATATGGGATGCCGTGACCCCCAGTGGAGAACTCATTTTAAATGTAGGTTTTTCTTAGCGAATACAGCATTAAAAGCGGTGAAAATAAAATCTGATGTATAATTTTACAAGATTTATTACTTTATGCGTTGGTTTTAAAATCCAAGCATTTGTACACTCGAGAGCAATGAATCCGGGTCACTTAAAGAATGTTAAAAATCTCGGAAACTAAAAATGATAAGTTAATGCAATAAATTGTATTTAATAGACAATGTAATACTCCTTAAATGAAAGTAAAAAAAATATGAGTCACCATACATTTTATTAACACAAAATTACATAAAGAAAAAAACTGTTGATCTCTCCTTAAAACAAAAATAGGAAACATGAAATTTTTGAACTTTATTACGATTTTCTTGAATTTTAATACTTCGTATTGCCTCCTCGTGCTTCCATTACTGCGTTTACGCGGTTTGGCATGCTGTACACCAAGTTCCTTATACGATTTTGGGGAATATTCTCCCATTCCTCTGTGAGAGCAATTTTGAGCTCACGAAGCGTGATTGGGGGAGGGTTTCGTTGTTTTACGCATCTGCCTAGCTCGTCCCAAGCATGCTCGATCGGGTTGATATCCGGGCTGCGCGCTGGCCACTCCATACGAGTAATGTTCATCTCTTGAAGGTAGTCATTCACAATCCTACCTGTATGAGGTCGGGCATTGTCATGCATAAATATAGCATCCTCACCTAAATTGACCATAAATGGACCAACGTGATCATTGAGGATTTCTTCCACATATCTTCCGCTAGTTAAAGAGCCGTTTTCTATGATCACCAGCTCTGTGCGACTTTCAGAAGAAATTCCGGCCCACACAAGTACAGACCCACCACCGTAGGCTACTTTTTCTTCGATGCATGCTTGCTTGAATCTTTCCCCTGGTCTTCGATACACTCTGTGTCTTCTATCGTGCTTGTAGAGCATACATTTTGATTCGTCGGAGAACATAACTTTTGACCAATCTTCAATACTCCAATTTACGTAGCTCTGGGCATATCTTAGTCTTGAAATACGATGCCCACGCTCCAGTTTAGGGCCGTTTGCAGGTCTAAGGGGTTTTAAGTTAGATTCAGCAAGCCGACGTCTTACTGTCCATGCACTTGGGTTACTTCCTCCGAGGCGTCGAAACTGATTTGTGAGTTCAGTTCCTGTAAGAAAGCGATTTCGAAGCATGGTGTTCACCAAGTATCGGTCTTTTCGTGCTGTGGTACACCTGGTTCTGCCCGTTCCTGGTCTGCGTAGGTTAGAACCAGTTTCTTCGTAACGTCGGAGAACTCTTTGTACTGTTGACAGCGACACACCGACAGTCCTGGCTGTATCGCGCTGACTCCGGCCGGTTTCCAGCATTGTAAGTATTCTGGTGCATTCTTCAGGCGTAAACGACATAATTTCAGCTTGAATAATGAATATAGAGCACTATCAACATGGTTTATGTACCCACATAAATGACAGATTACAAACAAAAGCAAAACCAAATGCTGTAATTTCGTAGTTCCATCTTCGAAAGTGGCCCTTTTTCAAATTTGATTTTTTTATGATATAACTTTACAATAACTAAGAAGTTTTAATACCTTCATTTAAGGAGTATTACATTGTCTATTAAATACAATTTATTGCATTAACCTAGCATTTTTAGTTTCCGAGATTTTTAGGATTCTTTAAGTGACCCGTACCCTAATTACGTAATACACGATCAATCGGAATTTGAATCGATTTGAAACAAATTGCTAATCCATTGCTTCATAAGTTCGAAAAAAAAATGCTCATCAACGTTAATTACGCAGTGGACGTTGATGAACTGTCAAAATGAAACAAATTTGTCGTAATTGTTTACGAAAATGTGTTGCGTAATTTGATAGCCGGATTCATTGCTCTCGAGTGTATTTTTCAAAAAATGATTTCTTGAAATTCACGTTGTTCACGTCGTTGGTCTCCAAATTTAGCGGCCACTAACAAATTCCATGCTAAATAAGCTCTTCCAGACATAATTTTAACTTCAATAAACTCAAAAACGTGTATATTTTTAATGTAAACATGTTTCACTCCTCAAAATGTAGCAATTAGTGAGGTACGTAACAATTTGTTATTAGTAATTAACTGTTTATTTATTTTACCTCGATGGTCCTAGTTTATTATTTATAACTTCCAGTTACAGCTATATATCTACATATATCTAGCTATATGTAAGCGGGCACGCCCTTTATGACTGACTGGAGGCTATTATTTAGATATTGTTTACGTTTAGTCTTTATTTTTTTATTTCTGCCTGAGTACAGTTCTCGATATTTTTGTTTGGTATATTGCGTGTGCTATCTGACATATGGCTATAAATGTAGAATATTATGTTTAGTGTTGCGTATTGTAAATAATTTTGCATAAGTTCGATTATATAGAATCTTTTTTTTTTCCTAACTGAACAGACAGCTGTGCTGCTGGGGAGTTTGTTGTCTTCCCAGCGAAAGCACTAGGAAGTGGTGAAGGGTGGGCGTTTTGGGGGACTGTCTTATGTAACTTCGACGTTCGAAAAGTGCTGATTCTCAGCCGAGTTTGAATAAATGACTTTTGAATTTTGAAACTATCGCAAGCGTATTTTTCGATAGCGTCTGTCGAATTAGTGACTCATGGTGCCGCTTTGTATGGTGACAGCTGAAAAACGTTAGTGACTATCGAATAGACTGATAACGTTAGGTTTCTTACCTATCGAAATCTATAAAGCAGTACCATATATTTTCATATCGATCATTTACTGAGACGCTAGCGAGTTTTGACATTATCTAAATATATTTGATTCACGTTAAAACGCTAGCGAGTTTAACATTAGCGAGTAATTTTTCGATGACATCTGATGGTAGACGTACTGACTGAGAATCAAACAAATTAGCGTTCAACTTCCTTTGCTTTGTAAATACGTATTTTTAGAATTTTATGACTCCCAAACGCTCAATAATTTTAACATGGATTTCTGATAAGAAAAGATTTCGGGTTGCTACGCCGTAGTCGATGTTCTAGCTACGCCGTAGCAATAGTGACTACGCCGTCGTAGCCAGTAACAGAATAGTTTTGTTACGATAAATTTAGCGTCGTTTGTTTTGCTTTATTCCATGATAGTTAAATAATATCAATCATAAACAAATTAAAAACTTGTACTAAGTATAATAATATATCAAGCGTGAACATGGAATTACGTAAGCAGGTATATTGTACTCGTATTATATGTTACAAGTTATTGGCTTGAACCGTGTAACGTGAGACGGTTAGCGACGGGCAATTTGTCACTCTCGGAGCAATATTCAATCATCAAACGTCGACCTCGTTCCGCCCTAATTCACATTGAGGTGACGAAAAGCGTAACTTTGACTTTTAAAGATTATAAATACTTTTAATAAGTTTTTATATCGATTCACACATCTGTATCGTAATATCAGCAGATTTCATTTCAATCCGTTTTGAACTCAAGTCTGAATAAATGAAAAGCCGCAAAAGTCGGTTACCATCCGCCTGCAGGAGCTGTGCTCGGTGCAGCGGTGGTGCTGCACGTGTGTGACGTTGTCCAGCGGAGCAAGCGGCAGCCATTCATATAGCTTGTTGAGCGACGCATTGCTACTGCATAAAGATGACAGGACCCCGGGGGCCCCAGGCCCGCAAGGCTCTTACTCAGAGACACACACTAAATCTTGTTAACTGCCCCAAATTGACCACACGCTGACCCTCTCCCTGCCCTTGCTGATCGCAGTCTATGAATATCTCATGAATGCAACTATCAAGCGCATCATGATAATAAAGTTAGCATAACATAACATCACGCCTTGTCTCTCCGAAGGGTTGGGCAGAGGTGTAGTAGGTACACCCATTTTGCCAGTTATGTTTAAGTCCCATGTCATAGGGGGCGAGCCTATTGCCATCAACCGGGCACAAATCCAGACTCCGGGTTGCTACTGAGAAATCCCAGATAGAAAAACCCAATAACACTTGGTCCGACCCGGGAATCGAACCCAGGACCTCATGCTCAGCAGTAGCGCTTGCGACCACTAGACCAACGACGCAGTCTAAAGCTAGTTAAGCAATAATAAGTAGGTAGGTAATTAACAGTCTTGTGTTCAGAAATAAAGTAAACAAACATACTATGTTCAATCATATTTAAATTATTAGAATAAGAAAATTAACTATGACATCAATCTGGTGTGAAATAACAGAAGTGAAATCTTTCTTCTTTAACTAGGAGAAAAAACCCAGAGTTCATGTAACGTGTATACGACACATAACATCACGTAAGAGGTCTCGTGTCGAGACACACTTCGCCTGTGACGAGTCCCCGCAGGCCCCGGGTCGCGGCCACCGACGAACTGCAATACAACAAATTTAATATTTAGATATTCGTACCATAATGTGCCAGTGAGCCAGTGAACTGGCTCATAAATGGTTTGCTTCTATTTCACGATAAGTTTACTGCACAGCTCCTTCAACTACATTAAATGTTGTTTGAATAGGAAAGATTGTGGTGACTAACTCCCCACAATGTTTCCTGCTCGCTCCCGCAGACAGCTGACTGTTTCCCAACCTAACAGCTTAGTCGGAATACAAAATGATGGAATTATGCACTTCTCATGTATCGAGCTTACACTTCAACTCGATGCTGAATCGGCACCGAATGCGGCTGATGTCGACTATACAGGGTGTTAAAGTAATTGCGTGCCATAGCTGAGGGGTAGGTTCAGTATCGATAAAGGAAGACAGAAAAAAAAACTACCAAGCACATCATGATAATAAAGTTAGCATAACATAACATCACGCCTTGTCTCTCCGAAGGGTTGGGCAGAGGTGTAGTAGGTACACACACATTTCGCCAGTTATGTTTAAGTCCCATGTAATAGGGAGCGAGCCTATTGCCATCAACCGGGCACAAATCCAGACTCCGGGCTGCTACTGAGAAATTCCAGAAAGAAAAACCCAATAACACTGCCCGACCCGGGATTAGACCAACGAGGCAGTCCATACAAATAAGTATTATAAATTCGAAAGTAACTCTGTCTGTCTGTATGTTATTTTTTCACGAGTGAACCATCGAACTGATTTCGATAAAATTGGGCATGTAAATAGATGGCATCCTGGAAAAGGACAGGGTACTTTTTGTCTCAAAAATAATCCTAAGGGATTGATATAACTCAAACTCAAACTCAAAGCATTTATTTCAATTAAACCCTTTACAGGCACTTTTGAATTGTCAAAGAGTCAGTTAGTCAGAAAGTTGAAGCTAGTTGCCCGTTCCAAAACGTAGATCTCTATGGAGAAGAACGGGCAAGAAACTCCAAGGACACTCTTTTAAATATAGAAATTACAAAATCCTGGGTACATTACTCTTGTTGATTCTATATGTGAGAACAATGTAAAAAAAAAATATATAAATAAAAAACGATTAAAAATAAGCCCTGGCAGATAAGAGATGACCAGTCTCAACTGACGGCGCCCGTTCACGAACATGACGCTATATAGGGGATGAAAGATTGTATGGGAAATCCAGCATTTCTTAAGTTTCAGAAAATTCAAATTTATGCTTTTAGTATCTAAGAAATAAAGAACTACATATTTCAGCATTTTTGTAAAATCATCCCCCAAAGGGGTAAAATAGGGGATGATTTTAAAATTCACAATTAATATAGATATTTTTTTTGTCTTCTTTTCAAGAGATTTAAGGGGTTGGAAATATAGTCATAGTCCGTATTTTGAATTAACATTTAGTATTTCGGCCCACTCGAAACTCGGCCAAAAGTTATAATAATAATAATAATAGCTTCTGACGACCCGTAACGACTGTCAAAGATCCACGAATGACATCCGGGACCAACGGGCGGGTTACCGTGCTATCCGAGGCACGGAGGAGTCCAACGGGAAGCACCAAATAAACTGGTTTATTTGCGAGTATCAAAATATGCGGCATAAAAGGCAGTATTTTTTTGTTGCGTTGACTTGGAAGTTTTATTTTCGTTACAGCTCCAAGAGACCGTAAATCTAAGTTTTTGAAATATATTTCAACATGGGTAGACCATGATCTGACTTAGGACATAGTATAGTTTTTATCCCGATATTCCCACGGGATCGAGACTGATGCGGTGAAACCGCGGGGCGCAGTTAGTAAATTAAATAAAAAGGAAAGTTTAAAACTAAAACCCAATAACGACAAAAACACCGGTTTTCGTATAACCGGAGTCACACATAATCTGAACGATTTATGCCTTAATTACAAGACATACATTTAGTAAACGCGTATTGACGTGTGACTACGATTAAACGAAAAACAAAAAAAAGTCGACATCGATATCTTGTTTAAGAACTGCTTTTTAGTTAACGTTGTTGCCGCAGTCGGGTTTTAGATTTAATCTTTCTTTTGTTTGTCTATCGGCTACTTTTTGTTGGTAAACTGTAGGGATAAATTATTGAAATTAGGATTATTATGATTTCGATTATTATGATTTCTAATATTATGAGAAAAAACGCGTTCGAACCTCAATTTTAAAATTGCACAAATTTTGTCTAGTTAATGAACGCATCACCAATAAACTTAGTAACCTATAAAAAGTTGGAGCCGGACACCGCTGTACGAGCACCACCAATGAAACATGAGTAGTTGTCTATACAATCGGATGTCTGTGGCAGCCATTACAGCGCACGGAGTGTTTAGAATACGACTGTCGACTCCAAAAGAACAAGAAGAAGCATTCATTTGAGATAATATTCAAATTTTGAATCCACTTCAATAAGACCGATCGTCTCTTTATCTTCATATCCGAAACAAGCCTTCAGTATGCGGCTGAAAGTGAAAATGTTTTGGTAAAATTAATTCGAGCTGCCAGCATACCAAAGAATGGAATATCTAGCCAAAGAGAACAGAAATAATAAGTGATTACTTCCGGCGCCACCTGAGGGCCGTCACAGGGCTCTCCGAATCAATCGATATCGAGCCAAAAATATCCGCGACGGCACTCACCGCACTGAGCACTCAACCAGCGACCACATGCTGCCACTAAGTATGGCCAGCGGCCACATGCTGCCACTACGAATGGCCAGAACGAAAGAAAAGAAAGAAGAAAAGACTAGAATCAATTATTATAACTTTTTTTGTAAATGTTGACGTTCATAAGTGCCTTTTTGTGCCTAATTGAAATAAATGATTTGACTTTGACTTTGAAAGACCGAACAATGTTTAATGACATCTAGATAAAATAAATAAAAAAACCGGCTAAGTGCGGGTCGGACCGCACAATGAAGGGTTCCGTAGTTGGGATGAATTTATCCCAAAAACAAACCTAACATTGTAGTTGAAAAACATGTTCTCCCATACCGTTTTATCGATATACGTCACGGTCAAATCTCTAACAGCAAATGTAAGATTGTACTCGAAAAAAACAAATACCTATCTGTGGAATAGCTACAAGTGAACTATTTTCGGACATTTTCCTTTACATGTGCTGTAAGACCTTGCGTCGTACCGTTTGCCCATATGAGGAATTTCTCCTGTATTGTGGGTGCGTTTATAAACATTTAAACTCACATACACAAATAGCCAGACCCGGAATAACTACTTGTAGGTCAAGTGAATTAAACTATTTTTTGGTGAAATGACTGGACACCGTAACATTTACATGCGCCCGATCGGCTCCGAGAGACATTGTTTTAACAAAAACTTTTTTACACTGCACGTATTAAACTAGCTTGTGACGTAAATCACCTTGCGCTAATACTAAATAACCTGCCTTGCTGCGAGCAACTTGGAAGTAGCGCACGCCGCTGTCGCGACACCGCCCGCTCGCTACGATCGCTTCGCTCTTAACTTAACCTAATCCATTTCAACCAGTTCACAATTTTTCGACAGATTATTATATAACGGTAATAATACAATGGGTGTCTGCGTTGAATCCGCCTTTTCATTGCCACAAAACAACAAATGCGGCTGCACTACAAACCGCTGTGTGTTGCAGCTGGGTTCGGACGGACTATTACTGCTTTAAGCCATTAGCAAGATAATGCAGCACAGACTTCATTAAAATATAAAGGTACTGTACTAGCAAATCGTATACATGGTGTGGAAAAATCAGAGGTGTGACAAACGAGAAAAAAAATCCTGTTTGTCATACTGGTGTGATAATCTGGTGTGACTACGAGTCGGCAACGACTCCAGGTGATAGACGTCCAAGTTGGGCACATCCCTATGCACACACAAAATGACTGTCTCAGACGTGCTCGACATCTGAGACCGTCATTTTGTGCAGCACAGCATCCTTAAAGGCTGCCCAGTCTGCTCTTTTGGTGTTGAATGAAGGTGGAGTTATTATTATTTCCTTTTGTTATAGGTCTGCGGGTGGCGATGCAGAAATCGATGGCATTGTGCTGTGATGACGTGCAACAGTCCAGGTTGACCCTCCAATCCCGAACCGAGTCATACATTGAGGCGGACGCCAGCGTTACGTCAATGATAGACGATCGGTCGCGCCCGTGCGTTACTGTCTCGAAAGTCGGGGTGGTTCCGGTGTTGCAAATATACATGTCGTTGGCGTAGACGCATTCCAGAAGGCTGATTCCTCTGGGGTTTGATTTATCGCTTCCCCAGGCAGGTTGCCAGCCATTGGAATCTCCCCCCAATATGGACTTGTGTTGCGATGTGGCTTTGAGGAAGAAGTCTATTGCTTCAAGCGTGCAGGAGGTGTCATTTCTGGAGGTCGGTTTGCAGCTGAATCACGCTTAAGTTAGCTGAAGATATTCCAGACTCCCCCAACACCACTCCACACCCGGTTTTGATGAGAATGCATGCTTTGACATTACATCCGTTCGAGTATTGGAAGATGTCGATACCCGATATAGGCTTGACCTCCTTGCCAGATCCTATATAGGGTTCGGACAGCAAGGCAATATCATATTGCCCATTGTAAAAGTACGTTATAAAATCATGGAAACTATTTTTTGAGCGATCAATGTTACACTGTACTTATTTTGATGAGTGACTTATCCATAATCAGTGCGGCTGGTAATTTTGAGTTTAAGTGATTTCACTCTAGGACAATTATTTGCTGTGGCCTTGTGACTAACGTCATAGCTGGTGTTGAATTTTGTGTTATGCTGGTGACAGTTGAAGCATTTGGGCGAGCCATTCTTCTCTCGAAGTGGGCAGCTTTCGATGTTATGGCCTTCTTCAGAGCAGTAGGTGCAAGGAAATTGTTTCACGGTGCATTTTGTCTTGATGTGCCCGAACTGCAGACACTTTTTGCACTGGATGAATGGTGAGAAGTCTTCGGAATGGACGCGTTGGTGGTCAACGCAAACTCTTCCCATATCGACTATTTTACGCCACAGGGTGGGGTGAGCAATTAGGATGGCATTGTAAAGTTTTATGTTCCTGTTATTTCTTTTGAAGGCGAGTCGCAGATCATCATTCTTCTCAATGAAAGGCGATAGCTCTTCGTTCTGGCCGCGAATGATGTCTATTAGCTCCTCCGATGGCGTGTCTGTTGAGATTCCCTTGAGGATGAGCATAGGTTGCAGTTTTCTTGCTGGTTCCGCGCTGAGCTGGGAAGATGTTTTCTTGAGGATCTCATCGCGCTGTTTCTCCGATTCGAACTCAACTCTTAGTTTATAGTCGGACTGGATTTTTGTATTCGCAAAGGTGGTGGTGCGGAAATTAACACTGTTCCTAAAAGACTGCACGACTTCCTGGCGAGTTTGTGTGTCGCCCTTAGCCGAGACGATGAGGGCAGGTCTGTTTGGTGGGATCTCTTTTATTGGGCGTTGAGATTCAGGCGCACTAGTAGCCTGCGCGTAAGTTCGTGATCCAGGAGGTGCTGGTAGACTCGTTATAGTATAGAGGTGCTTGCTCAACTCCTCTCGCACGCAAGGCGCAATCTCCTTTCTGAGTGCCCCGTCACCATCGTCAGTTCATGGATTGGACCTCTGTTTTTCCGCTCGTGACGATCTCGTTTTTGAGGTCGCCGATGTATGATGGTGGATGGCCTTCTTGGCCGACTTCATCACGAGGAGAGAGAGCGAAGTAGGGGAGCTTTGATATCGCTAAGCGTATTTCATCCGACGCAAGAGCGATTGTCTTTTTATTTCCAGTCGTGACGCTTTTACTCTTGTAAACGGAGGTTTTGATGCATTCAGCAAGTCTGAATATGACAGTGATGCATGAGTCCATGCTGATAACCTCTGAAGAGTCTGCAGAGAGGGGAGTAAATTTGATCGGGGGTGGGGGAATGACAGAACGAGGGGGAGTACGGTCTACAGACATTTTTAATTAAATTTATTTTATTCTGGAGAAACTGTGTTTCTAATGGCTGAAGGATGGATGTTTTGGTGGAAAATAACCACAAACATCATTTAAAGCATCAGGGTGCACTAAAATACAATAAAAATATTTTGCAAAAATAGTCTACCCTGCCACTATAGGGAAAATTCCCTGCCCACCCAGCAGGGATTTTTTTTCCGAGATAGCCACGCGTGTGAGGTATCAAAACACGCGTCTGCGCACGGGCTAATTAAAAACGGAGTGTTTAGAGGTAGGTGACCAACAAAATTTTGAATTTATATTGAAAAAACGTCATTTATAGCAGAAAAATATGTGTTTATAGAATTTTTTGTTCTACCAACCAACAAGACAGAAAACGAAAAATTATGGCGTTAAACTGAAAATCTTCGAGTTATTCGAGATTTATGTGTTTTTACGAAGTGAAAAGACATTGTTCGGCGTCCATGCATCGTTCGCCTAAGAACCAACAGACACGTGTATTTACTTTCTGTGTTCTAAATAACGAATATATTCGATTGAAATTAAATTAAAATCACGGACACTTCTGAGAATTGTAAAAAATCAAAAAGACTTTCGGATTTTGGGGTTATAATTAGGTTAATAGAAACATAAACTTAGCGTTTATATGTGAAAATTTGGATTTACATTTACATTGGAACGAGTCCGAACCTTTTTTTTCTCTACAGTCTACACTAATTTATTCGTAGTTATGACCAATAGAAAAATGTACCTAATCTGAGTGATGACACTGTCATTACTAGCAAATGTCAAAGTGTCATCTGTCAATTCATCGACTGTCAGTCGATGTTGCTCGTTTCACATAGCGCTTTCAGCCGCTTTATTTTGTTGGTAAATAAAAACCTTATTCATAGATCAAGCGCTGAGTGAGCCTATTCAAAACGTCAAATTGAAACAAAAAATAATGGCGCTGGGGAATAAGACCGAATAATTAATTAATTAAGGACCTCTCTTTGGCTAAAGGCCTCCTCCCTTTCTTGCCACTCTGTCTTGTGCTGCTGCAGGCCAATTCGGGCCGCTACTTTTTCTATCTCGTCGAGCCATCTTTCTCGGGGCCAACCTTGTTGACGTTTTCTTTTTGGGAAACCACCTAACTTATTTAGACGTAAAATAGAATGTTTGATCAGAAAGTCCCAGCAATCATAAAATTTATATCACGGAAAAGCGTGTCTAGGGCTGCGTGGGCCGCACGGACTACTCCTCCTCCTCTATTACAGAGCCGCACTACAAGGTCTCTGTAAATTAACTACACACACGCGGCCAAGCCGAGGGAACGAAGGGGAGTTTCCTTTCACCCATAAGCAAGCTCCATTCTGCTTTATAACATTCAAAATTTATTTATTTAGTCGGAATTGGTGCGTGGCTGACGAAAGACCCGCTCAGCGCTCCAACTCGCCAACTAGCGCAGATCGTCCGACGCGCTACTTGTGACACTTTTGTCATGTAAAGTTCCTGTCATTAGACGTTTTAATTTTGTAAGGAACGGAACGTGTAAATTATGGAAAAGCTTGAGGAAGTGTCTGTAAAATCTTTTTAACGTCAATAAATATATGTTAAAGGTTAAGTTAGTGAGTACACTGTTATCTAACTTAGATATATTAAAATTTCTCTTACCAGTGTCGGCTCGATTATTTTTCTATTTCAGTTCCTTTCCGACGTAGCATAACATTTAAAGCGAAGTTGCCGTTATTTGCCAAAGTATTTCTGTTCCTCGTCACAAGCCGTCGGCCACAACTAGATTGTTTCGTAAAAAGAATTGTTGATCGAATTTCAAACATTTGGCGTTATCGAATGTCAGATTGACGATAACAGTCGTAAGTGTTTTGTCTCGGTCACACGTGGGTGAGTGGTAGACTGGGTAAATAGTGACAAGCATGGACAAAGGATACAGTTAGTGCAGGAAACGCGGGAGACAGCGGCGTAATAGTACCGCCACGTCACGCTGACCCTCGTTACAACGACGTCACGCGTCACGCGGTGGGACTACGTCGTCGTCGATAAACAATTCAACAGATATACAGATACTTCACTTTGTGCAAAAATCTGAGACATAAAATCATTTGCTCAGAGGCTGATAACATGGGGAGTGAGGCCCCGGACTGACTCATGCCGAAACGGTACCCGAAGTATTATCGACTCGTTACCTAGTGGCACCGCACGGCGCGGGGCCAACGATTCATGATTCTCCTAGCCTGCATACAGACATCTTTTCAAATAACAAATTACATAGTCATTAGTTCTCAAACATTAGGCATGTTGACCGACATATACAAACTCACGCGATGAGTATCTACTACGTTAACCTGTGCAGTCTGCGGGATCGACTGAATGTAATATATGATGCGACACCAACTCTTTTATGTGTAATGACGATGATTTATGTAATTTCATTAGAAATTCGGGAAAAATGTCGAAGGAATTATATTTACAAAGTTTACGAAGCAGGAAAAAGCAAATAAGCAATAACTTAGAGTGAGGTAACGATCTCGTAAGTAAAAGGGAGAAAGTTGGCAATTTATGAGTTCAATAGTAGCGCGGTGACGGAATAAATCATCGCGAGAGGACACCGTCCGAGTCACCGGAGCGGAACCCGCGCCCGTACTATAACGTAGGTGTATTACGAGTACCGACCATACAGACATAAACTCACATCTGTATTTAATTCTCTGTATGATCGGTTAATTTCCTATACGTATAGGATATATATTTATATAGTACTAGCATTCTATGCGTTTATGGACCAACATTTAAATTACAGAGAGTGCACTCTAATGAGGAGAGCTTCTCGCCGTCCTCGACTAGGAATACATGTATTCCTAGTCGAGGACGGCGAGAAGCTCTCCTCATTAGGACTTCAAACTTGTCGCAGAACCGAGTGCTATCTGCTCCTCATGAATAACGAATCAAGGAAGTATGCAGCAGAAGCTTAGCATTGAGCACTGAGCGGTTACTATATTCTGACGTTATATCGCTTTACTATATATTACTTCACTTCACTTGCAATAAGTGTGCGTTGAACAGTAACCCAATCGGCCAAGTTAAATAACAGAGATGTAATTTCGTTGTATCTACATAAAGTTACAATTACTACATACCTAAAGTTGTAACAACTAAGCGACTAAAATCTTTCTGTTGTAAATAAACTGCTTTTGTGTTTGTGTTTTTGGATTATTGCCGCTGTGTTGCAGATTCGGCTTGGGTAGTTATGATAATTTACAATAATGTTATACATAGTTGGCGGAATATTCAAAACTAACTATGTAGTATCTTTTAACAACTATTTGCAATCATGTGTTTTACATAAACTAAATAAATTCACCATGCCATATGTGGCATCATTAGTATATTATATAAATACGAACCTGCAAGCACTAAGTTCTAATGGCTGAAGCCAGCACTGAGCGGCACCGCCAGCGTGCAGCGTGGCAGCGTGCAGCGTGCAGTGTGGCAGCCCGTACAATAAACTAAGAGGTCATAAAATATGAACCGCGGATTACGTAATTAGTTATCGGTCGCGCTCGACCTACATGTTCGCATTGTTCGACCTAATTCACAGCGCGCTAATGAGCCGGCCTGCTCATTAACATTAGCCAGAATTTATAATGTCACTGTGGCTTTTCAGAGTTAGGCAGGTATAGCACATGTTGGTGACAGATGACTTGTTTGACTGAATACGTTTAGAAGTCGCAATTGAAATATGTATATCATAGTAGTGAACTTAGTTAGACATTCGCGGGGCTCGTTTACTCAGAAAGAGAATTTATAGTGCAAACTAACCCTAATAGACAAGCAATTACAATAAAATTAAGGTAGCAAGCCAATCGATTACATAAAAAAATAACAATTTAAAATATGTCAGTTAGGTAAACAGTTCATTACAATTTTAGATAAATAAACACATTCATATTTAATCAATAAATAAAATCATAAGTGATTAATTAGTCGGAATCGTCATACCTCTGTTTATCAGTAGTAAACTCAGTAATGGAGTATTAACATCTATCTAAAAGGAATCTAAACAAGGGCCTCTTAAAGGATCCCATGCACTGTTTATTTTATAGCTGCTGGTATACTATTATATATTTTTGGGGCCATACCTAGCACGCTTTTGCTGAAAAATGCAGTTGCCAAATGAAATCCTTCAAATCTTTCATTTGTAATTGTTATAAAGCAGAAACGGACGCGTGAAAACTTTCAATGAAAATATTTAAAGATGCGGAATTATTGATAGCTGGTTTAATATTTAATATGTTAGACATGTAATGTGAGCCTAGTGCTCGTTTATCTTGATACTTTTGAACTAAACTGTTCCAGATAGCGGTATAGTTATCACCCGAGGGAATAATTCCGGCGGTAATTTACAATGCGTTTCCCTTTAAATTACCTATCAAATACTGTACACGTTGAGAATCTGTAAGGTTTAAATTACTATGGATATTTGATTTAAATGATTCATAGAAAACCGGCCAGTTGTCAGTCCTACCATCAAAGAACGGAATTTGAATCGGTGGCAGTTTCACCGCACCTTTATATTGTTTTGCGTTATCATGAGACGCTGATGAGTCGTCTATTGACCTTGAATATTTCGCGGCGATGAGTGATCGCACTCGTTCTACGCGAGTATACCTATACTCCGTCATAAGACTGTTAAAATCGATTTTATGATCAGGATTTAATTGTAAAGAATATGTATTTATTTTATCTAGATTGGTACTAAATTCTTGACGAGTGACTGAGAGTATCTCCGTGTCCGCCATGAATGTTTCCACCGAACGAAGCTCGATACTAGTCGTGTTTATTTTCTTAGAAGTTTCATTTAATGATGATAAACGTTCAAAGATTGTATGATTTTTAGCTTGAAGTAATTTAACTTTCATTTTGAGATCTTCTATGTTGGAATAGTTCTACAAAATAATAGCGTACAAAATATTACGAGTAGATAAAGCGGGTAGACTTAGAATAATTATTTTATTCTAAGCGGGTATACAAAGGAATGCGGTTGAATATAAGTTAGCCGAACTAAATCACGATAATCAGCGGTTAGAATATTTACCTATGCTATTTCAATGCAATAGGCGAAATATTTAGTTGATACAATAATTCTCAATGAATAATGTATCTAGCGGGAATCTACTAACGTGAGTACGCGTTCAATATGGCGGTTTTACGAACTTTGTATTTTAGGTATTTTAACCTAAATCCTAGGAGAGAGACCTAATATATTATGATCGTTGATTCTTTGAATCCGGCTCGAAGGACCAAAAACTTATGTTATATAAGTTGACGCGGCGTTCGAAGGACCACACGCGGGAAAATAATTTTATGTGAGGATGTAGATTTTTGCGTGGACGATATTGGACGACACACGGAATTGAGCAAAAGGGGAATATGAGGTTATGAGTAAGAAAATGGAATGGATGGACTTACTTGAGAACCTTCTGGACAAAACACGTTGATTCATTCAAGGACAACCTTAGCAGACGTCCCACGTGTTACCTGATTTCCCTCCTTTTCACTGTGGTACACTTTGTCACTTACACTTGTCTTTAAATGTCACACTAGTGTCGGCCAACACTTATAAATACAGTTTTTGAGTTTTTGATGCGGTGCAAGAGAGCGTATTATTTGTTTGATGCGGTGCGCTGCGGTTAGGAGAAGAACTGGGATCCAATATTGCGAGAATTTCTCTCAAATCACAGTGGAGGTGTGCGGCGATTGGCTACCGCAGCGGCGGAAGCGCCTCTGATTCGGCGTGTGTGATGAGCATCCATCTCGTTCCGTTGTATAGGAATTGGAAGGGAAGAAAATATAGGTAGCTCAAAACTGCGGTCGGCAATATTATATGTAGTAAAAACTTATGACAAAAGCTTGCGCGAGCAAATAGTGTGTTTTTTCAACGCTCGGCTCAACACCGAGATTTGAAAATCCAGTGCGCGATCAATCCCGCCGCGATATTTTTACGTCATGTGCGAACATGGGCTTACTGTCACTTATAAGCGACTTTTGGCATTTGCGGTATTGCTAGTTCAAAAAAACATAGCTACATGGAAGTTTTTTTAATATTTCACATGTATAATATGGGTATCAAAAACTGAAATCCATTTTTGGAACTTTCTCTGAGACAGGTATAGTTTCTTTGAACCTTATCAAAATAATTAATAATAATAATAGGTGCCTCATTTAATTAGAAACGTCTAACGGGCCTCTGCGAGTTGGCTTCGACCCCTCGTACGCCTTCTAAAGGTCCGGTACCCCAGGGTCCCGAGAAATGTCAAGTAATAAACTGGCAACAACTTGTCAACAGAACATCTCCTGTACATAATTTTAACAACTAAGTATATTAATTTTGACGCATTTTTACGAGATTTTTCCACATTTTTTAATACACATTAAACCTAAAACTGGAAAACCACAATAAATTTCAATAAAAAGATCACAATTATTCACCAAAATGCAATAGAATTTTATTAAAAACTGCCGAATCGGATAAAACAAGAATAAACAGGAAAATGATGATAAAATGAAGATGTGTTGAACGTCATGCGCTCATACTATGGGGCTTCAGAGGGGGGAAACAACCTGACTGCGTACCGTGTTCGGATGCTCTCTCTTTTTCAGGTGCTTGAGCCAGCTGTCAACGTTTCGGCACAACGACTATTGGATCAGGTGCGGGTCATCCAGCGTAATAATATGTTGGATAACACTGTACTTGATCGCCTACTAAGTGAAATGCAAAGTAGCTATGCCATCGCTCCCCCTTCGCAGACTGTTGTAGTGCCACCACAGGTCACTACAAGTCAAGCTGACGAGGGGATTGATGACAAGGCTACAAACGTAAGTACCCAGTGCAATGAGGAATTGAGGAGTGCTTTGGAGGGTGCGATTCTGGAATATCGGTTCATGTCGCCCGAACTTAGACCACGCTTACCTCGTTTGCCCATGCATAACAAAAATAGGGCGCTGGTGGCGGCTCTGGATTCGCAGCTATCAAATTATTGATGGGCCGGCGTTTAAATTGTAGACTATCATTCAGATTTATTAAAACAAACAAATTGTGGTACTGTGAACTTACAGCATAAAAAATATTGGAAAAACAAATAAAAATTTAAAGTTTGTATTTATCGCCGTAATCATCGACATTTGATAAGATCTGTAAAGGATCCTGCAGATAATAATATGTTGTCTGATATCGATGATGAATATTTTTCGGGGGATGATAGGGATGATGATTATGTGCCAAGCACTAAAATAAATGTATGGTTATCTTACTCGCCACCTCACACCCGAAGTAAGATCTAACAATTTGTATACTTACTTTTATAATGTAGAACAAATGATTTATTTTAAGTTTGGTTTATTATTGTATCTTATTTAACTGGAATGAATGTATTTAAGTTAGTTTTTTATTATTATTTTATCTTATTTATGGGGTCTATCTCTATTTAATTATGATTAAACCAGTTGTCATCCAGACATATCGTCGTCGTCGTTGTCGTCGTGTTGTCGTTATTCGGTGGAATCGAAGAGAAGGAAGCCCACTTGCCGTAATCGATGTGGTACTGCTCTGGCAGGACCAAATATGTTGGTGCGCCCTGCTACACCGTCGATGCAGCTGTACGTATCCCGCCTGCATCACTCCACGATGACTGAGGACATCGTGGAATACATCAGAACCAAGATCAAGTAACTATAAACTTCAAGTCGTCTGTGGTGCGGGTTCCAACTCAGTACCTAGATACCTTCATGAAAGAAGAGTTTTGGCCGAAAGGTGTGGCGTACCGACGATTTTGTGGAAGGTTACGCGACACCACGCAGCGCAACACGACGCCGAAACAGTCATCACTTCGTGTACAGTAAATTATTCGTTGTTAATATAATAAGAATATGTATGTCTAGGTTAAGGTATTTATCTATGGGCCTACGTCGCCTGAATTAAATGGATTATTATAATTATTATTTATTATATCTTTGATTACACAACACACCCACTCTAAACCCTTCCACCGAGAATATAACACACATTCTGCACCGACACAACACACACCATTACCATTACATTACAAACAAATAAAATATACTTACTTACTTACACACACACACACACACGCACACTCATTCACAAGCACACATATTCACACGCACACACATCAGACACATGTATACACATACGCACAAACACAAATAATCCAAATGTCAAATGGATAGATTGTCATTTCTGATTTCTGCAATGATTTTATGTTAAATAACACTTGTTCTGCTTGCAATTTCTTTTGTGAAACTGAAGTATGTATGGACTTGTATCACTGCCTTTATACGCGTTATTTTATAACTTAGTAAGGGTTCTGGTTGCAATGCCTACCTGTTTTGTTAACTATCATAAGTCAAGTGTATAAGATAACATGGCGCGCCCCTCCAAATTAATGTTTCAATGTGTGTAGTCACATCCTTACGAAAGAGTTTGTATGTAGTAGTAAGTATTCGTCTTCAGTAGCAGGCCGGCAGCGGTCTGAGACAGTCAACTTATTGACACTACGTCGCTCAGTGACATGAAAGTACTGATTGCAAAATAAGTTAGTCAAGCAAGTGACTCCGTTTATTATTTTTCTTGAATTTGGAAAATTCAAGAAAAATAATAATGCGGAGTCAGGTAATTTTGTTTGTTTGTGAAATAAGTTTACGTAATGTTTTGATTGACTTTTATGTCTATTAATGTAAAATCTTTTCTATATATTTTAGGCAAGAGAAGTGATAGCTAAAGTATACCAACATATGAAGTATGAGGCTGAAAATGGAGTGGAGCGCTTGACAGACGCTAGATGGAGAATTTCAAGAGCTGTGGGGGTTAGTGAAAGGACTGTAACAAGAAATCTCAAAGAAAAAGCAATATGTGATGCAACTGGCACACAAATGAGTTCACCGTGTAAAAACAAAAATCCTCGCAAACGTTTAAAGCGTGACATCGATGAATTTGACAAGGGGGTTATAAGGCGTACTGTCAGTAACTTTCATAGAGAGTACAAACAATATCCAACATTAAAAGCTCTGAAAAGGGTGCTTACTGAAAAAAATAATTTTGACGGATGCTTGGAGACACTACGGCGTATACTTCTTGATTTAGGATATGAGTGGAAAACTACTGAAGACAATCGTCAAGCGCTTGTTGAAAACCATGACGTACAGTTGCTCCGCTATAAATATTTAAAACAATTGAAGAAATATAGAGAAGAAGGGAGGAATATTGTTTATACTGATGAAAGCTACATTCATACCACACCTATACAAAATAAGTCATGGGGAACTAAACAAAGAACTGTAGCAAAGAAAAAAAAATCTAAAGGGTTACGCATCATAATTGTCCACGCTGGTGGAAGAAATGGTTTTGTCCCCAATGTTTCTTTAATTTACAAGGCCAGATCGAAGACAGGCGATTACCACGACAACATGAACCGTGACAATTACAAAAAGTGGTTCATAACACAACTACTGCCTAACATACCAGAAAAGTCCGTAATTGTTATGAATAACGCCTTCTACCATAACACATTTACAGAAAAAGTTCCCACCTTCAACAGCAACAAAGCAGCCATGAAATATTGGCTGGTGAATAAACACATTGATTTCGAGGATAACATGAAAACAATCGAACTATATGATATAATTTATAAAAATAAAGGCAATTCTAGAAACTACGCCGTTGATGGCGAAGCCAAAAATTTAATTGCGATATTTTAAGACTTCCTCCATATCATCCCGACTTAAACCCGATTGAGAAAATTTGGGGAGTGTTAAAAAACTATGTCGCATATACAGGGTGTTTGGCGCATGGACCGACACAATTTTTTCAGGGATTTGGGAGGTCATTAGCTAGATTCTAGCTAAGTTCAAAATAGCTTTTAGTTTTTTTTATAATTAATTTAGAAGTTGTAAAATTTCATTCATTAAATAAAAAAATTAACTTTGGAAGCTTGTAAGGAATTTTCTTGAAACCAGTTGTATAAAACAAAGATGTTTTTAGATTTAAAGGACTTTGGAGAATGCAACAAAATTTGTTTTGTGCCACTACACCCACAAACAAAAAAGTTATTTCAAATTAAAGGACACATTTTGGGAATTTTTTTCATTTAAAAAAAATAATCATATGTAACCAACCGTGACATTTGGGACAAAGGGTGTATGGGTAGAACCTAGCTAATGACCTCCCAAATCCCTGAAAAAATTGTGTCGGTCCATGCGCCAAACACCCTGTATACATCCATCATGAAATTACTTCATGAACGTCTAGACATGATCGATTGCACGATGTGGACCAACACTTGCTGACATGTGGAGGTGACGGAATCCAAATACTGGAAAAACTACGACGACGAGCAAGAATTTATTATTCACGTAGGAGAATCCGATTCTGAAAATGATACATCAAGCTCATCAACATCATATGACAGCGATGAACAACAAAAATGATTAAATTTTAATTTTTTCAAATTATGATCACCAACAACCATTACCAAATATTTAAAATTATGATTACGTAATCATAATTTGAAATGTTTTTAACAAAACATTTATTGTGTAATTTAGGTACAGTCTCATTAACATACCTATGTTTAACAAAATAAATGATTGATTGATATAAAAGAATTTTATAATTATAAACCTTCCGGAATAAATTCTCTAAATTATGATGAAAACCTTATCAAAATCCGTTTCGTATTTTAGAAGAACAACGCGGAAATACAGACGAACGCGAAAGGCAAATTTGTTTTATAATATTTAGTGATTAGAGAAGATTAGAGATTGAGATAGAGATGGAGATGTGTCAGCTTCGGGTTAATTGATATCCACGAAGATTAGTTCTTTAGTGAGTAGAGAGATGAGGACAAGATAATTATTATCAATATTTAACGTTATACTCGTCGGTCAGATTTGCTCACCTCTTATCTGCTATGGCCATTCCTAAAGCTAATGTCTTCGTTTTCGTAATAAATTGCACTGCTGCTACGCCGTAGCTCGCGGCTTAGCCGTAGCTTACTGCTACGACGTAGCTACAAAATCACCCTCTTAGTTCTAAGCATTTCTCACATTACTATTATAGTTTTTGTGTTAAACATAGAAGCATATATTGCGTTTTTTGCTGGTTCATGTCCATAGGACCAACATTTTTGACCAATTAAGCGCAGGCGTGACCTCCCATATAAATATTTTATGTACAGGGCATACAAACGAAGCTGACGCACGTAGCTAACTTTGTGTTGGGTGCTGCGGGGACCGTTCAGCTCCGGTAAGTTTATGTTAGAAACAATGTAACTGCATTAAAGTGAGTCTTAACTTCATCGCAGTTTAAAACAGTTACCATACAGTTTCTTACCGAGTCTTCTTAACAGCACTGACGTCTCCAAGGAAGTGGATATTTAACTACTCCCCTTTTTATACAGTGTGACGATTAGCTTATCACATTAATATTGAAACCACGTATTCTACATATATTACATATTTTAAACATACACAAATAAAAGCTCTATATCTAGCTGTGGGACATGTTTCCGTTTTTAGTAATTAACAACATACATGATGTACAAAAATGACGGAAAAAATGTCAAATTGCATAAAAAAAATCACCTGACCAATACTAGTAGGTCAAGGCCCCGTAGCCCGCCAAGATAGTTCAAACGATGCCATTCTAAATTACTTGAAATGACTAAAAACGTAAACAAATCAAGCAATAAATGTCCTTACGGTTTAGGCGCCTTCCGTATTTTATTGACGCTTTTACTGCTTTATATATTTTTTTGTGTACATCTGTAAAATTGTAAAATTAGTTGTCGGTAACTGGTTAGTGGTGTGACAGTTTATGTTTCTTTTTGTGTTGTGTTATGTTCTCAAGATGCCTCGTATCAAATTCGCGTCATTGGAGTACACCGATATGATTTCGATTTATGGAGAGTGCTATCAAAACGCAGTGCTGGCGTTACGTACCGAGCGAGGTCCGATTGAGGCCTGCTGTGACCTTAAGGTCACGGCAACTCGACATACTTCGAGCACGAATGTGACCCTGCGGACGAGCAGGTATACGCTGTTTAAATCTCTATTATAAAATAAGGGGTAATATAGTCTGTCAATAATTTTACTTTATGGGCCTGACGGATACAATAATCGACTAAATCATTAGAACAAAAGTATGTCGAGTTAAACCAGACTCGGAAAATAGGCCCCATACCACACGGTGTATGTCCTACAGATTTACGGATTTTGCTATGGGCACGGGCAGTACAAAGATTACGAGATAAAAACTCAAACCAAATAATAATCAAAACAGAGCGCTGCGAACAATACAGTGAAGCATGCCAAAACTACACCGCCGCTCTGTGCTCACACGCACACATTTACAACCTTTTAGAATGTCACTACAATCAAACTACACCACACAAAGTGCACACATGTTTACGAAACCGGCTTCACTTCACTGTTGACAGCGCTGTCTTGGTTTTAAATTGGTCTGATGATAAAAACTACTTAATTTGTGATTATTTGGTAACCATACTGTAAAGTTTGTGTTGAATTGTTGATACCGCCCCGCACGTGTTGAGTGCCTGCATGCACTAGTATCTACCTCCCACTGTCGCTCTGTGAATGCGCTGCGAAAGCGCTCGCGCGCCGCCGCGGCGTTGCCGCTTTTACAGGTCAATAAACTAATGTCTTTATTTCCATGGAAGGTGGGTAGGCCTTTAGTGTGGGACGCAACGTGTGTTGATACTCTTGCGCCATCCCATCTTCCTGGCTCAGCGTGCTGTGCTGGCGCTGCCGCTGCGGCTGCAGAAAACCGTTTGGGAACCCGTTTGGGGTTGAAGCCCTAGGGCCGTGGGGTCCGAGTGCTCATGGTCTATTCACTGAAATCTCTAAACGACTGGTTGACACTTCTCGTGACCCAAGGGCTGGTTTTTACCTTGGCCAGAGGCTAAGCATTGCCATACAACGTGGCAATGCGGCCAGTCTCTTGGGCACACTACCTGTCGAGAGCGATGCGGATGAATTTTTCGACGCTATATTTTAGTTTGCATAATATTAATTTACTATTGTTTTTATTAAAACCCACACTAGCTACTAAGATTACTTGTTAAAAATAAAAAAAACTTTCAAATGGAACTTTAGATGTTATATAACTAAAGATGATATTTATGATTTATAAACTAATAGTATCAAAATAAAACAATTTACCTAAAAATAGAAAACTGAATTTTTCAAACTAAATAGCGTAAAATTTGGCACAAAATAGACTACTATTTTGTCTGTCCTTCGCTATCTTGGATGTCGAAATATCCAGAGGAATAGCGAGCCGATATTCTCACTCACTTCACTATGATTCTGCTTAGACCTGAATCTTCTTAGCACACTGCTAGAGGATTCAGGTCTTGGCTATCAGTTGAGGATAGGTGGTCAGGGTATATTTCACCTCCTCTACATGATGATAAAACTCTTTGTCCCCAACAATTTGCAATTGATGGAGCAACTAAAAGTAACTGAAACTTTCAGTATCGCCATCAGGATGGAACTTGGTGTGGACAAATGTGCGGTCATGCATGTAAAGCGAGGGGAGATTGTGGAATCCGTGGGAACCTGACTCGGATGACATAAGCCTTAGAGCCCATCCGAAACATATAAGTATTTGGGTATGTCGGAAGCGTTGGGCATCAATGATACTAACATGAAGTAATCGTTGAAGGTGCGTTTCTTTGGCCCTCTGAAGAAAGTATTTAATAGTCTTCTATCAAGCGGAAACAAGGTGCGTACCTTCAACAGTTGGGTCATGCCGGTTTTGATGTACTCTTTCAGTATACTCAAATGGACAAGACCGAACTCGACGCCTTGGATAGGAGGGTCCATATGCTGCTAACTGCATTGAATGCACCACCCATGATCATCAGTAATGAGACTGTATATCCCACGAAAGTGTGGAGGTCGAGGCTTTTTAAACGCTAAGACCATCCACAATCGCGAGTTATGCAGTCTTGGGGAATATTTCCTAGATAACCGACGTGGGGATGCACCAAGATGTGGATAAGGACAGCGATTATTGTGCCGATAATCATAACAGCCAATGGCTTATTTTGCCAAAAGCTTCGACCAACACATATGGAGGCTCGCGTTGGGCAGCTGGATTAACGACTTAATTCAGAAAGTGGTACTCCTGGACACGGCTCGCATTGCTAGGAAACTCCTCTCTCTGGAGCCTTGACCGGCCGGTAGCTGGACTCTGTTCCCGATACCGGTGGGCTACTATTTTTATATTTGTAAATGTTTTAATTCTAATGCATGGGATTGAGGTGCTCGCTCTGCTAAGCCTTGTGATAAAACCATAAAATTTGTTTGTTTTTATTATTTGATCACTTTATCGTTCTCTGCACATCCTGCCTCAGACACCTACACCTTTTATCCTTGTTTGTGTACTACTAACACTAGTTATAAGATATTTTTTGACTAACAAAATGGACTATATTATTGTCTGAATTTGATAAATAAATAAATAAATAAAATTATTATGTCAAATCATTAAAATATACCAGTTCTAAATACATATTGACACTATCGAAAATATAAATACAAAATGACATGATTACTTAGTAAAGTATGGATTATGTGGATATTTTTTTCCTCTCATTATTTTTTTCTTTCTCTGTTAGTTTTAATGACGGTCTGGCAGTTTGAGTAGTTTATGCGGCCTACCCAAATGTCCTTTCTTTGGTATTGTTCGTCGAGTTGAGCTCCTTAAGTTCTGAGTTGAGCTCCACGATTACTGACAAATGCTTGCACTGACAGGACAGGTCCACTCAAATCTGTGTGGTTCTTTTCTCAAAAGACCATTTCAGACTAATCTACATGGTCCTCATATGGCCTGACCAAGATTATGTCTGGACTTTAAAAGAGACTGTGACCTCTGAGTTTGTTTCGGCCTGTCTTTTCAGTGTAGTCAGCTAGGAAACGCCGAACTTATCTAGCATTTTTTTTTTTAAGATGACGTGTAAAAGTGATTCCTATAACTTATTTACAGAATAAACAATTTCATTTCATTTCAATATTTAATATTATTTATAAATAGTGAAATAAAGGAAGTAATAATATGTACATGTCAGAAATACGTTACTAAGTTGACTGACGCCAGCGCCACCTAGCGGTGTTCGACAGAGTGTACAACATAACGGTCGGACCAGCGGGAGCTAAGCAGAGTTCATCGGTGGCGGTAAAACAAGTTTAGAAATTGTCGCGCATTCCGAATAGTTGTGTCGTGTATCTACAGTGTGTGAATTGCTAGTGTCTGAACTGCAGACGGTTTTTTTTATTGAGCAATAACCAACATTACCTACAGTATGCAGTAGTTAAAATATGCCTGATAATAACGAAAGAGACACATATGTACTGTTAATATTATGTTCTTAGGATAAAGTCATCCCATCTACGGAACCCTTCATTGTGCGTGGTCTGACACGCACTTTGCCGGTTTAAAATTATGTAAATATTATCTTGAAAAAGTAACTACTCGAACTTTACGAAGAATATAAGAAAAAGTCAACGGATAGAAGAGCTACTCAATTAATTCAAGTCGCGTTGTTAGCTCTCCTGCGTCTGCACCCTGGGAGTAATTGTGTCCAGACAGTTGGTGATAATCGTGACGTCGACTTACATAACTGTGTGGTGTCGGTACCTACAGCATTATTAGCCTATAAGGTTCCTACTGCAGGGACACAGACCTCTCTGTGAGAGCGAGTGGGCCATACTGACTGTCACATGTCTTCGAATTTTTGGGTCTAGGTAATTCTGGTTTCCTCACAATGTTATCCTTCACCGTTTTTAGGGCAATGGTGATGAAATAAATTACACAAAGTAAACGCCTTCCTGGGTCGAACCCACGACCTGTGACACGTAAGTCGAGTACGTTAACACTGCCACTGCTGCTCTCGTATAGCGCGGTGGTACAATACATACCTGACAATTATAATGTTTCAGCAGTCACGCGTGTAGGTGGCGGCGTGAAGCTTTGTGACATCATAGTGAGCGTGATGTGGGTGTGGAGGCTGAGACATCGCGGTAAGTAGCCTGTGTTCGATCCCTTGTAGAACAAGTTCTCACGCCGCGCCGCGGTGCCGCACTGCATTGCTTTACTATTCTACGACTCTTTGTATGCAGAACATTCTGCTCGGAGTACAGCCGCGTACTGCTTGGAGGCCCTGGGCCCCGGCGCGAAGGGGGACAGGTCTGCACTCGGGCCCCTCCACTGGTACCGACACATAGGAGATAGTTGCTTGTAGGTCTCCGACTTTATTGCAAGAAGGTGACCCTCATTTTAATACAAGTACCAATAAGGTCAAAGCAAAGGAGTATAATTCGAAGCACGTTCTTGAAGAACTTGAAGCGTGTTTTTGTCTATGAAGTTAGATTTACATATTTAAGAAGATCGCAGCTCGCAGAAAATACTAATGCAATATTTGTGTATGTAGTATTTAGTTATGCCTCTAAATAACAACTATCACTAGGCAATACATGATTAGTATGTTATATTTATTAGTAATGAGCGCACGAAGTAGATGCACGTAGGCTGCGTTAACGTTCATACTCGGGATCACCACTTTAGGGGCATGAGGAACAGAGTGTAAAGTTCACTCATCCACCATAGAAAAGGGAGGATCCTCCGACCAGACGGGGGTTGTGTCTGGCGGGCAACTGCACAGGAGTTTTTTTTTTTTTTAACTATGGCATCTCGCAGGTATACCACTAAAGTATTTACTGCTCAACCGAACAATCCTGTGGCTGCCTTAAGCACTACACTCAAAGCCTCCAGCCAGGAGCAAAACTATTCTAAATTAAAATTAGGCGAACGGTCGCTAAGGGCACCCCCTGTGGGGTACGAACCTCGGCTTAGGGCGTCGCTGAGAGGAGGACAGCAAGGTGGGACAGGCTGGATCAAGGATATATTATTATTATACGGGGAATTTAAAGCTACGCGCTCAGCTGCGGCGCGGGCTGGCGCTTCATCGGACAAGGGTCGGGGGGGAGTATTATTTACTCGTGAGGGTCGCGATCGCGGAGGACCTCGGCGGCGAGGTCGGTACGACGGGTGTCGGGTGTGTTTGTGCACTGTACTGGTGGCCCTATTGCTCTCCTGGAGGAGAGTGGTGGGATCATCTGGATCGGAGAGGACATGCCTAGGACGGCGAAATCGACTAATACGGGAGGGGGTATAATTGGCCGCTTCAACAACCAGAGGGTTGCGGTGATTGGCGGCGGAATCAAAGTGACGCTTGGAAATGCGTTTTAGGAACTGATGGATTGTGGGGATTTTAAGATCGAGGTGGAGGTTAATATTCCTGACATACCAGGGAGCGCCCGTGGCTCTTCTGAGAAATCTATTTTGGATCACCTGCATCCTATGGATATTTCTGGGGGATGTGTGTGCAAAGACAGCACCCACATAGGTCATGATGGGGCGGATGCACGCTGTGTAGATGCGCAATTTGCACTTGAGTGACAACTTGCTGCGTGCATTAACTATGTAGTATAATCTACTGAGAGCGAAGGCGGCCCGCGAGCGAACCGACTTTATGTGCTCTGAAAAGTTGAGGTAGTGGTCGAGGATGACTTCCAAGTACTTGGCTCGCTTCTCCCAGGGGATAGGCTTGCCTAACAAGGTGAGTGGTCGGGGAATTTGAGGGGGTCTAGATCGCGGTTTTATAAATAAAACCGCCTGACTTTTGTCGGGGTTCACCTCAATTCTCAATTTCTTAAACCAGGCGCCAAGGTTATTGACAGCCCGTTGTAAGAGAAGGTGGATCTGGGTCTGCGACCGGCCCCTGTAATATATGGCCGTGTCGTCTGCGAACAGAGCCAACTGCGCCGTATTGCTTTTGGGGATGTCGCTTGTGAACAGCGAGAATATGAGCGGGGCGAGCACGGAGCCTTGAGGGACTCCGGCGCGGATTTGGCGGGGAGAGGATAGGGCTCCCTCGATGCGATAGCGGAAAGTGCGATTCGACAAGTAGTCCCGTAAGATGAGCACGAGACGATCGGGCACTTGCACAGGAGTTGATGTCGGATAGTCTTATATATGTCGTTCGCGCGGTAAACTCGAATTGCGCGATGCAGGATTTGTGTGACGTCATGTCTTTGATGCGTAGTTCGTATGTGGCGGTGTAACCGCTACAAACTAAACCACAGTGTAACAAATTTGTAGCATTTGTTAACCACTACCTACAGTGGAGATTAAATAATAAATTTGTATTTTCAAACACACGTGGCCATATCAGTGGTCTCGTATACTTAATGTTCGTTATCAGTATTTGTTTGGGCATACAAATGTCAGCAGGTATTTGAGTTTGCTTGTTCCCAAGGTTTTCACATGTTTTTGTCAGAGGGGGACTACAGAAGGAGGTAGTGCACGATAAGTATAGGGGAAGAGAAATAGCCTTAAAATACATAAGCATCTTGTGTCTGCTTTAGATAGTAATCGAGTTACTGATGAGTGAATGGACGCAGCTGCAGAGTGAGCGCACGTTGTATTATGTGTTGTTATGCTCAGCTTACAAGCTCATTATTCTTTATTTATTTTATTAGTCCTTATACTGTACTGAAGTTTTCTGAACTCGGTAGACAAAATTATACGGTCAATTAAAGTTATAATAATAATAATAAAATTGTTTATTTATCCAAATAGTACACACAGACACAGTTCAGAGGAAAAAGGAAAAGCACAAAATACAATGAGCATAATAATTACCTTTAAGCACAAAAGATTTAAGTCTACAAAAATAGTCTATGTTTACAAGAATAATAATGAACCCTGTCTCTTAAACTAGGAGGCCTGTATCTTGAGACAGTGATCGGCCAAAAATTGGTATTTATTATAACTGAGCTTTACATGAGTGTCTATTTACCATAATGCTTATTAATATATTAGTATTTATCAAAAATATGGGTCAGTGTTGTGTGTGTGTATGAGTGTGTGTGTGTGTGTGTGGAAAGTGAGAAGGAGTGTGTGTCGATATATGTGTATGTGTGTATTTGTGGTGTTTGTTTTTGAAGAGGTAGGTATTATGTCAAGCGATGATTGATAGTAAAGACTCTGTTTTGATATAGTCCTGCTGTATGATCCAGTCTGAAGTTTTTGATTTGACATTAAATTTATTTAGGTCAATTTTGTCTAGTGCTTTCTGAACTTTCTTGAAAACTTGATGGCTTAGGACATAGTATTGCCGCCTTGCAAATGCGGTTTTGTACTGTACACCTGGGGGAACATATGTACGCTTCATTGGATCAGATGGAGGTAAGCGGGCATGAATCCTCAGGACAGCTTGAAGAATAAAGAGCTGCCGAACTGTCAGTACCTTGCAATCAGCGTAAAGTTGTTTTGTGGGGTATCTGTAGGGTTTCCTTAACATAACTTTAAGAACAGCCCTTTGAGACCTTTCTGCTCTCAGAAGATAAGTCTTCGCTGCTCCACCCCACACAGTTATACAGTATCCAATGATCGATTGGCATAATGTGAAGTACACCATTTTGAGAATGTCAATACTGGCGGATACTCTGAGAGTTTTGAAGATGTGAATAAGACGAAGTGTTCGGGTAGTTAGTGTCTCGAGTTGTTTATCCCATTTTAGCCCATCGTCTATATGAACACCCAAGTATTTGACACTATCGGCTCTGGCAATGGAGGGGCATGAGCACGATATTGACTGATCCTGGCATGAGTGAGCTGCTATCGTGAAAGTACTTGTTGGTTTGGTGTTTGCCCGGATTGCAAAGGGTACGAAATAAGTTTTCTTTAGGTTTAATGTAAGTAAGTTTAGGTCAAGCCAGTGCATCACAGAGGCCAGTCCAAAATCCACCTTTCGTTTCACGTGTTCCCACGAAGGCCCATCAACCAGGATCGCTGTGTCATCCGCATATGCATAGATCTTGCACGCTGGTATTGACATTCTACAAAGGTCATCAATGTATATCAGGAAAAATGTGGGGCCTAGAATGCTTCCTTCGGGGACACCGTATAGCACAACCTCTTCATCACTGTAGCTAGAGCCAATCTTTACCACCTGGGTGCGATTCCTAAGGTAATCTTTGAAAATTTCCAGAGCTATGCCACGTACACCCAAAGACTCTAGCTTGGAAATTAGTCTAGGTATAGAGACTGTGTCGAAGGCTTTCGACAGGTCCAAAAATATACCAAGGCACCTAGTTCTACTGTCCAGGGTCTTAGCAATAGACTGCGTTAGATCTAATACTGCGTCTTCAGTTGAGACTCCAGAACGGAATCCATACTGATTATCCGCTATAATTTTGTACTTATCGAGAAAGCTTCTAAGATTTTGATTAAGGATCTTCTCGAGGATTTTAGAGAGTGACGACAGAACATATTTTACCAGTATTGGTTATATCCTTAATGGTTCTCCACAATGCTTTAGGATTATTTTTAGATTTTTCGAGCTCACTCTTCTCATAAGTCCTCTTTAATTTACGCAGTAGCATATTGCAGAAATTTCGGTAACGCGTATAGGTTACATGTAGTATTAAATTGTCTGGTGACTTCTTACATTTTACGTGGAGTTTATCTCGATGCTTGATACATTTTAGGAGTCCTGTAGTTATCCACGGTTTTAAGGTTCTTTGTTTCCTCGGTACATTGGTATGTTTTGTATGTTTTAGTATCGCTGTTGATATCCTTGTAATCAGTGTAGTCATAGCAGTATTTGCGTCTTTAATGTTGTAGATATCTGAAAAATCTGTGTTTTCTAACTCTGTCTTAATGGCTTCATGATTTAATCTAGTTATGGTGAAACTTTTGTTTCGTGTCGGGTTTGAATTTGAGATTGAAACAATAATTGGTTTGTGGTCAGTAATATGCGCCTCCAATACCAACGTGGTTGCCACCGACTTTGTTTTTAAAAGGATGTGATCTAGGCAGTTTTCCATTCTAGTTGGTAGGAGGTGGGTTGGTGGTTGGTGGCCCATGGGACGCGTTTAGTATTAGGTATTCGAGTGCACGTGACGGTCATTCCTATTGTCCAATTTTATGTCAATATTCAGATCCCCCACAGTAGAGATGTTAGGCGAGTATGATATTTCATCATAAATATTATTTAGACTACTCAAAAAGCCATCAAAGTGATCCTTGATATTGTTCGATGGAGAGCGATATATTGCTACTACCGAGAGCTGATTATCAATTTGACATACAAGACTGTTTGCATGGTTTATGTTTGGTTCCCATACCTTAACATTTAACCCAATTTTAGTGTAGACTATAACCCCGTCGTTCTGGTTTGTAATGTTTTTTGTTGAATGCGACTGGTATCCGTTTAGAGCTGGGAGGTTAGTCACTTTACTCAGCCAACACTCAGTCAAAACAATAACATCAAAATCAATATTAATTAAACACATCAATGCAAGAAGGGTATCAAAATTTTTGTTAATGCTGCGAATATTTACATGGAATAATTTTATACTACTGTCGGCTGTATCTATATATTTAATACACTCATGCGGGTCACAAGAGAAAGAGTTTTCAAGGTTAAGTTTATCTAGGTCCTGATTTATATTATTTATGTTAGCCATTTATACTTTTTAATAATGAACAAAAGAGGAGCATTGAAAGTGACTGTCAGTGTTTTATTATAACATCGCTTTTCTGTTGAATTTATTGAAGTGGCGAGGGGAAATATGTTTGTATGTTTTTTATTCATTTTTAGTGTTCTGTGTAAGATGTGTTTGTTAGTACATAAATTATAACAAAGTGTGAAGTTTACAGTAGAAGTTAACAGTATAATTAAAAAGTCATACAAGTATACTAAATAGCCGAAGTAATGATTGGGCGCAGGTTCAACTAGTCACTTGCTGGTGAGAACTTGAAGACATTCCTCTGAATTTATCAACAGTTGTTTATCGCCCGTTTGCTTGCGAAGAAAGATGTTTCCATTGCTGACCCAACAGAAAGAATAGGCATTTTTCTTCGCGAATTCCCGCGCTAAGTAAAAAAGCTTTTTGGAGGCAGAGGGTAGCTGCTCCGCAACATATACCGCCTGCCGTTTCCCTGGTATACCAATCAACTCGGTGTTTAATTTGTTCTCTTTTTGTTCCTTATAGTTGTAAGAACGGATGCCAGACAATATATTTTGTTTTGTTTGCACTGTTTTAAATTCGGCAATGATTGGGCGTATGGTATGGGGGGTCGTCATACCCTTAGTGTTTTTTCCCGGGAGGCGATATATATCACGAACTTCGGTTTTCGATATGGAGATTCCAGCAAGTTGGCCTATGTTGCAGACCGTTTGTATCAGGCCAGTCGTAGTCTCATCGTCAGTCTGTGGAGTATTTCTAATTTCTATTCCCAGTTAAAAAGATTGTGAAACCAATCTCGACAGAGAGGTGTTAAAACTAATCTCTTAACAAAGGTCAATTATGACGCTGTGATTAAACACCTAGAGACAGTGGACTTCTCATTCATTAACGATGAAGCGGATTCAAATGACGCTGCCCCTTTTTTGTTGTAAACATTTCCACAGCTCTAGAAGTAAATTCAACAAAACATAAAAGACCTCGTTGGAAAAGAATACTGAAACCTTGGCTGACCCCAGGATTACTCCGCTGCATGCGCTACAGAAACAGACTATAAAAAGTATTCGTGTAGGTAGTCCAGACAACCATGTACGTACTCGAAACATCGTTTAAAAGATATCGCAACTTTTGCAACACTTTGCTGGGAAAATTAAAAATTTACTATGAACGATGCAGCAGAAAATAATAAAAAAATAGTTTCTGATAATCTTTTAAATACAGATACATCTAATTCTATAAATGACATAAACGACTATTTTTTTTACCATCGGCAAACAGCTAGCAGATAATACATATAATTAAGTCCTCTTATTCTAACTCATTACCTTATAAAACTGACATTTTGACTAATTTAAATTCTATCGTATTACTTTCCCCGGATGAAGCTGAAATTGAAATATTAATACTTAACCTGAAGAAAGACTGTGCTGTTGGTTGGGATTCCATACCAGTAATACTGCTAGACACGTCATTGTTCCTCAACTAACAAACCTTATAGGGATCTGCATTGCGCAAGGTGTTTTCCCACGAGTTCTCAAAAAGTCCCTAATAACTCCTGTCTACAGAGTGGATCTACGGACGTTGTCGAGAACTATCGGCCTATCTCGGTTTTTCCGACAATATCAAAAAAACTTGAAAAAGAAGGTGAACTGAGTAGGCTAATTAGAAAATAATAAGAAGGATCTCAAACAGGAGTCGGAATCACAATTTGGCCTTAGACGAGGAAAGAGTACTGAGGATCCTGTCAGCTACGGTGGAGGTCTGCCCGGCTTGGGCGGAGCATCGCCGTGTCCTCGTGGTGGCGATCGGTGGTGGTGATCTCTTGCATCCGGCCCTGGTCCAGGCCATGTTATGGAGCGAGAGGGCATGGGAGGCCGTCACCTCCTTCTGCAAAGCAGTAATGCTCGCGAAGGAGGAGGCGGAACGCGTGAAGGAGAGGCAAATTTCGCGCTCTCACGCCCCTAGCCGCCGCAGATGCCCTGGGTGTCGGGAATTGCACCGTAGGCGCGGGCTTGCGGACGGTGAGCAATGGGTAGCTCGCCGTCCGGTAAGGACCAGGCCCGTGTCGACGGCGCGTTGTGTTCCACGCGCGCCTCAAAGAGTGTCAGCGAGTGAAGGGGTCCGATGAGACCATTGCCTGCCGGGGTTGCGGGAAAGTCCGAAAGGGATACCGTGCCCCCCTGGCATTGCACAGGCAAGAGAAGAAACACGGGTGGGTTTTAGTCAGTAAGAGTCTGACACGCCCTCCCGCTCCACCCAGAGCGGGAGACGTCATTTGATGATTTCCCACCCAAAAAAAAAAAAAAAAAAAAAGGTATAGCAACTAGGTTACAGGAGCCAGTGTCTTCTCCTAATTACATGAGTCGATTTTTATGCAATAAGAATTAATCTAAAACATATAGGTACAAATAATAAAAATGGAAATGAAAATAAAAAATAAAATTATAAACATGAAAAACATTACTTACGTGGAGTCATTTATAAGTGTTTGGTGTATAGTGTATATGGTCTGTAGGCAGGGTCCCCGGGTAGCGGACCCCGTCAGTTGTCACATCAGTCATCGGCAGTTGACATCTCTTAGAGGCGCGCGTGGAACACAACGCGCCGTTGACCTTCGCGTTCTGGTCCTTACCGGACGGCGAGCTACCCATTGCTCACCGTCCGCAAGCCCGCGCCTACGGTGCAATTCCCGACACCCAGGGCATCTGCGGCGGCTAGGGGCGTGAGAGCGCGAAATTTGCCTCTCCTTCACGCGTTCCGCCTCCTCCTTCGCGAGCATTACTGCTTTGCAGAAGGAGGTGACGGCCTCCCATGCCCTCTCGCTCCATAACATGGCCTGGACCAGGGCCGGATGCAAGAGATCACCACCACCGATCGCCACCACGAGGACACGGCGATGCTCCGCCCAAGCCGGGCAGACCTCCACCGTAGCTGACAGGATCCTCAGTACTCTTTCCTCGTCTAAGGCCAAATTGTGATTCCGACTCCTGTTTGAGATCCTTCTTATTATTTTCTAATTAGCCTACTCAGTTCACCTTCTTTTTCAAGTTTTTTTGATATTGTCGGAAAAACCGAGATAGGCCGATAGTTCTCGACAACGTCCGTAGATCCACTCTGTAGACAGGAGTTATTAGGGACTTTTTGAGAACTCGTGGGAAAACACCTTGCGCAATGCAGATCCCTATAAGGTTTGTTAGTTGAGGAACAATGACGTGTCTAGCAGTATTACTGGTATGGAATCCCAACCAACAGCACAGTCTTTCTTCAGGTTAAGTATTAATATTTCAATTTCAGCTTCATCCGGGGAAATTAATACGATAGAATTTAAATTAGTCAAAATGTCAGTTTTATAAGGTAATGAGTTAGAATAAGAGGACTTAATTATATGTATTATCTGCTAGCTGTTTGCCGATGGTAAAAAAAATAGTCGTTTATGTCATTTATAGAATTAGATGTATCTGTATTTAAAAGATTATCAGAAACTATTTTTTTATTATTTTCTGCTGCATCGTTCATAGTAAATTTTTAATTTTCCCAGCAAAGTGTTGCAAAAGTTGCGATATCTTTTAAACGATGTTTCGAGTACGTACATGGTTGTCTGGACTACCTACACGAATACTTTTTATAGTCTGTTTCTGTAGCGCATGCAGCGGAGTAATCCTGGGGTCAGCCAAGGTTTCAGTATTCTTTTCCAACGAGGTCTTTTATGTTTTGTTGAATTTACTTCTAGAGCTGTGGAAATGTTTACAACAAAAAAGGGGCAGCGTCATTTGAATCCGCTTCATCGTTAATGAATGAGAAGTCCACTGTCTCTAGGTGTTTAATCACAGCGTCATAATTGACCTTTGTTAAGAGATTAGTTTTAACACCTCTCTGTCGAGATTGGTTTCACAATCTTTTTAACTGGGAATAGAAATTAGAAATACTCCACAGACTGACGATGAGACTACGACTGGCCTGATACAAACGGTCTGCAACATAGGCCAACTTGCTGGAATCTCCATATCGAAAACCGAAGTTCGTGTTAAATATCGCCTCCCGGGAAAAAACACTAAGGGTATGACGACCCCCCATACCATACGCCCAATCATTGCCGAATTTAAAACAGTGCAAACAAAACAAAATATATTGTCTGGCATCCGTTCTTACAACTATAAGGAACAAAAAGAGAACAAATTAAACACCGAGTTGATTGGTATACCAGGGAAACGGCAGGCGGTATATGTTGCGGAGCAGCTACCCTCTGCCTCCAAAAAGCTTTTTTACTTAGCGCGGGAATTCGCGAAGAAAAATGCCTATTCTTTCTGTTGGGTCAGCAATGGAAACATCTTTCTTCGCAAGCAAACGGGCGATAAACAACTGTTGATAAATTCAGAGGAATGTCTTCAAGTTCTCACCAGCAAGTGACTAGTTGAACCTGCGCCCAATCATTACTTCGGCTATTTAGTATACTTGTATGACTTTTTAATTATACTGTTAACTTCTACTGTAAACTTCACACTTTGTTATAATTTATGTACTAACAAACACATCTTACACAGAACACTAAAAATGAATAAAAAACATACAAACATATTTCCCCTCGCCACTTCAATAAATTCAACAGAAAAGCGATGTTATAATAAAACACTGACAGTCACTTTCAATGCTCCTCTTTTGTTCATTATTAAAAAGTATAAATGGCTAACATAAATAATATAAATCAGGACCTAGATAAACTTAACCTTGAAAACTCTTTCTCTTGTGACCCGCATGAGTGTATTAAATATATAGATACAGCCGACAGTAGTATAAAATTATTCCTTGTAAATATTCGCAGCATTAACAAAAATTTTGATACCCTTCTTGCATTGATGTGTTTAATTAATATTGATTTTGATGTTATTGTTTTGACTGAGTGTTGGCTGAGTAAAGTGACTAACCTCCCAGCTCTAAACGGATACCAGTCGCATTCAACAAAAAACATTACAAACCAGAACGACGGGGTTATAGTCTACACTAAAATTGGGTTAAATGTTAAGGTATGGGAACCAAACATAAACCATGCAAACAGTCTTGTATGTCAAATTGATAATCAGCTCTCGGTAGTAGCAATATATCGCTCTCCATCGAACAATATCAAGGATCACTTTGATGGCTTTTTGAGTAGTCTAAATAATATTTATGATGAAATATCATACTCGCCTAACATCTCTACTGTGGGGGATCTGAATATTGACATAAAATTGGACAATAGGAATGACCGTCACGTGCACTCGAATACCTAATACTAAACGCGTCCCATGGGCCACCAACCACCAACCCACCTCCTACCAACTAGAATGGAAAACTGCCTAGATCACATCCTTTTAAAAACAAAGTCGGTGGCAACCACGTTGGTATTGGAGGCGCATATTACTGACCACAAACCAATTATTGTTTCAATCTCAAATTCAAACCCGACACGAAACAAAAGTTTCACCATAACTAGATTAAATCATGAAGCCATTAAGACAGAGTTAGAAAACACAGATTTTTCAGATATCTACAACATTAAAGACGCAAATACTGCTATGACTACACTGATTACAAGGATATCAACAGCGATACTAAAACATACAAAACATACCAATGTACCGAGGAAACAAAGAACGCGCGTGGAACACAACGCGCCGTCGACACGGGCCTGGTCCTTACCGGACGGCGAGCTACCCATTGCTCACCGTCCGCAAGCCCGCGCCTACGGTGGCCGGGAATCCGCGATCGATTCCCGACGCCCGGGGCGTCTCCTCCTACGGCGGCTAGGGGCGTGAGGGCGCGAAATTTGCCTCTCCCTCACGCGCTCCGCCTCCTCCTTCGCGAGCATTACTGCTTCGCAGAAGGAAGTGACGGCCTCCCATGCCCTCTCGCTCCGTACCATGGCCTGGACCAGGGCCGGACGCGAGAGATCCCCGCCACCGATCGCCTCCACGAGGACACGGCGGTGCTCTGCCCAAGCCGGGCATACCTCCACCGTATGCTCCACCGTGTCCTCCGGGCGATCCACGCAGTGATGACACCCGGGCGTTTCCTCCCGCCTTATCCAAAACAGGTACCTCCCGAAACAGCCGTGTCCGGTGAGGTAGTTGCTATACCTAACGTAGGAATCAGGAGCCAGTGTCTTCTCTCACTATATTTGTTAAAAATTATTTATAAAAAGTTTTAAAGTTTATTTTTGGATTTTTTTTTATGGGACAGTAAAAAAAACTGGCTCAGAGTGCAAGACATTGTGATAACTTGTGACGTAGGTAAGCGATATGCGTTCCCTTAATAAACAGATGCGAGATAACACCGTGAAGTACACACAAAGCGTACAATTAATGCTGTGAGCACATAAAGTGCTCATCGCCATTAGCCAGGAGATAGTACATAAGAGTATCACACGGTTTATGTTGTTAAACTCGAACCTCTCAGTACTTTGCCGAAAAGGGTCTGGTGGCTCTAAATCCTAACTTTTAAAATTATTTTACTAATTTTATTAGCTGCATTGCGTTTTTGTCGAGTGGGCTCCCTCGAGCAGTGTGTTCCCCAAGCCTTGGTACGACTCCTCGAGTAGCGTGTTCCTCGAGCCCTGGTACCAAGCTAAAGCTAAAAAAGCTCTCGAGTGTTTCTGTTCGGCCCTAAGCGCCGTAATAAACTTGTCTGCTACTGTATCTAATTAAATTCTGCAAATTTTCTTCTCAACTTATTAGATAAGTAATTAATTTACTTTAGGGAAACTTGTACCTCTCTGGAACACTGATCACTCCCTAATTATTTCGCCAAGTTAACGCAAGCTGACACCGCACCAACTATTTTTCATACGATGCACGATGTCTTGATAATCAATTTTTAATTGCAGCAATTTATCGATCCTTAATTAGGAAAATAACGAACCTGGTCCCTGCTTTATTATGTTAATTTTGTACGCCATATATTGGCAAAACATAGTTGACTGATTTTAGACAATATGCTATCTGTTACCATAACTATGTTTAACAAAATAAATGATTGATTGATTGATTGAAAATGCTATTTTGAAGTAAATTAGTGGCGTTCCTTGGCTTGTCACGAACGCTGAAATACACAAGGAGTTGAATGAAAATGAATACTGTCAAGAACGAGATCATAAACACTACTAAAAATACCAGGAAAGGCTGGAAAGGCACCCCAACGATCTGGCTGCCACACTGAAAACAAGAAGTTATGTGAAATGTGATATGACAAGTTATGGCGATGCGAGACAAAGTTGTCACATGACATTATAGAACTATTTGAATATTGGTATAGTCACCAGCAAAATAGTGTCAGATGGGCAGGGTCGCATTCGGACATATACGGGTTGGACTGTGGGGTGAGACAGGGCGGAATAACCTCCTCCTCTTCAACCTGTATATGAAACAATTGATCGAGGAGCTCAGCAGCACTAAGGTCGGTAGTTCCGTTGATGGGGTATGTATAAACAACATAAGTTACGCGGATGACATGGTGTTGCTGAACCCGTCTCTTTCTGCGATGCGCAGACTTTTGAATATTTCTGAGACCTACGCGGAGGCCCATGGGCTCAGATATAACCCAAAGAAGAGTGAATACATGATCTTCAAAGCTGGTACTAAAGGCTATTTAACTGGACCATCTGTCACTCTTTGCGGGTCACATTTGAATAGAGTATGTAGATCGATTCAAGTATCTGGGTCACTGGGTCTCATACATCTGGTCATACACGCACGCCGGTTGCGAGTACTACGCACTTGACCTTTCTGAAGAACATCATCAATATGGTCACTATAATATTATGACCTTCTACAATAAACCTCAGCTCCCGGCGTTTCCACTCACATCTGCCTTGAGACACCTTTTGTTAGTCACTTTCCACTCATGTGTTAAATTTTTGAAAAGACTTTTGAATATTTCTGAGACCTACGCGGAGGCCCATGGGCTCAGATATAACCCAAAGAAGAGTGAATACATGATCTTCAAAGCTGGTACTAAAGGCTATTTAACTGGACCATCTGTCACTCTTTGCGGGTCACATTTGAATAGAGTATGTAGATCGATTCAAGTATCTGGGTCACTGGGTCTCATACATCTGGTCATACACGCACGCCGGTTGCGAGTACTACGCACTTGACCTTTCTGAAGAACATCATCAATATGGTCACTTATAATATTATGACCTTCTACAATAAACCTCAGCTCCCGGCGTTTCCACTCACATCTGCCTTGAGACACCTTTTGTTAGTCACTTTCCACTCATGTGTTAAATTTTTTCTTGCGAACGCCTCAGATAAACCTGGTACCGACCTTGTATGTCTCAAGTCACATTAGTGTTGAGAGCTTTTTATTCCATTCCAGTAGATCGATTCAACTATCTGGGTCACTGGGTCTTTGATGATCTGTCTGACAATGAGGACATCGAAAGGGAGCGAAGAACGTTGTCTGTCCGGTGCAACATGCTGGCTCGCAGGTTTCCACGTTGTTCTTCACAGGTAAAAATAACCTTGTTCAAGGCATACTGCCAGACCTTTTACACGTGCAGCCTGTGGACCAACTTCACTCTGCGGGCATACAACGTTCTTCGTGTCCAGTACAACAACGCGTTCAGGATTCTGTTGGGGCGGCCCCGGTTTTGTAGCGCATCGGCGATGTTCGCTGATGCTGCTACCGATGACTTCTACGGAATAATCCGGAAAAGGAGTGCTTCGCTTCTGCGTCGCTGAAGGGGTGGCTCGAATGGGATCCTGAGCGTGTTGTCCGAGCGGTGGGATTCTCCTTTCTTGCGGAGATGGCTGCAGCTGCATGCCAGCGCCTGCACATATATATATATATGTTTGACATTGATATTAAATTTTCTTTGGACATTTTGACATTTTAATTTTCAATTGTATTTTTGACATTTTGTGAAATTTTGTTTTGATATTTTGTGTAATTTTTTAATTTATTTTTTTACATTTTCAATATTTTGTATTTGGCTTATAATAATTCGAAATTCAATTTCAATTTCTGTAATAATTTTGTATGATTTAGTAATCTGTAATAGAATGTAACATTTATAGTGCAAGCATGGCAATCGTAGAATTCTTATTTAAATTTTATATGGGTTAAATAAAGACCTGAAATAAATGAATTTAATTTTAATTTAATTTTTAAAAGACATAAAGAAAAGACATCGTGTAGTCCACCCACACAGCCTGTGTGGTCATAAGCATGAATATGGAGTAGATGGCTCGCTGGAGTCACGCTCTTCCCACCAATAATGTTTACCTCTAACTCATCTGCTAAAAGTTTGTGACTGAAAAAAAAAGAAAAAAGAACTTCTTCCAATTAACAAAGGATTAGGGCCACCTCAATTATCAAGAGTTTAAGATATAGCTGTTCAAGTGAGAAGCCATATTCAACAGCAAGGTGAAGTTGTGCGGGTTGTGCCCATGCAAGTCTTTCTTGTAAACAGTTTTGCGCGTTTGAAGGTGTCGATTTTTGTGTCAATGTGAAGACTCAGGCTCTGTTTAATGATAGTGAGAGTGAACAGCAAAAAAGCAATTCCACATTTGATTCTGCCTGAAATTACCTATTGTAACACATCTTCTTTAAACAATATGAATTAATTTATAATAATATGATAAACACATACCTGAGGAGCTCGTGGCTAAGTAATAACTGCCGCACGGGTCGATCCATCAGGTTAAGCTACGCTTGCCGGGGTTGGTCTGTGGATGGGTGACCATCTTTACATACCGAGACTCCTCCGTGCCTCGGAAAGCACGTTAAGCCGTTGGTCCCGGCTGTCATTCGTGGATCTTTGACAGTCGTTACGGGTCGTCAGAAGCCCGAAAATCTGACAACCAGTCTTACCAAGGGGTATCGTATTACCCAAATACTGGGTTGTGGAGGTCAGATAGGCAGTCGCTCCATGTAAAATACTGGTATTCAGCTGCATCCGGTTAGACTGGAAGACGACCCCAATATAGTTGGGAAAAGGCTAGGCAGATGATGATGATAAACACATACCTAAATAAACTCATGCCTTCTTGCCATGGGGGTAGGAAGAAACTACACAACCCCACCTACTACGGTCCTTACATATTCCTTTTGCCTCGTTTACGTTCATACATCTGGTCATACACGCGCGCTGCTTGTGAGTACTCCCTCCTCCTTCCTAGGGCGTCCCCTCGCGGCGTTTCCACTCACATCTGCCTTGTAAATACATTTTGTTAGTCGCGCTTCATTCACCCTCTTAACATGACCGATCCATCTAAGCATAACTGTAGGGGCGCGACCTAAGCGGTACCTGGTGTGATTCGCTACGCTACTAAGTTAAACACTCAAATAACTTGAAAAGGTTTATTGCTGAGAAAGAGAGGTAAGGTATAGTATAGGCTAAGGTAGTGTTTAGGCTAAGCTAAAATGATGGAAATGAATGCACCCGGTTGCTGTCCGTTATGCACTGAGCTCGCGGCGCGAGCGAGTAGTGCGACCGTATTATATCGCTAGGTCAGCAAACGTGGTCGATTGCAATTATTGCATCGAACATGCTCCCGAGGGGAAGAGATGAGCTAATGACATAAGCTTACACAAAAATAAAGAGTTACGTGAGTGTGAGCTTAAACGCCAAGGAGTTAAGACAATATTAGATGAGAGATGATTGGCAAGGTGATAGAACAATCATATCGTGATCTTATAGCTAGACATAGATGCTCAAACGGTTGAGTTATCAATCGACAATTCCGATTGCCTTTTGGTTAGGGGAGACGTTGATGTGTCTCGCCTCTTTGAACGCAAACTACACCACCGTTTAGAAAAATAATCTACGCGCGCACTATCACTGACACATGGCCCCTGCTCGGGCAGGGGTTGATTTCGCGCACTTGCAATAGAGCTTTGCTCTTGCTCGGATTGATTTATGCACACACTCACACTTGCTGGTACTCTCTCGTTCCGCTCTTGGGTGGGCAGACCCCCGGCTCGCTGACACCTCCTCCACAGGAACCACAGAACCGCTATGACGGCTGCTGCTAATAGGCTATTATGACGCGTACTGATGTATGTCATGTGTTAAAAGCATAATCTCCTGCTACGTCTTCCCCCGATTCTCCAATGATTTCTCAGTGAAGGTTATCAATGGTAGTCCACCAACTGTGCAGGTTTCGAAGGGCGTCTTCGACCTCCCACTTGTCAACAATAGTTTCAACATCAATATTGTCAACTGCTCTAAGAAACGCTTTAAAAGTGACCGACTACTTATTTTTTTAATTTAAATTTAAGGGCCGGTTTTTTTTAAATTTAATAGTTCCAAATGTCTAACTCCAATTGAAAAAACCAACAACAAAGATTTGAAAATTAATTTCAAATTAGGTGCTAATTTGGAATTAAAAAACGCATTTTAACTACGTAAGATTTAGGTACTGAGCGTTCTGTATCACAACTTTGGAAATATTTATATATATATTTTTTTTTTTTTTTGTAAAACTTTTAATAGTAATTATTCTATATACACAAATATTTGTTACGGTCGCGAAGTTGTTTTTTTTTCTGTTTTGTTTTCTTTAAATATTGCCTGCTAATTGCCAAAAACGTAAGAAATTTGGTGGGCTATCGCAGCAAATCCTTTATCTATTCATAATAAATTAAAGTCGCTTTCGTGTCTGCCTGTGTGACCGCGTTGTTCTCCTAAACTACGCGATACGGATTTCACCATCATTTAGAGAATTTATTCCGGAAGGTTTCTGTGTATAATACATTTCCCTCAAATATGGCGAGGGGGGTAATGGCTGATCTTTGCGTTAAGCTCGTGAACGGGTGCTGCTTGTGGTGACTGGTCGTCTTGCTGATTATGGTTTTGTTATTGTTATTAGTAATTAACTGTTTATTTATTTTACCTCGATGGTCCTAGTTTATCAATTATAACTCTAGTTACAGCTATATGTAAGCGGGCACGCCCTTTATGCCTGGAGGCTTTATTTTCTTTTTAGATATTCTTTACGTTTAGTTATTTTTATTTCTGCTTGAGTATAGATCTCGATGTTTTTGGTTGGTATATTGGCGTGTGCTAGCTGTCATATGGCTGATAATTTATAATTTAATGTTTTGTGTTGTGTTATGTAAATTATTTTGCATAAGTACTATTGTATAGAATCATTTTATTTTTCCTAATTGAACAGACAGCTGTGCTGCTGGGGAGTTTGTTGCGCCACTTCTTCTTCCCAGCGAAAGCACTAGGAAGTGGTGAAGGGTGGGCGTTTTGTGGGACTGTCTTATGTAATTTTGACGTTCGAAAAGTGCTGATTCTCAGCCTAATTTGAATAAATGACTTTTGAATTTTGAATTTTTGAATTTTGAATTAACTTAGATGCAGCACAGAAATCTGGCTGTTTTGACATATCGCCACAGCAGTACATTGCACCTGTGTGAAGCAGGGGCGGGTCGCCCGTTACATTTTCAGTGTTTTTTATGAAAAATTATTTTAATAATAGTCGTAATTATTTTTTGTTATTGTTTAATAGTCGTGTGCTTTGTTCGCTTGTCGCTCGCAGCTCGCGGCTGCTTCGCCTTGAGGCGCTCCGCTCGCTCCAACCGATCGCTCTTTGAGACATGTGCGGCAAATTGAGCGCAATTTTTACTTTAAACAGTTAATTCAAATGGAATTTTTCATGTCCTTTGTTTGTCGTGAATCATTAGAATTCGAAATAAAGTTCATTCGTATAAAATCACGTAGTATTTTCGGTACGCGTAAATATTATTTTTTAAATTCTACTAGGTACGTACTTTTTTTTTTTTTTTTTGGTGTGAAATCATCAAATGACTCCTCCCGCTCTGGGTGGAGCGGGAGGGCGTGTCAGACTCTTACTGACTAAAACCCACCCGTGTTCCTTCTCTTGCCTGTGCAATGCCAGGGGGCCACGGTATCCCTTTCGGACTTTCCCGCAACCCCGGCAGGCAATGGTCTCATAGGACCCCTTCACTCGCTGACACTCTTTGAGGCGCGCGTGGATCACAACGCGCCGTCGACCCGGGCTTGGTCCTTACCGGATGGCGAGCTACCCATTGCTCACCGTCCGCAAGCCCGCGCCTACGGTGGCCGGGAATCCGCGATCGATTCCCGACGCCCGGTGCGTCTCCTCCTGCGGCGGCTAGGGGCGTGAGGGCGCGAAATTTGCCTCTCCCTCACGCGCTCCGCCTCCTCCTTCGCGAGCATTACTGCTTCGCAGAAGGAGGTGACGGCCTCCCATGCCCTCTCGCTCCGTACCATGGCCTGGACCAGGGCCGGACGCGAGAGATCCCCGCCACCGATCGCCTCCACGAGGACACGGCGGTGCTCTGCCCAAGCCGGGCATACCTCCACCGTATGCTCCACCGTGTCCTCCGGGCGATCCACGCAGTGATGACACCCGGGCGTTTCCTCCCGCCGAAACAGATACCTCCCGAAACAGCCGTGTCCGGTGAGGACCTGCGTCAGGCGGAAGGTGAGGACGTCGTGGCGCCTCTCCAGCCACTCCTCAAAGAGGGGACTTATCGCCGCAATAGTGGCGTGCCCAGCACTGGGTTGCGACAATCGCACTCTCCATGACGCCATGAGATCCCGTCGGAGCTCTGTCCGCTATGCCGCGATTTCTCGCGGCATCGGAGTCAAGCCCCGGCGTTTCGCCTCCCCGCGCCACTCCCAAATATGCGCGAGGACTTTAGCCTCCAGATCCCATGGCGGCAATCCGGCAAGGAGGCTCGCCGCCTCACCGGAGACCGTGCGGTATCCCCGGACCAGCCGGGTGGCCATGACCCTCTGGGACGCGTTCAACCGGCGGGCAGGCCGCCGCCTCAACGAATGCGCCCACACCGGTGCCCCGTACAGGGCCATGGACCGCACGATCCCCGCGTATAGCCTCCGGCAGGAGGCGTTTGGACCCCCTAGATTGGGCAGGAGCCGCTTCAAGGCAGCCCCGGCCCGGTCCAGTCTGGGAGCCAAACGTCGGAAATGCTCCACGAAGTTCCACCGACTGTCGAGGACGAGTCCCAGGTACTTCATCGTCGACTCGACGCCGATGTGAACCCCACCTACCGTTATTTGGGAACCCGACGGTGGCGCGTTCCGAGGACCATGAAAACACATGGCCTCAGACTTGTGCAAGGCCACCTCGAGTCCCAACTGCCGGATTCTGGCCACGATTGTCGGAACCCCGTGTGTCGCTAGTTCGGCCGCCGCCTGGTGCAACCTCCCCTGCGCCAGGACCAACGTGTCGTCAGCGTAACAAACGACGCTGACGCCATTGGGGAGGTCGGCGCGCAGCACCCAGTCGTATCCGATGTCCCACAGATGCGGCCCCAGGACCGATCCCTGTGGGACACCGCACGACATCTCTCGCCGGTTCCACTCTCCCTGGTGACCGGGGTAGATGATGGTCCTGTCTGCCAGATAGGCCTCGACCACACGACAGAGGTAGGTCGGCATCCGGTGATACCGGAGTGCCTCCCTGATGCAACTCCAGGGCAGGGTATTGAAGGCGTTGGCGATGTCTAGAGACACCGCCAAGACGACCCCACCCCGAGCCACCGCATCCCCCGTCGTGAGGGCTCGCACGCGCATGATGGCGTCCACCGTGGAGCGCCCCCTGCGGAAACCAAACAGGCTCTCCGCCAAATCCGGCCCCACTCGCACCAGCCGCCCAACGAGGCGGTCTGCAATGACTCTTTCAAAGAGCTTGCCCACCTCGCCGAGCAGCACTATGGGCCGGTAAGCGGACGGAGAGTCCGCAGGGCGCCCCGGCTTCTTGATGAGGACCAGTTTCCCCGTCTTCCAAGGAAGCGGGAACTGGCCCCTCTCCAAGCATGCGCTTAGGAGCCCCCTTAGTCGAGGCCCGAGAGCCTCTGAGGCCAGGACCCAGGCTTTCCCAGGTAAGCCGTCGGGTCCTGGGGTGGTATTTCTGGCATTCAGCCTACGTACCGCCACCCTCATCTCTACCTCGGTCACCTCCGGAGCATCGTCGTCGTCGTCGGCGGAGTGGTCCGCATCGGGCACCGCAGTAGGCGGAGCCATGGGTGGGGAGGCATGTTCACCTCTCGAAGGGAACAGAGCGCTCACCACGTCCCCCACAAGCTGTGGCCGGAGACTCTGCGTCAGCGGGGGAGCCCATGGGCGGAGTTTCTCCCTCACCATCTTGTATGGGCGTCCCCACGGGTCTCTGTTCAGAGTCTCCAGCGACTCCTCGCGGGCCAGTGCCCTGGCCCGCAGGATCTCCGCTTGGAGAGCGGTTTTCGCCGCTCTGTACCCCTCGTACAGCTCCGCCTGAATGGCTTCCGTATCCGGAGGTCGAATACGGAGCCTGCGGTGCCTGGTGTACCGGCATCGCGCAGCAACGCACGCAATGCGCAGTGTGCCACACGTCCGGGCTGGACCCGGGGCATTGCCACGTCACATATTTCGGACATGGCCTCCCGGAACCACTCCGCCTCGTCGTTGATGTTGGCAGGCCTGTCCGGTGATGACACCCAGGCCTGCACGATCGAGGCTTCCAGGAGGAGCTCCCGGTCCAGCTGCTTCAGCGCCCACCGCGGACCACTCGGGGCCTGTCGGACCGGCGCGCTCGAGGTCTGGGCGGAGACGTCAAACCGGATGTACCGGTGATCGGAATACTTCTCCACCCCCTCCATGACGCGCCAGTCAATGACACGTGGCGACAGAGTGGGGCTGGCGAACGAGATGTCCACCACTGATTCACCCCGCATCCGCACACACGTGGGGACAGAACCCCGGTTTAGGACGACCAGGCCTGTTTCCAGCGCCCAGTCCTCCACCATCCTGCCCCGTGTGTCCGTATACCGGGAACCCCAAGCCACATTCTTGGCATTGAAGTCCCCGAGGACGAGCACGGGGAGGGAACAGAACCCGACGACGACGACTCTCAACTCCGCAAGGGAGTTGTGGAACTCGGCGAGAGTTCGGTTCGGGGAGAAGTATGCCCCTACTACGACAATCTCCCCAAACCGTGCTGCAACGCAACCCCGTCCTCTCTTAACAGCCTCGAGGGACGGGGTACCGGCGGCGGCTGACGAAATTAGGGCCACTGAGCCGCTCAGGTCCTCCACCCAGTCATCCCTGGGCGGGACAAAGTACGGCTCAGCGACCACGGCGATGTTGATCGACCACTGCGCCATGCTCTGGAGCAACAGATGCTGAGCTGCGGCGCAGTGGTTGATGTTCGCCTGGAGGAGGCAAAATGGGGCCATTATTGGCACTCCATTGCAGCTCCCTCCTGGGCCCTCTGTGAGGGCGGCGGCGGCGATGACGGCTGTGGAGGTGGCAACGGCGGCGGTGGCGGAGGTTGCGGCTATGACGGCGGTGGCAGAGGGCTTGCCTCTGGTCTTGGTGGGTGGGGCGCAGGCCTTGCTCCCAATCCGGTGATTGGCCGGCTTGCCAGCTGCCGCACATACAGCGCAGTGCGGCGTGGCGTCACACGAGCCGGCCTTGTGACCCGGCTGACCACAGCGGTAGCAGTGACCGCTGCGGTCCACCTCCGAGGTGCATTTAGCTCCCACGTGGTTGCCCACATGGCAGCGGAAGCACCTCAGAGGTCTGGGTTCCAGCAGTTTGACCTGCGCCGAAACCCAGGCTACCAATAGCCTTTGGCCCTCCCGGCTATTTTCTTGGCCGCCGACACGGGGCAGCTCACCGTAATGGCTCACAACCCCGTGAAGTCAGGACGAAGGCGCCCGCCCTAACCTGCTCGGCAGAGCACCCCCCAGCCCTAACAACAGCGGCCACCACCTGTCCCTCCGTCACTGAGTCATCCAGGCCCAGAATACGCATGTCTGCGCATTTGGTGGGCCTGGACACTCGGGCCTCATCCGCATCTAGGGACGCCCTAAGCCTTTCGGCCAGAGCGTCAGCAGCCGGGCCGCTTGCCGCACCGGGGACCTCCAGCATCCGGGCCCCAGTCGCAGTGACCCTCACCCGGATGCCATCAGCGGCGCCGATTTCTTTGAGATCCACCGCCGCCCCCACCTTGGCGAGCACGTCGCGGTAGGACACGCCCTTCTTCTCCACCTCTGGCTGTAGTGTAATCACTACAGCTGCGGACTTCGGGGCGCGGAACCTAGCCGCGACGCTTCGCTCCTTGCGCCGCTGCCTCCTCTCCTTCTTCTTGGCCGCCCTTTTTGCCTTCGCCGCCTTCCTCTTCTCCCCGGCTACCTGCCATTCGGCGTCAGCCGGGGTAGAATAAGGAGGAGGCGGGGGCAGCTGTTTCGCCGCTAGGGCTGGGGCCTTCGCCGCCTGGGCCGGGACATTCGCCACCTGGGCCGGGGCCCTCGCCGCCTTTGTAGCCACCCCAACCTTGGTCTGCCCCGACGAGCCTGGTTTGGCCGAGGCAGCTGCGGTGGTGGCATACGATGCCATCTTCTGCTGGCCAGAGGCCATGCTCGCCACTAGAGGAGGGCGCAGGACGATGGCTTCTAGCGTGGAAAAACGAGACCGCAAAGAAGCCATCTCCTGCCTCACGAGGGTCAGGACCCGGTCCTCGGCAGGCACGGGCCGTCCCTGCCCATGCTGTTCCCTCCCCTGTGGCACCTCACGAGGGCCAGCTCCTCGGAGCCCGGCCAGGTCCGCTCGGAGCTCCTCGTTGTCCTTTCGGAGAAGCTCCATGGCGGCTGTCAAGCGGGCGACCTCCGCCCGCATCTCAGACATGCCGTCCGACGGAGGCCTGAGATGATAGGCCTCCGCAGCCGCCACAATAGAGGCTATGGCCGCAGGCATGGCCTTGTCTTTAGAGGACTGAGTCCTCTTCAAGACCAAAACCTTCATTGCGGCTGCCACGGCCTCCGCAAACCTGGCCGCTCGCTCCGAATTGGAGCCGCATGCCGAATCTGTAGGGGCCGCCACGGTGTTCGCCCCTACAGGGTTGTTTTCATCCTCGGTAGAGGGCCTCTCCAGCTCAGCTGGGCTGGCCCGGCTCGGCTCGCCGGCCTCCTTCGCAGTGAGCCCTCTACCTGCACCTTTTCCCCGGGCCACACCCCGCCGGCTGGAGTGGATCTTCCTCCTGCCTTGGCACGGGACTCCCTCGTCGGCGGACGACCCCTGGCCATCCCCCGGTTTGGAGCGCTTCCGGAGGAACTTTCGGTTCCTCACGGTCGCTCCCACCACCACTTCGCGCTCCGAACTCTGACCCGAGCTCTTTGCGCCAGATGCAGCGTCGGACTCCGACCCCGCATCACTCCCCTCTCCTTGGTTTGTGTTTTTTGTATTTATTTCCATTTTTGTTCCCACGAGTATATTATCATATTGTATTGACTCAAAATTATAGTGGTTCGCACTAGCGACTAATTATCTAATAGCTACCCATTAGTCAAGCTTACAACCTCCCTCACGGTGCGCCGCCGCTTGGAGGTTTGGGGTAATTTTTTATAGAGGATTTCTTCCTCGCGGTCCGGGCGGTTAAGCCAAGACCCTCGACCCCCGTCAAGTGCCAGAGACATGACCTTGACACTCTTTGGGGCTACGAGACCAACGGTGGCAGAAGGTTCGCTAGGTGGCGCTGGCAAGTAAACATAACATTGATTTGTGCTCCTGTTATTATAAATAATAGAAATAGTTCACTTTAATTACGGACTGTGTAATACACATCAGAGTGAAACGGGACATATAAACTAACTGTGGCAGTGTTATCAATGCCTGAAGTGCGTTAACAACTAATATAAAAGTGTAAATAGTTTACCCCAGTGACTTTGATATTTAGGAAACTGGACGATCGTAAGTTTTAACTTTGACAAATTATGACATTCTGACTCAATAGTTCAGACAAAGACCGCAATAACATTCTGCACATACTCAGTTAAAAGTGGTTTCCTAAATTTGACGAAAAAGAAATCGTTTTTTATTTGAAACTGCATGACGACTACGCAACGCCATCTTAAGTCACATTTCAAGAACCAAGATATTTGTTACCAACCTCTAAACAATGTTGTCAGAGCAAATTTATAGAAAAGTCTAAATTAAAATTGCGTTTAGAGACATCTTTTGACCGTAAAGAAAAGTAACTCACATGAAACAATTAATACATGCCACTGTCACAATACGATCATCAATTTCATCATTATTATCACATTCCTTCTGGCCTAGAGGTACTACTGCCCGTAGTTACCGCACAGACGCAAGTTCAAATCTCATTGACACCATATTATTTTTGATTTGGGTTGAAGTTCGTAATAGCAATTAAAAATGAGTTCCTTGGAAAATATTACATTCCGGCGGACCCGCACACGATCTGAGCCTAATGTTGATGAAAGCGAAATTATATCTCAAACATTAAACTGTACGACGAGTAGTTTACCTGACTTATCCGAAGACGAAGACGTTCCACAATCGAAAATATTAAAAGATGAGATTGCCAGACTAACATCTCAGCTAACTAGTGCGCATAAAGAAATTGAATTGTTATCACTGGAAAACAGCTTAATTTAAAGAAATTAAATGGTGAATATAATAAAAGAAATGACATGTATAAAAAAATTGTTAACAGTCCAGGAAATAATAAAGCAAAGACAGCATTAATGACGCCTAAAAAAAGTACGAAGACGAAACAAACACAGACTATTCAGACCATTGAAAATGACCACTCGTTACCTAGGAACAAAAATATAACTAAAAGCAACAGCAGCAACGTAAGCTCATTTAAATCAACTCAAAACATACGAGCCACAACAACAGTAGAACAACCTTCCATAAAACACAAAATATGCCTGATAAGCAGCGAAACATCTAACAGGTTATACACAATTGCCGAAAGAACTAATTTACGTAACTATGAAATCTGTCATTATAGAAAACCTACATGCGGATTGCGGCAAATTCTTCACAAAATTGAAGGAAAAGTGCAAAACTTTACGTACTCAGACTATTGTGTTATTTACATTGGAGAAGAAGACTTCCGGAAAACACACAACTATTTGGAATTAGTCATGTTTGTCAGAGAAAAATTAATAGAATTGAGTCATACTAATTTTATAATTTGTTTACCTACGTTTAAATATATGATAGATGCTAACATAATGTATAACAGCCGCGTAGAAACGTTCAATAACCTTATTTACTTGGATATAAACACTTGTAACCATGCATATTTACTGGACTCAAATCTGAATCTATCTTATGACTATGATACTTACAGCAAACGCTATGGAACATTAAATAACAGTGGTTTAAACATAGTTTTATCAGATTTACAAGACCTGATTCTTAGCATATGCAACCTGAATGCTACTCACTCAGAAGTGAACTGCCACCCTCAAATTAATCATAGTCAACACGATTTTTCTGATAATTCACAACAGTCAAATACTCAGTTTTTTCGTTAACTACCTTAACATCATACACCAAAACATAGCTGGTTTAATTAATAAATGTGATACACTGACTGTAAAATTAGTAGAATTAATTAACAAGGGAACTATAATAGATGTTCTTTGTGTTACAGAACATTTCATACAAACAGGATATGAGAATTTATTGCACATTCCGAATTTTTGTCCAGCTGCTTTCTTTTCTAGAAACACAAAGAGAGGAGGAACAGGTATTTTCGTAAGAGTAGGATTGCAGTTTGCAGAAATATCGGACATAGCAAAACAATCAGTTTCAGGCATCTTTGAATGCTGCGCTGTAGAAATAATAGCTTATAAAATTGTTATTATTTGTATTTATAGAATCCCCAAATATAACTACGAAATGTTTTATGATAAATTGGATAATATTTTAAATAAAATCTGTCTATCTTCAAATAAGAAAATCGTCTTGTGTGGAGATTTTAATATTGATGTTTTGAAAAGAAACAAAATCACACTAGAACTTGAATACTTTCTTATAAAGTACAATTTAAAACTAGCGCTTTATACTCCCACTAGGTTGATAAGTCAAACCTGTATTGACAATTTTGCTCATAACTATCGGAAAGAATGTAAAGCTGAAGATCTGATCCTTTCGGATCATACATCTCAAATACTTAAAGTACCAATAAATAAAACTTGCAATTTAAAATATTGGAAAACAAAAAAGCAGGACACATGTATGGAAAATTTAATTACTTTTAAAAGACATCTCGGCTCTCTATCTTATATGCGAGTATATGAAGCTAAGGACGCAAATGAAGGTTTTGACAATTTCATGGAAGATTTCATACTTCTATATAGATTATGTTATCCGGAGAAAATTATAACCATTAAAACTAGCAAGAAAACGAAATGGATATCACGCGGAATAAAAACATGTAGTAACAAACAAAGGCAGTTACTTTGGGCATATCGATTAAAATCTGATTCAAAAAATAAATCAGTCCTAAAAAACTATACCAAAATTTACAGGAAAATTATCAATTTAACACAAAAAGCACAAAATAACCATTTCATAAATACCGCTCAAAATAAATCAAAAGCTACTTGGCAAATTATAAATAAATCCAAATATTGTCTGCCATTAGAGCCTGTAATAAGCATGAAAAGAGATAATTTGACATTTACAGACCCCGTGGACATTGCAAATCAATTTAACGATTACTTTATTGACACAATTGAGAATAATGTTAAACCTGACATCACATTAAATAATACAAATATAAACAATCAAACTTTAAATTCACTATTCATGCAACCTGTAACAATTGACGATATAATACAAATAATTTGCAGCCTTAAAAACACAAATACTGTTGGATACGATGGAGTTTCCACAAAAGTATTGAAGTTTACTAAAGAACTAGTAGCACCTCCATTAGTTCATATAATTTAACTTATGTATAGTTGATGGCATTTTCCCGAATAAGCTCAAAAAAGTAATAATAAAACCCCTGTATAAAAAAGATGATAAAACAGATTTTAAGAATTATAGACCTATTGCTAAAATTCCAATTATTTCTAAAATTTTCGAGAAAGTAATCTATAACTCTACAAATGCCTATTTTGAAAAGTATAAATTATTTTGCACAGAACAAAAGGGTTTCCGTAAGAACACTACGATTAATATGGCACTATTTGACTTGCTAGCTAACATCATGACGTCTGTCGATAAAAGAAATCCAGTCTGTGCAATTTACACTGACATGACCAAGGCTTTTGACCATGTAGACCATAAGATTCTGTTGCACAAATTAAATAGTTATGGTATAAGAGGGAATGTCTCAAAGTTGATAAAATCATACCTGAGTAATAGGCTTCAATACACGGAAATTTCTAGGATATGTCCTAAAACTAAATTAGAAATTAAATATGTATCAAAACCACGACATGTTAAATATGGCGTCCCACAGGGTAGTGTATTGGGGCCGCCACTTTTTTTGATATACATAAATGATCTTCCGAAAGCAACGACCAACAAAATGGTTCTATTTGCAGATGACAGTACAGCTATAGTAAAATGTACTAATTCAAATAGTTATAAGAATGACATTGATACTTGCTTAAGTGACATTATAAGATGGTTAGATAATAATAATTTGGTTATAAACCTGAGCAAAACAAGAGTCATGCATTTTTATCAACGTCGTGGAAACCCAAACCTTAGCATTTCCTACAAGGGCTGTGATATTGAAGAAGCTAATAAGGCTAAGTTCTTAAGCATTATAATTGATAGCCAACTTACATGGAAACCTCATGTTGAAGAAATAAGTAAAAAACTTAGCAAATCCGCATATGCTCTTTTTCAACTCTCAAAGAAAGTTAACAGTCAGGCTCTGTTAACAGCGTACCATGGATTGGTTGCCTCGGTTTTGCGGTATGGCATTATTTTCTGGGGGCAGTCTACTGATAGGGAGCTGGTATTTAGACTGCAGAAGCGATGCATCAGGTCAATGTGCGGTCTTAAGACAACTGATAGCTGTATGCCATATTTTAAATCGTTAAAAATTTTAACTGTGCCTTGTTTATATATAATGGAAACGGCTTTGTTTGTGAAATGCAACCCACATCTATTTAAAAAATTATCAGAGGTCAGGAAAAATCCAATACGTACTCAGTACATCAATAAATTATGTCAAGCAAAATGTAAAACGGCGCTAATGCAAAAAAGTTTTTTTGGTATTGCCCCACTCATATATAATAGATTACCTAATATTATAAAAAATATGACTACATTAAAATTTAAAAGGGCACTAAACGAAATTTTGATTATAAAAACTTATTACAAGATTGACGATTTTCTTAATGATGATTCACTAACTGATTGACATGCTGTTACTTTGATTGACAATTATTATTATGATAGTGGTTCACTTACTTTTTGTTTCCATTTGACATTATATAGTCTTATTTTATTTTATTTTATATTTTTGATTGCTGTGACCACACTGACATTATTATTATTTTATTTTTTTGTAATTTCCTATGATCTGCCGCTTATTTTAAATTCGTATTTTAAATTTTGAATTGTAAACCTTTGCATGCCCATTTGACGGTAAAATATGGAGAACTTTATTATAAAAACACCTATGTACTATACCCATGTTTGCAAAGAAATAAATGATTTGATTTGATTTGATTTGATTTCCTCCTGCCTGCCCGACGGCAGTGTTAGTGCACGCCGAGCCCGTACTCCAACGCTGCTCAACGTGTGCTCTCTCCGAGTACACGTTAGAGCGTTCCTCCGACAGGATATTGGCATGCAGACAACGAGACCCCTTAGGCACACAGTACCTAATGGGGAGACATTGCCCGCATCCCAGGGTGCACCGTCCTGAAGACTGGCCTTCCCCCCGGACGCATCCGAAGGGAATTCCAGCCCACAGGCACACGGGGAGGTTTCCTGTCCAAGCACCCCACTAGGTACGTACTACGTGGTTATTTTTAGATTTCCGATTGTAAACGTTTCACGTTTCTATTGATATTAGAAAGTTGTTATTATTATAATGTATCCACAGTTCGAGAGAGCAAGACTCCTCATAGTAAAACGCTCCCAAGCGGAGGACGCCGTAAACAAATAAATACGTAGATATATCAATAAAATAAAATATCTAATAAAGTTGCGTGTTCAACACAAATACTATTCGTCTCTATCGACAAAATCTAACTCTACAGCTTCACTTGTCGACTTTATTTTTGTCTCTTCTCTTGATCACGTCGCTAAGCATGGCCAATGTTCAGCTGATGCTTTTTCCTATCATGACCTGATTTTTCTGTCATACAAAATTCGCCCACCTAAGGCTAAAGCTAAGATTCTTATGCAACGCAATTTTGGTGGAATGAACGTTGACGATCTTTGCAAGGATGCCAACAATATAGATTGGTCTGCTCTGTTTGCCTCTGCATCAGTCGATGAGCAAGTTAAAATTTTTGCAGCTAAACTTATCGAGCTTTATGATCATCACGCACCTGTTCGAACTGTTAAGGTTAGACATTTGCCGGCGCCGTGGCTCACAAATGAGATTAAAACGCTTATGCAGAAAAAAGTTACGGCAAAGTCTAAATTTAAGCGTAGGGCTAATGACGCTAACAGGGAAAGATACTTCGCCATACGTAATCACTGTAATAAGGTGTGTAGGAATGCTAATCGTCACCATATTCATACTTCTGTCCAAAATGGGGACGCATCCAAAGTTTGGAAATTTCTTAGATCATTGGGGGTCGGTAAAACACGTCAAGACACAATTCCAAAAGACATAGACATTGATGCAATGAATACTCATTTTACTGCCTCGTCCAATTTTAATAGGACAATAAAATTAAATACACTGAATTATCTTTCTTCACTTCCAACTCCCAGTTATTCTCCATTTGTTTTTAGTCAGTTCTCCGCATGTGATGTTAAGAAGAGCATACTATCGATTACTTCCAATGCAGTAGGAAGTGACTGTATCAGCCGTAATATGTTAGTACCTGTGCTGGATTTTATCCTTCCCGTCATTTGTCATATCCTCAATTTTTCTGCATCTAGTGGTGTCTTCCCATCCTCATGGAAAGATGCTCAAATAATTCCTTTACCTAAAAAGTCTAATCCCTCATCCTTTTCTGAATACCGTCCAATATCCGTCCTACCATTCCTATCCAAAGTCCTTGAACGGTTAATTCACAACCAAATAAGTACTTTCCTTTCTAAAAATAATCTCCTCAACCCCTTCCAGTCTGGCTTCCGTCCTGGTCATAGCACCACCACAGCGCTTCTGAACATTACGGATGATATAAGGTCAGCCATGGAAAACGGTAATCTAACGGTCTTAGCTTTGCTAGATTTCAGTAATGCTTTTAATACCGTTGCTTTTGATATTTTGCTCGGCATTTTATGCTCTCTTAACATATCTCCATCGGTAATTGACTGGTTTCGTACTTACCTGTTCGGCCGCCGGCAACGTATTTGCATTGGAGAGACCTTGTCTTCCTGGAGTAATACTTCTGCCGGTGTACCTCAGGGTGGCGTTCTATCTCCATTACTTTTCGCAGTTTTTATTAACTCAATCTCCGACGAACTAATTTCTTTCTACGATCTATATGCAGATGATTTACAAATTTACTCGCGAGCTCCTCTTGGAAGTCTATCCGAGGCTATCTCAACGATTAATCGTGATCTGGCCCGTATATGCGATTGGAGTAAGCGATATGGACTTATGGTCAACCCCATAAAGACGCAGGTTTTGGTGGTAGGCAGTTCTAGGACGGTCTCAAGGATCGACTGGACGACTCTTCCCCAAGTTTCTTTTGACGATTCAGTTGTTCCCTTCAGTGAGAAAGTTAAAAACTTGGGGATCTTCATCGATAAAAACTTTTCTTGGACTACCCAGCTACAGGAAGTTAGCCGTAAACTATTTGCATCCGCTGCATCTTTGAAGAGATTACGTAATTTTCTACCGACTGCCACCAAGATTGCGCTTGCACAATCACTACTTCTTCCCATTCTTGACTATGCTGATGTCAGCTATCTTGACCTTACCCAAGACCAACTCGATAAACTTGAGCGGCTTCAAAATGTTTGTATAAGGTTCATATTCGGTTTGCGCAAATATGACCATGTTTCCGAATTTCGTGTGAAGCTCAAGTGGTTACCAATTCGCCTTCGCCGGAATGTTCATATTCTTTCCCTTTTGTATAATGTGCTTTTTTCCCCTTCCACCCCTCTCTATCTCAAGAAACGTTTCCAGTTTCTTTGCAACTCCCACACGAAATTTTTAAGGTCATCAGATAACTTGAAGCTTAAAATGCCTATGCATTCCACAACTTCCCTCGACAAGTCTTTTACTGTCCAGGCCGCTCGTTTGTGGAATGCATTGCCAGTTCAAATTAAACGCGCGCAATCATTAGCAATATTTAAAAGACTCGTGAAGGAACATTACTTGTCGTTGTGATCTTGTTCTCGTAACTGTAATTATCAATAGTCTTCATTTATTTTTGTTGTTGATATATTTAGTAAGTATGTATGTATTTATGTATCTATTATTTAGGATATGTATATATCTGTGTATCTATTCTAGTATATTGTATAGTTTTTATTTGCACCAACGACAGCCCCATTTTATGTCCAGGCAAATCACTGTCCATTCCAAGGTTGCCTGGAAGAGATCGCGGAAAGCAATAAGGCCGCCCATTGTATATTTTGTAGTGTTAATTTTGTTTTTTTTGTTATGTGTTTTTGTGGTGTACAATAAAGTATATATAAATAAATAAATAAATATAAAATCTGTTCCAAGATGATATTTACAGGTAGGTATGCCAAGTTTGCTGTACTTTAATCTAACTAACTGTAGTTAACTCAGTGACTCTCAGCCAGCGAAGATCCAAGAATGTATCGGGCGAAACCCCACAGACCCATATAATACCGAGTGAAGAACTGAATAATCCGCAATTCCAGTGATATTTCATTCAAACTCAAAGCATTTATTTCAATTAAACCATTTTAACAGGCACTTTTGAACTGTCAAAGAGTCGGTCAGTTAGTCAGAATGTTGAAGCTAGTTGCCCATTCCAAAACGTAGAACTCTATGGAGAAGAACGGGCAAGAAACTCCAGGGACACTCTTTCAAATATAGATATTACAAAATCCTGGGCACATAGCGCAGTAGCTACGAATATCCGATACAGACGTGCCACGTAAATGTATTGTAATATATTCGACGAGGATCAGTGCGCCAAACGATTGGGTAAATATGATTTCACAAAAATGCTAAAACATTTCCGCATTCGCGTCGATACCGGAGTGAAGAGCCAAGTCTATGTCATCGGTGGGTGCTCCACCTGTATCTACCTCCACCTGTACGATGTGGCTGAATATATTCACACGTAGTGACAATTTGATGTCCTACTATACAGGGTTACTGGTAACTCGACGTATTTCTTGCACGACGTCATAGTAGGGTTAAAATGCAACAAATTAAGCCATCAAATGTTCTACCGAAGTTCAGTAGTTTTTGAGCTAGTTACATTTTCAGTTTCTTTATGAAAAATCCCAGATTAAATCATTTGGAGCCAATTTAAAAATGATTTACAGCGCGACTGTACTGAAATTTAAGTTAATATCATAGTTGATGCCGTAGCAAATCTTTGTTCATAATTAAAAGTTCAAAAATGCCAGAAACCTTGGCAATTATCACTAAACAAACATTTTTTTTTTTTTTTTTGATTTTTGCTGTTACTTCATACAAAATGTTGTCTAGTGAAAAAAAAATACTATGCATTATGTACAAATTACTAGGAAAATATCCTTGTCTTATCAGCTATCCAAAAAGGTATGAAAGTTAATACAAAGCTATGGACTACATAGTGCTCCCCCCCGCTGTGGCAGTTCTTTAGTGGACCGTAAAAATTTGGACCCCGTCTGTGGCCACCGGTCCACTGCGGACCCGGCGTTTTATCTGTGCCATATTTTTGACATAAATGGCATATTAAAACTGTGCCTATCTAGTTTATACTTGCACAGAGTCTAGAAGACGAAATGAGAAAGACATATTAACTCCGTCCAAGTCTGTAACATACCGAATGACCGTAAACATACCTATTGGTTTGTTCGGAACGCCGCACGTGCAAATGTCGTCATTCTTTTGTTTAGCTTGAGGCATAAAAAAAAATGTATAGGATGGTGTGTTCTTTTGTTTATTTATCTTGTAAGCTAATTTAATAAAGATTCCAATAATATAACTGGTAGCGAGCTAACTAACGTAATTTCGGAGATATCGTCGTTTTAACCAGACAAGCCGACATCACGCGCGACCTCCCGAAAGGGCCCCACATGTTTACGTTGCGCGCTCGCGCGCTCCCACAGTTGAAGTCACAAAAAGGTGATTATTCGGAAAATCAAATAAAACAATTTCGTGAATATTAGCATTATTTTTAATCAATATCAGTTTAAAAACTTTAATTACACTTTCACACGTCTTGTTCGGTGTGCTGCCCTCGGTTTCGAATACATGTTCTTATTCTCTTCCTCACTTCGGTTTTTGTCATTCTTGATGTGATTGTTGCCCTCATCTGGTCTACTGCATCTGTTATTCTCTCCCTTAGTTCTTCAATTGAATTTACTGGGGCCACATAAACTAGGTTTTTCATATGACCCCAGACGTAAACCTCTAGCGGCGTAAGATCAGGGCTTTGTGCAGGCCATGGAATCGGCCCACCGCACCCTATCCATCGGTTCGGATAGGTTTCATCCAGCAATTGTCGAATTGTGATTCGGAAGTGGGCTGGACATCCGTCATGTTGATAGGTCATGTTTGCTCTTCTGTCTTCCGGTACATCCGTGAGCAGTGGTGTTAAATGATTTCTTAGGAAATCTTCATAAAGATCCCCATTTAGTGTTCGGGGTAAAAAATGTGGGCTAATTAATTTGTCGTCGATAATACCCATCCAAACATTAAGCGAGAACCTACGCTGGGATGCGGTTGGTCTCAGTTTCTTAGGATTTGCTTCTGCTTTCGGTGCCCAATAATGTAAGTTGTGGTAATTTGTGATACCATCACGGTTTAAACACGACTCATCGGTCCACAGAATGTTTTTTAAAAAAAGTACAAAAGTTTTCGCCTTCGGCGTCGGCACTTAACATAAAACGACAAAATTCAAGCCATCTCGGCGGATCTCCCTCTTCTTATGACTGGACAGGTTGATAGTGGTATGGATGTCAGCCTGATAAATGAACATCAGACCAGACTTTCCACTGTGACATACCAAGCTCACGCGCTACGATGTTTATCGATGGGGTCGTCAATAAAACGTTGAAGAATCAGCTCCTCGTCCTCAGCCATGTATTCCGAGAACGACCAGTGTCAATTTGCCTGCTTCTTTGGACGCTGCCAGTTTCAGATACTCCGATAAGTCAATCCAAAAACACTAACGTATGGGAGTGCCGGGTTGGGAAAGCGAAGTTGATATTCTCTCCGCGCCTGAGCAGCGTTACCGTCACTAAGTTCGTAACAGTACATTATGTCAGCGTATTCAGGGTTAGAATAGCCATAGTTAGCACTTACGAAGGCACAGCACAGCACAAGAGCAAGATACGCGGCAACAGTTAGGGAAATATCTAGATAACAAAACACGAGCTTGCGCGACGTAGTTGAAACTAACTACCGCTGACGACCAGATTTTTTAAAGTCGCACCCCGCGTCATGCCGAGAGAACAATAGTGATCAATCACAAAGCTTGCCGAGTGTTTGGAGTTCAAGCCCAGGTAAAACTACAAATAATAGAAATACGAAACAATAGGTTGACCGTCTCACAATTTACCTGCTCGCCATAAAACTCTTCCCTTACACATGCAAAAGTATCGACAATCATACCTTTTCTTCTAAATAGCTGATAAGACAAGAATATTTTCCTAGTAATTTGTACATCAGGCGTAGTATTTTTTTTTCACTAGTCAACATTTTGTATGAAGTAACAGCAAAAAACACCAAAAAATAAATGTTTGTTTTGTGATATTTGCCAAGGTTTCTGGCATTTTTGAACTTTTAATTATGAACAATGATCTGCTATGGCATCAACTATGATATTAACTTAAATTTCAGTACAGTCGCGCTGTAAATCATTTTTAAATTGACTCCAAATTATTGAATCTGGGATTTTTCATAAAAAAACTGAAAATGTAACTAGCTCAAAACTAACTGAACTTCGGTAGAACATTGGGTAGCTTAATTTGTTGCATTTTAACCCTACTATGACGTCGTGCAAGAAATACGTCGAGTTACCAGTAACCCTGCATAGTAGGACATCAAATTGTCACTACGTGTGAATATATTCAGCCACATCGTACAGGTGGAGGTAGATACAGGTGGAGCACCCACCGATGACATAGACTTGGCTCTTCACTCCGGTATCGACGCGAATGCGGAAATGTTTTAGCATTTTTGTGAAATCATATTTACCCAATCGTTTGGCGCACTGATCCTCGTCGAATATATTACAATACATTTACGTGGCACGTCTGTATCGGATATTCGTAGCTACTCCGCTATGTGCCCAGGATTTTGTAATATCTATATTTGAAAGAGTGTCCCTGGAGTTTCTGGCCCGTTCTTCTCCATAGAGTTCTACGTTTTGGAATGGGCAACTAGCTTCAACTTTCTGACTAACTGACCAACTCTTCGACAGTTCAAAAGTGCCTGTAAAAATGGTTTAATTGAAATAAATGCTTTGAGTTTGACTGAAATATCACTGGAATTGCGGATTATCCAGTTCTTCACTCGGTATTATATGGGTCTGTGGGGTTTCGCCCGATACATTCTTGGATCCTCGCTGGCTGAGAGTCACTGAGTTAACTACAGTTAGTTAGATTAAAGTACAGCAAACTTGGCATACCTACCTGTAAATATCATCTTGGAACAGATTTTGTCGATAGAGACGAATAGTATTTGTGTTGAACACGCAACTTTATTAGATATTTTATTTTATTGATATAATATCTACGTATTTATTTGTTTACGGCGTCCTCCGCTTGGGAGCGTTTTACTATGAGGAGTCTTGCTGTCTCGAACTGTGGATACATTATAATAATAACAACTTTCTAATATCAATAGAAACGTGAAACGTTTACAATCGGAAATCTAAAAATAACCACGTAGTACGTACCTAGTAGAATTTAAAAAATAATATTTACGCGTACCGAAAATACAACGTGATTTTATACGAATGAACTTTATTTCGAATTCTAATGATTCACGACAAACAAAGGACATGAAAAATTCCATTTGAATTAACTGTTTAAAGTAAAAATTGCGCTCAATTTGCCGCACATGTCTCAAAGAGCGATCGGTTGGAGCGAGCGGAGCGCCTCAAGGCGAAGCAGCCGCGAGCTGCGAGCAACGAGCGAACAAAGCACACGACTATGTACGGAACAAAGTACGGAATATGTGTCCTTCTGTTACGGTACGCCGCCGCCGCCGCCGCGACCGATAAATGTTTTCACTAAGAAAATTAATTATTCGTAATGCCGCTGCCGTGCCGTAGCGAAAGCTTTTGCGAAGAATCGATTTAAGACGGCCCTAAACGAAAAACCTGGAAACTTCGGCTATTAGTGAAATAGAGTTGAACGTTAACATCTGCAAAAATAGAGATAAACGTTACCATCTCCTGCGAAAACCTCGCGTTCATTTATTTTGTGAAATGATAAATGTTTCAATGTTCATCGGCGATGTTCAATTTACTTTAAATCTTATTTTGTTCTCGAGCTTAAACACTTTTATACAAATATAGACTATACACAATTAGGTAAAATACCGGAGAAACAAGCACATTCAACGGAACTACATACAGGATGAGTACCAAAGGCTCCAGAGGATCTCATTGAAACCTGAACACTTAACCTTGAGACATTCATAGACGTCCGCAGGATGCAGGGCAGTGTCACGGCGAGGAGGGCTCTGTCGAGCGCGCGTACATAAAAAAAAACGGCCAATTGCGTGACGGACCACATACAATTAAGGGTTCCGCTGTGTTCAACTTAACACATTGTAGTTGAAAAACATGTTCTCCCATAAATTCCAACCGCAAAATGTATGTTTGTACGCACAATATTGAGAGATTTATTTAAAATTTTATTTACCCTGATTAAAAAAAAAAAACTGAATTTGAAATTAGATTCAGAGAAAATTGGCTGTGACAGACGGACAGGCATACAGGCATACAGACAGATAGACACACTAGTGATCCTATAAGGGTTCCGTTTTTTTCATTTTGAGGTACGGAACCCTAAAAAATCAGCCTCATTTTACTTGTAAGGGAGGTATCCTAAAAAATTCATGCCAAATTACAGCTTTCTGAGAGCCGAGGACAGACAAACTGACAGACAGACAGACGGACATGGCGAAACCATAAGGGTTCCTTGTTGATTACGGAACCCTAAAAAGTAAATGCTTCATTAGCCGCAATCAGTGTTTATTTGACAGTTCAAATGCAAGCCATCGACCGCGCCTCTGACGCGCTGCTAATGAACAGGTACATCGATAGCCATGGTCAACGCAAAACTAGTTAAAATGTATGAAGTGGACAAATAGAAAGTAAACTAAGAGAAATAAAAGCTCGGATCACGGTAACCGAGTGGTAAATAAATAAATAGAGAGGGTGGGGGCGGGGGTGGGGTGCGGGGGCGAGCTGAGCGTTCTGAGGGTGGGAGGGGTGTGACGACGAGGGCTAGAAGTAAACGACGATACCAGGCAGCCCAGGGCGGCGCGGCGCGGCTCGCCCGGCGTGAACGTTTGTTTCTTTTTAATTAAGCGAGTGCGCTACAGCCGTGCAGAGACGCGACCTGCCGCGACGCGACGACGCGGCACAAGCGCGATGTGGGGCAGACAGATCACAGGCGGCACAGACGTGCAATGCACCGCAAACAGACGGTTCTACTTTATTAAAATAAATGTCCATTGAAAACCTTGATTTATGAGTAATCCACGCCAGCCTCCACCAATATTGAATTTTAAATAATAAAAATAAGCTTTCTTTGTAATTGTGGTTATCACAGTTATTTTTAACAATGATATTCTATTTTTATCTCTGATCAAAAGAGCAACAAAGTCATTGAAATCTGTATAGATAGGTACATGGAATTTCTTAACCTCATCTGGAGGGAAAATACTCTAAATACTAGTTAGCAAATTTTACTCAAAGGAAACATTCCTTTATTTTTAAAAATAAACAAATCTGCATTCAAATATTTTCAAAAATTAGCTTGCCACACTCGGGAACCGAACCGGCTAAAATCCGAAAAAATAACATCCTATACTTTTATGGCATCAACCTATTGAGTCAATCATTAGGATTAAATCTCTCTAACAAACATAATAACTTAAATGAAAATGTAACCAAAAACTCAATGGGACAAGATTATAAAGCACTTTTACTCAAAGGTCCTTCAGATTACTACTTTAAGTAAGTAGTAATCTGAAGGACCTTTGAGTAAAAGTGCTTTATAATCTTGTCCCATTGAGTTTTAACAAGTATTAACAATTATCTTTAGATTTTTTTTATGGGGATATGTCTTGAATCAAATTTACCAAAAATCCTATGCAACTGTAAACGAGTTAAGCTCACACTACGATTTTTAATATTCATCACAACTCGTTATAAATTAAATTAAATTACTGCAAAAATAATAAATTTGTGTATCCAACAAAATGGAGTTCATTTCGAAAAACAAATTAGTTAGGTTATCTTTTTTTTCATTCAATTAAAATAAGTTAACATTTTATGATTTTCCTTTCATTTAATTTATCATTTTTGTTAAAAGGAGATTTGATCCTTATGATTTACCCTATCGATTGATGCCATAAAAGTATAGGCTATTATTTTTTCGAATTTTAGCCGGTTCGATTGCCGAGTATCGCAAGCGAATTTTCGAATATCTTTGAATGCAGATGTTTCTTTTTAAAAATAAAGAAATGTTTCCTTTGAGTAAAATTTGTTATCTCCAGTATTTAGAGTACTTTACCTCCAGTTGACGTCCAAAAGTTCCACCCTGAATAAAAGCTTTATAAAATGATAATACCTACATTCTGACAGGCTACTTTACATTATGTAATGCCCTGCTAGTCACATATTTACTTTACCCAACTTATGTTATACACGGCGTAGCAACATTCCGTGCATTAATACCTGCTTAATGTATATTTCAAATTGTTTTTCAACCAATAATCCTCTCATTAGATATTCGGTAACTATAATTCGTTAAATTAACTCTTCATATACGTGTAAAACGACGTAACAGTTCCCAAATTCGGTTAGTCCAGTGGAGGACAGAAGGCACGCACAGGGGGCACAGTACCGCACAGGGGCACGCCGGTCCCCTCCGGCACAGGGGCACGCCGGTCTACTCCTTCACAAAGAGCTTCGCCATCCTTTGAAGTGTGCCCGCATTGCGGCACTATTACTTCCCGCACACTGCTCGCACACTGCGCGCCGCAAATAGTTTACTTTAGACATTGAATTTGTGAACAATTACGACAAACTAGAACTATACCGCCTCTACAGTCTTGTGGGAGCCGGGCTGACAGCACGAAGTAATGATCTGACCGGAACACAAAGAGAAGTCTGGCTTCGAACAACAAAACTTACATCATTTGAAAGAATAAACAAAACGCCACATTAACTAAGTATTATATCAGAAATATGCTTGTCAAGCCTCAAAGAACAATACGCAATTAACTGCTGAATACACAGCGAGCTGAAAAATGATCGCTAATAAAACGAGGGAGAGCACATTAGTATGCGTGACACATGCAATTCAATAAACGTTTTGTGAGAACACGATGATTTCCTTCCTGCAACGAGAAGCGCTGCCAGCTCTCAGAGAGATGCTAAAGTTCTCGCCGGCATCCACCGTGGTGCGGACACAGCGCAGCGAGGAGCAACGTGAATCGAGACGGTAGCGGCGATGAACATCACATACTCCACGTATTCTTCTTTTTAATGACCGCTACAAAACAAGAGCACGTTCGATGTAATGAAATCATGTAATGCTCGCGCTCACACTCGTGTTGATGAACTACCCCGCGGAGACCTCTCAGCTAGATGTATGACACAGTGTTGATGTACTCCTCCGCGGAGACCTCTCAGCTAGATGTGTGACACAGTGTTGATGTACTCCTCCACGGAGACCTCTCAGCTAGATGTGTGACACAGTGTTGATGTACTCCTCCGCGGAGACCTCTCAGCTAGATGTGTGACACAGTGTTGATGTACTCCTCCACGGAGACCTCTCAGCTAGATGTGTGACACAGTGTTGATGTACTCCTCCGCTGAGACCTCTCAGCTAGATGTGTGACAGTGTTGATGTACTCCTCCGTGTAGACCTCTCAGCTAGATGTGTGACACAGTGTTGATGTACTCCTCCGCGGAGACCTCTCAGCTAGATGTGTGACACAGTGTTGATGTACTCCTCCGCGGAGACCTCTCAGCTAGATGTGTGACACAGTGTTGATGTACTCCTCCACGGAGACCTCTCAGCTAGATGTGTGACACAGTGTTGATGTACTCCTCCGTGTAGACCTCTCAGCTAGATGTGTGACACAGTGTTGATGTACTCCTCCGCGGAGACCTCTCAGCTAGATGTGTGCCACAGTGTTGATGTACTCCTCCGTGTAGACCTCTCAGCTAGATGTGTGACACAGTGCTGATGTACTTCTCCACGGAGACCTATCAGCTAGATGTGTGACACAGTGTTGATGTACTCCTCCGCGGAGACCTCTCAGCTAGATGTGTGCCACAGTGTTGATGTACTCCTCCGTGTAGACCTCTCAGCTAGATGTGTGACACAGTGCTGATGTACTTCTCCACGGAGACCTATCAGCTAGATGTGTGACATAGTGTTGATGAACTACCCCACGGAGACCTCTCAGCTAGATGTGTGACACAGTGTTGATGTACTCCTCCGCGGAGACCTCTCAGCTAGATGTGTGCCACAGTGTTGATGTACTCCTCTGTGTAGACCTCTCAGCTAGATGTGTGACACAGTGTTGATGTACTCCTCCGCGGAGACCTCTCAGCTAGATGTGTGACACAGTGTTGATGTACTCCTCCGCGGAGACCTCTCAGCTAGATGTGTGACACAGTGTTGATGTACTCCTCCACGGAGACCTCTCAGCTAGATGTGTGACACAGTGTTGATGTACTCCTCCGCGGAGACCTCTCAGCTAGATGTGTGACACAGTGTTGATGTACTCCTCCACGGAGACCTCTCAGCTAGATGTGTGACACAGTGTTGATGTACTCCTCCGTGTAGACCTCTCAGCTAGATGTGTGACACAGTGTTGATGTACTCCTCCGCGGAGACCTCTCAGCTAGATGTGTGCCACAGTGTTGATGTACTCCTCCGTGTAGACCTCTCAGCTAGATGTGTGACACAGTGCTGATGTACTTCTCCACGGAGACCTATCAGCTAGATGTGTGACACAGTGTTGATGTACTCCTCCGCGGAGACCTCTCAGCTAGATGTGTGCCACAGTGTTGATGTACTCCTCCGTGTAGACCTCTCAGCTAGATGTGTGACACAGTGCTGATGTACTTCTCCACGGAGACCTATCAGCTAGATGTGTGACATAGTGTTGATGAACTACCCCACGGAGACCTCTCAGCTAGATGTGTGACACAGTGTTGATGTACTCCTCCGCGGAGACCTCTCAGCTAGATGTGTGCCACAGTGTTGATGTACCTACTCCTCTGTGTAGACCTCTCAGCTTGTAGAATTTAGTACCTGCGTGGTTTGGTACTAATTTCTGAGTTGGTTGATATTTGGTTGATTTGATATTATAATAGATTGGTTATGGTTGGGGTGTGGGTTTACGACCACTGGTTTAATGATACGAAATACTTTGGTTTAAAGGCTATATTGAATATTGGTTAACGATAAATCTAAGCTAAATTAGCACTAAGATGGTTTGATTTGATTTGGTTTGAGTTACGCGATTGGTATCCGAACACGTACTGAATGGTAATCGTTGCGATACATGCATTTATGGAAACGCACGCAGGCAAAAGTGCTGAGCTGTTCGGTTTGCAAATATTGTACCGAACATATTCCCGAGCACAAGATGAGATAAGGAAATAATAAAGTAATCATCAAATCACCTTAGATAATATTACAAGTCAAATGGTAAACAAAAGTAAAGTAATTATAAAATGGTAAACAAATGTAAAAAGTGTTATAAAATGGTAAACAAAGTAAAAGTGTTATAAAATGATTAATTAAAATAAAGTATAAATTACGGTTGTCCTTAAAAAACATACATTCTTTACACTAATGAGTCTTCAACTGTAAGCACACGCTCCTTTCGCACTTTAGGCAACGTAGCCCTTTCCTTTTTACCCGCACTACGCATAGCACTGGGCCACCGTCTGGCGAAATATGCACTTAAACCTAATGATTCACTCTCACTTTGCTGACGGTCAGCTGTACTCTGCTTTCGCGGTTGCCCTTCGCTAAGCACTCTGGTTGACTCCGATGTAGTCGCCACAGACTCTTGTCTGTGGTGAGGCTCCGCCCGGTTGGCCGTAGAAAGCGAACGGCATCTCACTCTTCTCCAGACCCAGACTGCTGCCGCGCATAGGACAACTCCCAGCAGTATGTAGACGACGGTGTACTGGTGAATGTCATGGACTGATATGTCATCGACCTCTGCTTTGGTGGATTTCAGTGTTTTGATCTGATCTCCAAGAATGGATAGAGATCTATTGAGACTCATGTCCTCTGGTAATGCTGTTTCTGTTGGTATCTTAATATTCACAATATGGTTTATCTGGTCTAGCTCTGGTACGAGCATGCTTGGTGAAAAATTTAGTTGGTTGGATTGTTGCTGTAAAGAATACAGCGTGAAATCTTTACTTTTAATAAAGCATTTCTGAGTCATGCTAATGACCCCTGCTCGAGTCAGCTGACGGACAGTGACTTGATCGTCGCATATGATTTTGATGGAATATGTGTCACAGCAAAAATATAGGTATTGTGACGTTAAGTGTAATTCTACCCATTTGTTTTTGCACGCTGTTCTTTCTGTTTTGCACCTTTGATTTATTGGACTTATTTCGCAAAAGTTTTCGTCATTTTCCAAATTTAGGATGGGTTTGAAGAGCTCACACATGAAGGATTCTCCGTGATACAAACATGTGTCAAGTTCATGTATGGTTGGTACGAAATATGCATCCTTTTTTAGGTTCACAGCAACGTATTCCGATATTGGTATTATACTGGTCATACTGTGATTGGTTTGTTTCGGAACTGGTATTATCCTGTATAATTGAAAACTTTCTCTTGCTATGAGCGGAAATGTAATTTCGAAGATAATATATTTTTCGGTGACCCGAGCTTTTGTTCTCAGTAGCTTGTAGATATGCTGAAGGTCTGTCTCTATGTTTTCGATTGGTAGGCCCAAATCTTGAGGCATTTGGCCATAGATAATTTGTAGCTCTCGTTTGAGCTGCGCTGGTGTCAGTAGATGCAGACTGATTTGACCATGGTAGATTTCCGATATTGTATCGATCAAAGAATCCTGTATCTGTTTCAAGTTTTGCATCATGTTAATGGTAGCTATAGAGACTAATGTGAAGTCCTGTTGTGTTGTCATAACATCGATGTCTTGTTGCAGCTTACTGTTAACCTTGTCCAAAGCATTTAAATGTTTATTTATGGTTTTGTGTTGCTTTGCTATTATGTCTTCAGTTCTTCGTAGTACATTGTACTCGGCTTCGACGATGGATGTCAAGTTCTTCCATAACTGACCTTGGTGTTTTTGATTACGGTGCACAAGTTCAATGTCTTGCCTGTATTTTTCTGCGAAATTTTCGTCTAATACTCCGAACAATGAGTTTGCAATTGAGCCGACAGCGTTGATAAGGCCGCGTCGTGTTCGTATGCGCTCGCCGTAGTGCTGGCTAAGCAACAGCTGGTTGTAGTATTGCAGTTCATTGTAATCGTGACGTATTTGTTGGAGTATCATATGACAGTGACTTGATTCCATAATTGTTTCACATGTTTTTTCGAGATAGCTTGTAAAGTCATTGATGGCTTTGTCTCCTTGCCAATATGGAGACATGTTAAAGTATGTGACTAGTTTCCACTTATTCCGAATCAATTGTACTTTTCCCACATTGTCAAAGTACAAAGTTTTATTGGTATCAAATTGCGTGATATTGTATGAAGCTGTTGTTGGTAATATTATACTTAAGATCAGGAACAATGCCAGTGCAATGTTTACTATCTTGGGATAGGTACTGTACGTTCTGGTGTTTGGTTGCAGGCGATTACGTGGTTCCTTTTCGGCTTTCGTACTTTGATGTTGTTGTAGTTCGCCTTTTTGTTTTTCTGGTAAGGTTTGTTCCGTTTGGTCTATAGGTAAAACTGATAGTTTAACTATAGGGCGCTTTATGTAGCCGTTTTTGGTTTTTAAAGTCACTACTCTGACAAGTTCATCTTTTCCTGGATGGACTTCCATCACACGACCCATTGGCCATTTCCCTGCTGGTAAGTTGTCGTCATGTATCATTACTAAATCACCGACGTTGACATTCTTCTGGTATTTCATCCATTTGTTTCTGGCTGATAATTGAGCTAAGTACTCTGTTTTCCATCTCTTCCATAAATCTTCAAATAGTTTTGACACTAGATGCCACCTGGTTCTGGCGTCTTCTGCTGTGTCAATTATGGTTAAACCTGGTCTTGCCGATAGGAAATGGGCTGGTGTGAGGAAATTTAAATCCTCCGGGTCTTCTGATAGCGCACAAAGTGGTCGTGAATTCAAGCAAGCTTCCAGTTTTGATAACAGTGTGGTGTATTCTTCAAACGTAAATTTTTGCTGTCCAATCACGCGTTTGAGGTGGTGTTTGAGACTTCGCACAGCTCTTTCCCAAAGTCCTCCCGCATGAGGCCAAGAAGGTGCGTTGAAATGCCATTCAATTTTTAGTTCTGTTATCTCTTTAAAGAAGGACTCATTGAAAACATTTTGAAGATGGTTGTATTCTTCTTGCAGCATTCTGTTGGCTCCAACAAAATTGGTTCCATTATCGCTATAGATGTGACGTGGAGCTCCACGTCGTGCTGCCATTCTGTTAACTGCAGCTAAGAAAGCAGAGCTGGTTAAATCGGAGACGAGTTCTAAATGCACAGCTTTCGTCACCATACATACGAAAAGTGCGATGTAGCCTTTGGTAGTTCTTATCCCGCGCCCTTTGTTTGCTTTCACCTCCACAAAGCCTGTGTAGTCAACACCACAATGATAGAAGGCACTTTCAGGGTTCACTCTGGATGATGGTAGATCACCCATGAGCTGGTATTGTTGGATGGGCTCTTGCTTCTTGCATATAACACACTGTCGTATGACTTTCTTTGTAGCTGCATATCCGCTGATTATCCAATAATTTTGTCGAATGTTTGATAAAGTAAGGCGCGCTCCACCGTGGTAGGTTAGCTCATGGGCGTATTTAATTATTAGCGTGGTAATTCGATGGTTGTGTGGTAGTATGATTGGGTGTTTCATCTCTGAACTTATTTGTGCATTTCTTAATCTACCCCCTACCTGTAGGACACCATCTTGGTCTAGGATAGGGTGTAATGGTAAAAGTTTACTTTTCGAATGCACGTTTCCATTCTCATGTAAGCAATTGACGTCACTGGTAAACTCCATATGTTGCACACTTTTAATAATCAGCAGTTTTGCGCGACGGAGTTCATGTAATGTGAGATAGGGTTGACGGCCTGCCTTTGCAGTAGGTAGTCTTAGTATCCGTGCAAATACGCGTACGATTTTTGCGAAGGAATTCAATTTGTGTATTAAATGGTGAATAATGTTTGGTATGGTCATGGTTGTGTTCTGGTGTTTTTCCACAACTACTGCATTAGACTGTCTTATCTCTAAACTGGTTTCATAGGTGGTTTGTGGTGTTTTATGGTTTTGGAATGATTGAATCCATGATGGTCCCTGCCACCATAGATCGTGGTTTCTTAATTGTTTGGTTCTTAATCCACGGCTGGCACAGTCAGGTGGATTTTCTGTGGTTTTGACATAACTCCATTTCTCTTTTGGTATTATTTTAGTAATAGCTTTCACGCGGTTTGAGACGAATGGTTTCCATCTCGCTTGATCTCCTTGAATCCATCCTAACACTGCTGTTGAATCACTCCAGCAATATATTTCCTGGTTATAGGAATCCAAGCAACTCTGAACTTTTTGCATCAGCTGTGATAATAGTTGGGCACCCATTAACTCCAACCTTGGTATTGATATGTCCTTACTAACGGGCACTAATCTTGCTTTTGCAGCGACCAGAGTTACCTCGTTAGAATTATTTTGGTTGCTGACTTTGCAATATATGACAGCGGCGTACGCCTTGTTCGACGCATCACAGAATCCGTGTAATTGCAAGTTATTGTTTTTCTTAATTCCTAGCCATCGTTTTACTTCTATGGTGTTTATGTCTTTTATTTCTCCCCTTAAGTTTAGCCACTTGATTTTGATATCCTCTGGTAGCGCGTCATCCCAATTTAAACTTGAGGACCAAACGCTTTGGAATAGCATCTTCATGGTGATAGTTAATGGTGTGAGCCAACCTAATGGGTCGAATATTTTCGATATGTCGGAGAGAAGCGATCTCTTGGTTGGTTCTGATAATGATACTGGCTCCAGTTTCGAATCAAAGATGAATTTATCCTGTTGAGGATTCCATCCAAGTCCCAATGTTTTCGTTGAGTCTGATTGTTTAAATTCGTATATTTGCTGGTTCCACAAATCTTTTTCTAGGTCAGCGAGTAGTTTTGGTTCATTCGTGGCCCATTTTCGTAAATTAAACCCGCCCTTGCTGAGTAGTTTTATTAGGTCTGATTTAAGTTGTTTTGCTTGTTCGATTGAATTGGCTCCGCCACAATAGTCATCCATATAGAAGCACTCTTCTAATGCTTTTGCTGCATTGGGATAATTTTGTTTTTCCTCTGCGGCTAGTTGCTTTAAGCACATCATAGCCAAAAATGGTGCAGGCTTTGTGCCGTAAGTTATAGTTGTAAGTTGGTATGTCTGAATAGGTTGGTATGGTGTGTCCCTCCATAGTATCTTCTGGTACGACTGATCTTCAGGATGTACCATTATCTGTCGGTACATTTTCTCGATATCAGCAGTGTAAACGAACTGATACTGTCTCCATTTTAAAATCAGCTCCTGTAGATCTTGTTGTAGGTTGGGACCTCGGTACATGACTTCATTCAAGCTAAGTCCCGATGATGATCTAGCTGACGCGTTAAACACAACACGCAACTTAGTAGTGGTTGACTCAGCACGAGTGACGCAGTGGTGTGGTAGGTAGCACTCGTGTTTCGTACTTGTTGCTGACGGTATCATATGGTTTAAATTAGCGTACTCGTTCATAAACTTGGTATATTCTGTTTTCAATTCTGGGTCTTTTTGTAACTTTCTCTCCAAGTTACGAAATTGTGCCAATGCTAATGGTTTAGTTGACCCTAGCTGTTCTTTGGTTTCTGGTTTGATCGGCAGTCGGACTTGGTATCTCCCATTTTCTAATTTCTCTGTTGTAGACAGAAAATATTGCAAACATTCATGATCTTCGGTGGACATTTCAATCTGCTGGTTGATATCTTCGTTTTCCCAAAATCTTCGTAAATCGTCCGTATTGTGAAGAACGACGTTACATCTGTATCTTGGTGTCATTGTCCCACAAAGCAACCATCCTAATTGCGTTTGTTGGGCTATCGGTTGGTCGTCGCTATCACCTCTCAAAAGGCCACCTAAAGCTATCTTGCAGTATACGTCTGCTCCAAGCAGTAGGTCCACTGAGCGACTGGTATTAAATTGTGGGTCTGCCAAGTTAATGTTTTGTATATGAGGCCAAGATGGTTTTATAAATGATTTATTTGGTAAACTTTTGATGAGATTATTCATTATAAGGACCTCTCCTTCTAAGGCAAACTCACTATGAATTGATTTAATTCGGATGGTTATTACTCCCTTACAGCTGTTTTCTTTTTCTCCTACGCCGAATATGGTTCCTTTGCAAGGGTGTCTTCGTAGTTTTAAAACCTGTGCCGCCTTCTCGCTTATTAAAGAAATTTGAGAACCCTGATCAATCAAAGCTCTCATGGTATGGTAGGTACCATCGTATCCTGGAACTTCTACTAACGCCGTTGCCAAAAGTGTCTCCGACACGTCATCCCAAGATACATGTGTTGAAGCTGCTGCTTGTTCATCATTGGTCACGCATGATGTCGCAAGTGTGTGCGCAGCCTTATGGTTTGGTTTTGCTGATGTGTTTGGCCTGTTTTTGGTTGAAATTGCGTCGTGCAATAATGAATTATGTTTAGCGTTGCATTTGCGACATGTTTTATTAGAAAAACAAGGTTTATTTAAATGGTTGAATAGGCAATTTGTGCAACAGTTTAGATGGTTGACAGTTTTTAGCTTTTGCTCATCCGACATTTGCAAGAATTTGGTACACATCCATAACCCGTGGTCAGCATTACACAATACGCAGGTGATTGACCGCGACACATGTAACGATTTTATATTGTTTTTCATGTTGTTTGAATAGATTTTATTTGATGGTTGCTGGTTATTATTAGAACTATAATATTTCTTCTGGTTTGCTTGATAATTTTGATGGTTTTGTGGTTGGGTGGTCATCTTTTGGTTATTTGTTTCTTGTTTGCGCCGCGATGCTTCTAAGGCGGTAAACTTGTTTTCCAAGAAATCTAGGAATTCTTGAAGGACTGGTAGTTCCCTGGGATTTTTCACTGACTCAATGTATTCAGCGAATGACTCACTGTCAAGTTTCTGTCCTAACAAGAGTACTAACAGTGGATCCCAGGTGGTGATATCTACTCCTAGGTTCTGAATTGCGTGGAGACATTCTTTGGTCACATCATGCAGTTTTTTGATCGCCCCGACCGATTGTTGCTGCATACTAGGAATGTTCAGTAGTATGTTGACGTGTGACGTGAAAATAAGTCTACTGTTCCCATACCTGTGGTTTAGTATTTCCCAGCATACCTCATAATTCTCCGAGCTGATCTGAAGATGGTGGATCAGACGCTCAGCTTCTCCTGCTACCTTGCTCTTTAAAAACTGCATTTTTTTGTGCGTTTGATAAAGATGGGTTTTTGTGGATGGTTTCAGTGAATAAATCTTTAAACGACGTCCATTGGTGGTAGTTGCCATGGAATGTCGGAATATCCATCTGTGGAGTAGATTTGTCGCGATGAGATACAGACCACATTTTAGAGTTGATGGTTTTCTTCAAATCGTTATACATTTTCTCATATCTGTTGAATTCCTCTTGGTACCAGACATCCTCATCTCCGTTCTCACCTTCTATATCCCAGTGTAGGCTATCGATAATAGCCCAACGACTCTGAAGAGACTTTAATGCATCGTCGAACTCCCACTTGTTCTGTAGTTGGTCGATTTCTGTGGTAGCTACTGTTCTCATGAAAGCTCTAAAGTTGATAGTCTGCTTTTTAATCATTCCTTCTAACCTACTGTCTTCACGCATCTGTTGTGGTGCCTGCGAATGAGACGAATCCCGTGTTTGTTTCGATGTCTCCGCCTCTGCTGGCGGCTGTTGAGATTCGTGCTGTTTTGACAGCAGCTGCTCCATGGTTTTGGTAATTAGCTCCTTGATCGACAAATATACTTCCTCCGCCTTATCAAAACAATTTTTTATGAAATACACATGGTTAAATTCAGCAAGTTCACAGCACTTTCTATGGTTGCGTTGATAATCTCTCCAATAATTTTCCAATATCTCCAACTTACGTTTGCAGTAATCAATGGTTTTTCGTTCAGCTCCGTCTTTCTTGATGTTAGTTAGAAGTTTAACCAAGGAGTCGTAAATCTCCGTTTGGCTGACTGTTAACTGCTCCATTATTTTATATATTCAATTAAATACGCAAGTGAAAATAAAGTGTATAAAATGGTTTGGTCTGACCTTATATTCTCCTTACGCGACAGCTGCCCAATTTTTTCCAAATTGATCTCACTGCCTACCTACTTTCCCTATAAATTGGTAAAATATAAAACACTGGTTGCAAGGTCCCGGCGCACAAACACTTCACTGTACTTCGCGAACCGAGGCCCTTAATGCTCGAAGGACCATGTAGAATTTAGTACCTGCGTGGTTTGGTACTAATTTCTGAGTTGGTTGATATTTGGTTGATTTGATATTATAATAGATTGGTTATGGTTGGGGTGTGGGTTTACGACCACTGGTTTAATGATACGAAATACTTTGGTTTAAAGGCTATATTGAATATTGGTTAACGATAAATCTAAGCTAAATTAGCACTAAGATGGTTTGATTTGATTTGGTTTGAGTTACGCGATTGGTACCCGAACACGTACTGAATGGTAATCGTTGCGATACATGCATTTATGGAAACGCACGCAGGCAAAAGTGCTGAGCTGTTCGGTTTGCAAATATTGTACCGAACACAGCTAGATGTGTGACACAGTGTTGATGTACTCCTCCGCGGAGACCTCTCAGCTAGATGTGTGACACAGTGTTGATGTACTCTTCCGCAGAGACCTCTCAGCTAGATGTGTGACACAGTATTGATGTACTCCTCCACGGAGACCTCTCAGCTAGATGTGTGACACAGTTTTGATGTACTCCTCCGCGGAGACCTCTCAGCTAGATGTGTGACACAGTGTTGATGTACTCCTCCGCGGAGACCTCTCAGCTAGATGTGTGACACAGTGTTGATGTACTCCTCCACGGAGACCTCTCAGCTAGATGTGTGACACAGTGTTGATGTACTCCTCCACGGAGACCTCTCAGCTAGATGTGTGACACAATGTTGATGTACTTCTCCGCGGAGACCTCTCAGCTAGATGTGTGACACAGTGTTGATGTACTCCTCCGCGGAGACCTCTCAGCTAGATGTGTGACACAATGTTGATGTACTTCTCCGCGGAGACCTCTCAGCTAGATGTGTGACACAGTGTTGATGTACTCTTCCGCAGAGACCTATCAGCTAGATGTGTGACATAGTGTTGATGAACTACCCCACGGAGACCTCTCAGCTAGATGTGTGACACAGTGCTGATGTACTTCTCCACGGAGACCTATCAGCTAGATGTGTGACATAGTGTTGATGAACTACCCCACGGAGACCTCTCAGCTAGATGTGTGACACAGTGTTGATGTACTCCTCCACGGAGACCTCTTAGCTAGATGTGTGACACAATGTTGATGTACTTCTCCGCGGAGACCTCTCAGCTAGATGTGTGACACAGTGTTGATGTACTCCTCCGCGGAGACCTCTCAGCTAGATGTGTGACACAGTGTTGATGTACTCCTCCACGGAGACCTCTCAGCTAGATGTGTGACACAGTGTTGATGTACTCCTCCGCGGAGACCTCTCAGCTAGATGTGTGACACAGTGTTGATGTACTCTTCCGCAGAGACCTCTCAGCTAGATGTGTGACACAGTATTGATGTACTCCTCCACGGAGACCTCTCAGCTAGATGTGTGACACAGTTTTGATGTACTCCTCCGCGGAGACCTCTCAGCTAGATGTGTGACACAGTGTTGATGTACTCCTCCACGGAGACGTCTCAGCTAGATGTGTGACACAGTGTTGATGATCGGGAATAAAATATCAGCTGTTGCCTACTTTTTGACGAGTTATGCGAACATAAATTTAGGGAGCAGCTGCTTTTTTTTTCGCGATTTCAAGTTGTTCCCATAGTGAAAGTTGTGCATAATGATACGTAAGGTCACGTGTTTAAGTATCGGTCACTAGTTCTCAGTTACCCTATATAACAAGGTGAAACAGAACATATGTAGTTGTAAGACGAGCGTGTAATAACTAGACTCGGGCGAAACTCGGCACATATTCAAAGTTGTGAGTTCTGTTAGTCAAGATCTGCGTGAACCAACACAAAACTTAGAGCATTCGCTAAACATTCCAGAAACTCCATCTGGAAGCCGCAATAAAGTTAATCAAAAGAAAATAGACGAAGCGGGAAGCCATGTGGCCTAGAGAAACAATATCACAAGTTATATGAGTGCAAGCTCGGGTGCTATAAGACTTATAAGTTACAAATGACGTCTGCGGGCGGTCGCCGCGGCTGCCCGGCGCGGCGATGCCTGGAGGCGGGCTGGGCTCAGAAGGTTCACTTGACACAAAATGAACTGACGTGCACTACACGTTAGTGTGCTACTTACTTGTGTGATACTTCAGGACAGTGACGATTTTTGACACACTGTCCTGAAGTATCACTAACCACAAGTGATCTATAATTGACCGTCAAGGTAGATTTCTCTATTAGAATATGTACTATGGAGTATGTCTGTCATTTGCAACCATCGAGATGTACCCAATAACTGAACATCACGAATGCTACTACAACACTTACCTCCTTAATAATACAGCCAATATGATTTCGTTATGCGTATCATTAGCTGTAGGTCTTCTGTGTCAGTTCATCGGTTGATCTCATAAACGCTAATGATATGTTGAGCGAGGGGACGCTCACTCATTCATTGACCTGTCTTCTTCCTCTATCGTTCTATCGGCGTGTGTACTCTGCGCGATAACTCCTCTATGCCACGACTCATTAGTATGCCAGACGAGCGTGCGTTTTGTAAGTAAAAGAAACTTTATTACACTGTATATTTGCATTGGTAATGAAACAATTTGCTGACGAAAACTTCGCTGATATTTCAGCTGTTGTAACCTGATTGAATATATTATGAGCGTATTGCAAATTATTACATTTTGGGAGCGAAGAGAATGCGTAAGTTGCTCTGAGTAATCACCAATATATCTGTATAGGATTAGTCTGCTTTCTGAAGATCTTAGAGAAAGTATATGTACATTATGGAATAAGATTTTTTATTTTTATTTGACTCTCTTATTCTCAGAGCTTGTAATCGCATACATAAACGAGCACATTGCCACCGCACCAGCACGTATGTACAACACTCAACCGAATTGACAACGAATCACCTCAGTGGCATCGATGTTAGCAACGGGTCCACAGCACACAAGACGACGGCATTATTACTACTTGAGCTGTCATCGCCTGCTCGGGACCGGCTTACCACTGTCATTATAATAATTTAACTCCGTCACTAATTCAAAATAGAAAATTATTCCATTAATAGGTATTTGTAGTAGTATTATTACATATAAGAACATCACGATTGTTCGTATAATATTCAGAAAACTGTGAATGTTTAAGATAGTTTTACCGTTTATCTTAAAAGACATTTTATTTTTACCCGTCTTCCCCAGAAGGAGAGTAATCAATGATTTCAAAAGCGTCTATGAGGGTAATGTTTTCATAATATGAAATGCGATACCTAACTCTATTTTTAACATTAATCATTTCGCAGTAGCGCTCAGACAATAAGTTTCATACTCAAATAATGTAGGTGCACCGGCTGCTGTGGAAACTGTTCACACAAAAACTTTGAAAAGAAGGAGTTATCGGAGCGAGATAAACAGCGCAGCGACTCCGCAAATAAAGTTGACAATATAGTGCTCCGCGCACCGGTGCAGCGCCGAGGCTGCCGACCTTGCGCTCACCACTCAGTTCACCGCTCACCGCAGATAAGGTTTAAGACATTTATTTCTCAAAAAGAATACAATTCACTTAATATGAGAAATACAAGGTAATCTTAAAACTAAATATAAGAATTACTTATGAAGAAGGTAGGTACTCGTAAATAAATAAGTTATTTAGTAGACAAACAGTTTCAACAGTGTTGTGGGTAAAAGGAAAAAGTGAGTGTACTATTACATATCAATTCTTGAAGGCAAGTCAATAGCAATTACACATTGAACCATTTATATGTACTCGTACTGTAATGTTTCGGAAATACAGAGTAGGTATTATATTTATCGTTGTACTTAGCAAATTAGTAAAATTGTGTAATAACAATTGATACAGATGTAAATTAAATTAGGTGTGGTGGGTTAAATTTAAAACCTAGAGAAATCTTTTAAGATGTGGTGTTTTATGGTTTTTTTATATAAAGTAAAGGACTGTATCTCTTTAATATCATTGGGTAATTTATTATACAACTCTGCTCCTTCGTATAGTATATTTTTTCTTCCATAATTAGTTCGTGGTGGTCTTAAGCAAATGTTGTTTTTTCGTCTAGTGCTACGTTTTTGTGTTTGCCCTTTTTTTGTAAATGTTATTTTAGAGTGTATATTTTTGTTTAATAGCTTATGTACTAATATGCATGTGTTATATTTATATATCTGTGATAGTGTCATCAATTTTGTTTCTTTATAAATTTTTTCTGTCGGAGTTAGGTAGTGGTAATGGAATAAGAGTTTTATTATTTTGTTTTGACATATTTCAATTTGCTTTAAGTGTGTTTTAGCTGCAGTGCCCCACACCTCTATTAGGTATTCTAGGTGAGGTTTTACCATAGAGTTGTAAATGATATACCTAACAGATGTCGGCAAACAGCGGACGATCCCTCGAAGTGCGCCCATGACAGAAGATAGTCTAGATCTTAGTTTATCTAGATGTGTCTGCCAAGTCAGATGTTTATCTAGATGGAGACCAAGATACTTCTCTGAAGAAACTTGGGTTATAGTTTCGTTATTTATATGTAGGTTTGAGATGTTTGTGACTTTTTTGTTCCTAGCACTAAAAATAATATATTTTGTTTTAGAGGTATTAACAGTGAGCAAATTGTCTTGGAACCATCTGGAGAGAGTGTTTAAGTCTTGTTGTGCTCGTTCGATGATCTCTTCGATATTGTTTCCAAATAAAAATAGGCTTGTGTCATCAGCATAAAGTATTATGTCGCCCGCCAGATTCAGGTTATGTATGTCATTCACGTATAATATGAACAGCAGGGGACCGAGAATGGACCCCTGCGGTACGCCGTAGGTTAATGTTTCGCAACTACTTTGCATATCACCAATCCGTACAATTTGTTGTCTATTAGAGAGATAAGACCGGAACAGGTCATGGGCAGTATCCCTGATGCCGATTTCATGCAGTTTTTGGAGAAGGAGACTATGGCTAATTGTATCAAATGCCTTTTTCAGGTCAATAAATATGCCAAGTGCTGCGCATTTTTCATCAATATTATTTTTTAGATTGGTCACAAGGTCAATTGTTGCAGTTAAAGTGTTTGATTTTGCACGGAAACCATACTGTTTTTTAGAGAAGAAGTTTATAGTTTTGAGGTAATCATCTAAACGTTTATATAATATTTTTTCAAATACTTTAGAGATTATTGGGAGGACGGAGATAGGGCGATAATTTCCTGGGTCAGTCTTATTCCCCGACTTAAAGATAGGACTAACTTTCGCTATTTTTAAAGAATCCGGAAAGAAGCCGTTTTGTAAACAGTAGTTGATACTCATCGTGAGTTTAGTTAATATTAGGTTTTTAATACTTTTTATGGTTTTGCAACTAATCGCATCTAAGCCCGCACTGGTGTTTGAATTGAGATTGTCTATGATTTTGCTGACTTCTGCTTCAGTAGTTGGGGTTAAGTGTAGTAGTTGACTTGTACTAGATATTTTTGTTTGTGTTGTTGGCAGAGTATGTATTTGTTCTATAGGCCTTGTAATATTATTAGCTAAAACAGACCCTATAGTAGCAAAAAAGGTGTTAAGATAATTACATATTTCTTTAATGTCTGTGATTTGGCCGGTTCGCGTATCTAGCTTTGAAGGAGCGGAGCATGATTTAGACTTGTTTCCAGCTAAGTTCCCGATTAGCTTCCACATCTTTAAAGGTTTTCTTATCGATCGCTCACCGTGGGGTGGGCGGCCGCTATGTTGCCTATATTTTTTATTCCCTAATTTGTAAAATTTACGCGCGCGTCTGGAGCATTAAGCCGAGCTTCCTCAACCAGGCTCCGCGAGCCGACGCGCACCAGATTGTCGATCCGAATATCTTCCCGAGTGCAAAACTGAAATATTCCGCTCGTTCGGTATACACGGCTACGCTCACGGCCGATACCTCATAACCGTATCGTAACTGTAAGCTACGAGCCTGCTCCGCGGGGAACCCTCAAATTATTCATATTTACCGTTCTCTAAGATTGCGAAGGGTATAATAACGTGTGCTAGCTGTACGTAGTGCACGTAGCACGCAGCCGTGGGAGCGTTAGCCTCACGTCCATTTTGTCACAATTGCAATTCATCACGTAGCGCCCCGCCCCCTGCCGCTCCCTCGGTGATAAGTGCTGAAGATTTGTATCTTGACGCATGATCGCAGTTGGTGTAACTTATCTGCTGATCACATGGGTTACTGTTAGATAAGGTAGGTTTCCCAATGTTGCAATAAAACACAAAATTAAAAAGATTTTCGCATAGGTACTCTACTCGTACCGCTGTCAGATAACACTACTAGATACTCGTGTCAAGTTCGCGTCACGTGAATGAAATTTGAGCGCATTCTACAGCTATGCGCAGTTCAAAGATTACAAGAATACGGTTGAGCACTACTTGAACATAATAATTAATTAATTACAAATTCACCGTAAAATTATCGGTGCGTCATGATGACATTACGTGAATTAGCTTACAGATACTTCGAGAACAGCTGAATTGAATTGCATCATTAAAAAGTAAGTATTACAAGAATTAAGACAAATATTTCACGCCTCTGCGTAGGAAAGTCGTCATACAGCAGAAGAAATTATTATATTATATGTATTTATTTTGTTTATTTAAATAATTTATTTTATTTTATTTATTTAGACATTAATGTCTGTGTTTTCTTTTTATGTGTATTATTCATGAGTCCTAGTTACTTGAAATTAAATAAATTATATATATTAACTGTTTATGTACACACCGATGGATGTATTATTTAATACATCTATGGGTATTGCACTTATCTGCAGTCATTTACCTACTGAACATATTGTCGCTCATGGCACCAACTGTTAGTTACTGTTAGTAATATCGCTACACTCAGATAATTATGATATAGTACTGACTAACTAATATATAATGAAATCTTAAGTACCAAATTTAAGAAAATATATTATGTAAAGTTAGAGACGTTCCCTTGCGTGAAATGTGTGAGCAACGTTAATAAGCGTCCCGCTAGCGCTCCGGCGTAGATTGGATTAGCTGGAGTTTGACGTACTAATAAATTACACGCTCCGTGTAAAACACTCAAATCCGCGTAAGTGAGTAATGAAGTAATCCATGCGTAATGAGGCGCGCGCGATAATGCCCCTAACACGAGACATTGATGCAGGCGCGGCCGACGTGACCGCGCGTCGCAAGCGTGCGCGATCTTGATACCCCCACGGCCGGCAGGTACCCACGTGGCTACATGATACACACATCTGTATTGAGCTGCAGCTTGAATGTACCAAATCCTACAATTATAGGATGTAACAATATATTTACAGTCTGACGGTAAAATTACATAAAATGAGGTACCTAGCATATCAAATTAGTATTGAAATATAGCTAATCAAGTCAGCTCATTCCACTTCTAGCTAGCTGCAGCTTGTACGTCACTGCGACACCAGTTTATTTATAAACATAATATTCAGTTTAGTAATATCAAAATGCATGTCATTGGTTTTAATTTTTCCAATGCGTTAAATAAGAGACATTATAAAGCTTGCACTAATTTCATTTGCAACTCAGTTCAAAAGTCTTCTAATTACGTTTCAGCGCTGAATATCCAATCAAGCCGTTCATTTATTATTTATTCACTGCTAATCTAGTTACGCTTCAATGAAAAAACTCTGCTTTTAAAAATTCTAAGTGCCCAGTTTCCTGAACAAACGATCTCTACCATATTGACTGCTGCCACGTACAGGTGACACCAGCAAGACGACTTTTAGATAGGAGACCACTCTTACGCTTCCTGGGACTGTAATTACACCACTTGAGCTCTGCTTTACATAATATTTGCGCATGACTTTATTTACAGTGCCTTATAGATAGTGGGCCTTCTGTTACTTGCATTTTGGCAAAAACGCCCGTTTTACAAACTGCCAGACACAGTATACCTGCACAAGCAATTCATCAAGCAACATAACGAGTGCGGCTTTTAATTATTGTCCGCGACAGAGCCGCGCGTTGGCGTCGTCCTGAGCGTGGCGCGACTTCATTATATTTTAGTTAGTTTCACCACGCAGAATGAACATTCCAAAAAAAATGGTCTGTTAAAAACAGCGCAAACATAACCACCACGCACCACGTACTCGTACAGTCGCGACTCGCATGGCCGACGACACGCCTCGGCTGCAGTCGGCGGCAGTGTGTAGAGCGCACTTGGGCCCACGAGCCCGGCGACCGCTTAGCGCCAGCTGAGGCTCGCGGGGTCCCGGGGTTCGCGGGGCCAAGCGGGGCTGCGGGGCCACTCGCCGCTATTTATAATTGGCGCCGCAATTCTGGCTAACGTTGAGCTCGCCCACAGGGCCAGCACAATCGTTATTACACCACTTTTTTTTAATAATTTCCCTTTCACTCTAATTAAAATGTTAAAGAGGTAGAAGCGGTGGGATAAGCTCGTTGTGAAGCGTCCAAGAAACGGACAACGTTTATTTATACATTTCATGCGGTCACTAACTCACTGCTTTATGTCCACGTATTAAGGTGCTGATAGACTTGAGCATTCACTTGTAATGAGCATTCTAGCAAATGTTACATTACAGAAAAATATACGGGAGCGTTTTAGCGAGTATTCTAGTGAAAGGGCAGTACTTTTCCAAGAATATAATGTAGCAATCGCGAACAAAATAAATACGTAACATATGAAAGTGGGTGTCGTGGCTGACCCAAAAAATGTATCTAGAGATAGATATTTATTTCCGAGCAGCGTCTGACCTTTAGTGTATATTTCGATAGTGCTCCAAGAAGACACTTTATCGAACAATACTTCAGCTGTGACCTACCTATTAATAGGCTCACTAGCTTTCTAGCTTTTTATTTTTAAAGAAATATGAACACAACGTTCAATCACGTTAAAGAACGTGAGGTTCTAATATGTGTCAACATTTGTATTTCGTCTCGTCTATCCTTTGGATTACACGCTCCGCTATAATTTATTTAATCTTTCTCTTAGCTATTCAATCCATACCTCAAATAAGTTTATCATTATATATTGTGCCTGAGGGATGTTCTCCGACACCCAGGCGGGCGAAGCCGCGTGCAACAGCTAGTAATATTATAAACGCAAAAGCGAGTTTGTTTGTTACACGCTGAAGGGGTTGAACAGATTTGCATGAAATTTGGCACATGAGTAGACCACGACCTGGATTAGGATAATTATAGATTTTTTTATCCCGATGTTCCTACGGGATCGAGACTTATGCGTGTGGAACCGCGGGGCGCAGCTAGTAATCAATATTAATATACTAATAATAATATTATAAAGAGGACAGATTTATTTGTTTGTACCGAATAAGCTCCGAAACTACTGGACAGATTTTAACCTTTTGTTCACCAATAGAAAGCTAAATTATCAGGAAGTAACCAAAGGCTATAATTTTTTTTTTCTTCGAAATCCTTAAGAAGATTGCTGTAATGTAACCCATAGTAGCAAATGTTGCCTCATCATCAGCCTATAACGTTCCCACTGCAGGAACACGGCCTCCTCTCAATGAGAGGGAGTGGGCTATAATCCACAACGCGTGCCCAGTGCGGATTGGTAGATGTCACATGTCTTCGAATTTTTGGTTCTAGGACATGCCGGTTTCCTCACGATGTTTTCCTTCACCGTTTTGAGAGCAGTGGTGATGAAATAAATTACACAAAGCAACGCGCCTGTCTGGGTTCGAACCCACGACTTACTCGCCGCCACCACTGGGCCACCGCTGCTCCAAATTTTGCCTATAAAATTAATTATTTGGCGTGCGCTGAGAAACTATTGTATATACATAAAAATAATGTACTACATGATTAAACTACTCATTCTTACCTACAAAAAAGGCCGGCAGGGAATATAGCTAACTGTCATAGTTAAGTCACAATAGCAGCTTTTGTGTTCTAAAATTTAATTAGATCGCCGGTAGAAACAAAAGTTGGTTACATTCGTATCGTAGTATTCATTCTTATTCAAAATCTACAAGGGTATTTATGTAGCAGTAATAGAAGATTTTACAACGAGTGCACAAAACAAACTCGACATTACTATCAGCCCTCGCCTTCGGGCGGCTAAAAGTCTCGGATAAAAATGTTTTGTGGACGAGTTATAAACTCTGCTTTTCACTTCGATTGCGAGGAAATAAAACAGTAGTATAACACTACATTTCTTTAATTAAAATTCAAAGTAAAACTTTAGGCTTGGGCTGCAGACCTATACAGCCTACTATTAAGTCGCCAAGTGTCGAGCACTGGCCGGACCGCCTCAATGCTGCTGAGGCCGGTGGTAGGTCGTGAGAGCCTGTCCCGCCATTACGCCACCAGGACCTGGCGAAGCTGCGACCGACGCTGCTCCATTTGTCGCTGCATCGGTCGCTCACCTCGCTCCCACATCTCCTCGCACCACAAATTCAAATTCAAATTCAAAAGTCATTTATTCAAACTAGGCTGAGAATCAGCACTTTTCGAACGTCAAAATTACATAAGACAGTCCCCCAAAACGCCCACCCTTCACCACTTCCTAGTGCTTTTGCTGGGAAGAAGTGGCGCAACAAACTCCCCAGCAGCACAGCTGTCTGTTCAGTTAGGAAAAAAAAAATATTCTATATAACACGACGGGGTATCTACCCTGTGCCGTTTCTGACCATTCTCCGGTGTAATTCTTCGTTGATGGTAGATATAGGTAGTTGGCTTTCAATCACACACGTCTTAACTCAAACTCAAAGCATTTATTTCAATTATAACATTTACAGGCTCTTTTGAGTTATCACTTAGCAAGGGGTCATTCAGTTTGAGTTATTTTGTGAAGCTAGTCGCCCGTTCCAAACGAAGTAGATCCTGATGGAGAAGAACGGGCAAGAAACTCCACGGACACTCTTTTAAATCAAAACATTATGTTACAGAGGTTATTTGTTCAACAATTACAATCTCAGTCCTTTCTAACACAACTTTTCTTTTCACGTTTATTACCCACACGCGCCATTTTCGGGTGACGCTTCTCTCCGAGGTCCGGCGACGTACCTCGTATTTCAATACAATATCTCATTACTAAGTTTGTTCAATAAAACTTACTAACAATGCTAAAATGCTTATCAGTTAATTCTTTTATAATTAAACAATGCTAATATTCACTAATACAAAGGTTATTCAGATTAAAGTTGAATTCGAAGCTTTATTACTTTCTACAATTTCAGTTTTTCTATCTTTTACGACACTTCCTGTGTTTCAAAGAATTTAAACGAGTAATTCCACTTTGCCCCACCAAGCCCGCCACCCTGGTGTGGCAAAGTGGACTGCCTAAAATTTTGCAGTGGAATATGCCCCACTATTCTGATTTGATGGGGCGGATAACACTAGCATAAACACTTTGTGGATTCTGCCCCACTAGGGTTGGCACCTCAGGATTTGTGTATGAAGGTTAACATGTATTTTTACATTTGTTTGAGTCTTCTGCCATTTTTGTAAAGCTGAAAAACACAAAAAATATCTTATTAAAAAAAATCTACACAAATCATCAGCATCCATGAAAAATAAATACGAAAATACTTACAATAAACTCAATACCACTCACCACCACTCCACAAATGCAAATGTCCGTCTATTTTGTAAACAAACAGAATGAAACAAAAAATGTCAGACAAGGACAACCGATAAGTCGCGGTGGGCGAGGCAGTGGTGAACCATAACCGGTTTAGTCATTTTTACTCCAACAGCATGTTTTAATCTCAGATTAAATAAAAAAATACTAACAAACAAATGAAGCCATGATGTTTGTACGTAAAGGACCTCAAAATAATAGACCTATTTTGACATTTGTGTTCGCGGCGTAATTAGTGATGTAACCATACGACTCGTAGCTAATTTTATGAGCTTATAATTACAAGTATTTATTTACTTTTTCGAAGCCGGGATAAAATGATATAGATTTTTTTTTAAACTTAAATCCTTCCGATATTTTTATTACTTTCGAATGCATTTCAACGCATTTTTTTATTATTTAATAAGTATTTGATTTATTCAAAGATAAAAAATAATAATATGACAATAATACAAGTACATATCACAAGACTTAATAACTAGACTTAATAAATTAACATAAAACTATAACTCTCATAAAGCGTTTCTGAACGCATTCTTTCACAATCTGTGGTTACGTTACGTTTCGATACTAGTAATATAGTATTTACGATTTCTTTTAATAATTATTATTTAAATTATCCCTTTAGTAATAGTGTTCTCGTACATTATTCTTCGTTTTTTGTTATTTAATAGTTATCAACAGTGATAATGTATCAATTTCTGGGCAAACATCTAAATATATTTTTAAATCATTTAATGTTTGCAACGGATGGATCGGAACGTAAATGGAATACAAATAGCAAATGTCACAGCTATGTCAGACTAAATTGAATAAATACAGCAAAACTATATAATGTATTTATTTAAATCCAGGAAGATTTAATATGTGACAGTTTTTTACAAAAGTAGAACCTTAATACACTGTTTAAATAACCATTTTGATGTATTTAGATTTACGTTTGCTTGTCTCAGACTTGTCAAATCCTAACGTCAGTGGTTACATTTTTTTTTTTTACAAACAAATGTAAAAACAAATCCTGAGGTGCCAACCCTAGTGGGGCAGAATCCACAAAGTGTTTATGCTAGTGTTATCCGCCCCATCAAATCAGAATAGTGGGGCATATTCCACTGCAAAATTTTAGGCAGTCCACTTTGCCACACCAGGGTGGCGGGCTTGGTGGGGCAAAGTGGAATTACTCATTTAAACAACCAACAGGTATTCTTTAGTAAATTGCAGTGTAAAATAATCTTATTACTTTATAGTTGGTTTCCTATTATTGAAACTTATTTAGTTCTCGTATTAAAATAATAATTCTGTTATTGATCTTAATATTCGCAAATCGCGCCATCTTCGTGGCCTTAGGTATGTAGTGCTTTTCCATAAACAAATTTACTATGTCACTTGTTAATATGACTAAAAACACAAAATCATTAAATAAATGTTCCCTTTTAATTTAAACTTTCGTTTTAGTTCCAACATCGAAATCAGTAATAGTTTCTCTTTAACTCGTTAACTCACAGTATATTGACTGAGTTCACAAGTTTTGCAATAGATGGCGTTTTGATCTCAAAGGAATCGATCATTTACAGATGCATACAAACGGCTGTAACAGTATTCCATAGTAACCCATAGAGGGCAGGACTTTATGGTGAATAACAAATAAGCAGTTACGCATAAGATTGTTATAATCTTTACAGGTAGACGCATTCGCGGCGACACGGCCATTCTGATCGGCGGGGCGCGCTCTGCACCTGCCGATGCCCTTACTGTAGTTGAGTAGGTGTAGGTTGTTATCTGAAATAAAGGGGATAAATTTTGTCGGCAGATTATTGTTGCTTTTATTATCCTACAATATTCAATGAACTGCAGGATTTGGTAACAGACAGTTTAGTTACCATTGAAAACTTGTTATAGATCTGACATCTATTCAGTTTGCCTTAAATTGAAATATTGATTGCTTTTATGAAACAAAGCATAGCTTTAGGTATTTTACTTGCGATTTGTTTTAATTGATACCTATTGCATGATCAGCTGTTGTATGTGATGTAGCTGAATAGTTTAATTTTCACATGCATGCCGAAAATGTAGAATTTGTTAGTACTGGGTCACATCAAAGTCGTAGATCTGCTGTCTACCAAATTTGTCTTAAATTGAAATATCGAATGCATTTAATATGGAACAACTTAATAAGTACAGCTACACAGAGTACTCTACTTGCAAGTAAGATTAAGATCAATCTTTTTCCTGGAACCTGAGCGGACTACAAAAAGATGTGCCATGCAATGGTGTTAAAAATAACTAGTGCTTCATGCCATTGAAGGCATACAATTTGTATTTCAGTTTATTGTATGATTAACTGTTAGCTAATTATTTTCACAGGATGTTGTTGCTTGTATTATCATACAATTGGCATTGAATTGTAGGAGTTGGGAGCAAACAGTTTTATTTAATGACAGCTTGTTGTACATAGATTTGCTGTCTACTTAATTTATTTATAATTGAAATATTGAATGTATTTATTTTGCACCTTACATAATCACACCTGTTAAAAATAGTGTGTAGTAGTGTTGTACGATCAACTGTTAGCTGAATAGTTTTATCCACATAAGAAAGGAGTGCTCTGTGTTAGACACAAAGTCTTGGATTTGATAGTTTAAGACCATGGCTCCGTGTCAGGCACGAAGTCTTTGTTGCTCCGTGTCAGGCACGAAGTCTTTGTTGCTACGTGTCAGGCACGAAGTCTTTGTTGCTCCGTGTCAGGCACGAAGTCTTTATTGCTCCGTCTCAGGCACGAAGTCTTTGTTGCTACGTGTCAGGCACGAAGTCTTTGTTGCTCCGTGTCAGGCACGAAGTCTTTATTGCTCCGTGTCAGGCACGAAGTCTTTGATTTGATAGGATTCAAGGTTAAGGAGTTTAGGATCATTGCTCCGTGTCAAGCACGAAGTCTTTGTTGCTACGTGTCAGGCACGCAGTCTTTGTTGCTACGTGTCAGGCACGAAGTCTTTGTTGCTCAGTGTCAGGCACGAAGTCTTTGTTGCTCCGTGTCAGGCACGAAGTCTTTGTTGCTACGTGTCAGGCACGAAGTCTTTGTTGCTCCGTGTCAGGCACGAAGTCTTTATTGCTCCGTGTCAAGCACGAAGTCTTTGTTGCTACGTGTCGGGCACGAAGTCTTTGTTGCTACGTGTCAGGCACGAAGTCTTTGTTGCTCCGTGTCAGGCACGAAGTCTTTATTGCTCCGTGTCAGGCACGAAGTCTTTGATTTGATAGGATTCAAGGTTTAGGAGTTTAGGACCATTGCTTCGTGTCAAGCACGAAGTCTTGTATTATTATTATTATTTTTTTAAATATTGAATGCATTTATGTTGCACCTTACACAAGCACACTTGTTAAGAATAGTGTGTAGTAGTGTTGTATGATCAGCTGTTAGCTGAATAGTTTCATTCACATAGGAAGGTATTGCTCTGTGGTAGACACAAAGTCTTGGATTTGACAGGATTAAAGGATAGGATCAGGAACACCGCTCTGTGGTAGACACAAAGTCTTTGATTTGATAGGATTAAAGGTTTAGGAGATTAGGACCATTGCTCCATGACGGGCATGAAGTCTTGTATTTGACAGGATATAAGGAACCAAGCTCTAGGCGGTATTATCCGCTGTGGGCCCAGCGGGATAACATGAGAGTATTACCTATTAGTTACCTCCAGGGCTTACTGATAGTTTATTGTTTACATTATAAGTTACCTTCAGGGCTACTAATAGATTATTATTTGTTGTGGTTATTATTAGTTAACCTACATTGGGACTAACAGTTTGGTGTTAGTATTATTTATTGAGTTATTTGTCAGTTAACCCGTAGGTAAGTTAATTAAGATACTAATAGTACTTTGCAATATACTAGAATTAATTGTTACAGGCAGAATTGCAAAAACCACCATCTTTATGAGAAGGTAAAAATAATTCAAGAAGTACTTTTAGTGCATGATATGCATCACATGTGAGAATCATGTGGGCAGGTACTTGTTAAATTAGCTATTGTATTGAGCCTCTGACATTGCACATTGTAGCAGTATTGGCAAGGTGAGCAGAAAGTAGTTTGAAAATTCCTCACCTTTTATTTTAGTTATGTTGTGTTGAGGAGCTGGAACAGTCATCTCTGATTGGCTGTTCTTAAGCTGGCTTTCATTTGGAGGGATGTCAGTTGGCTGTTCCTGGGCTGGCGACATGGTCACTTGTTCAACAGGCAGCAGCGGTTGAAGTTGTTGCTTGAGTCGCCTTTTAAGGCGACCTTGATAACAATTGGTTTGCTGAGGTAGCAGTGATTTTTAAGTACCTTTGACCGAATCTAAAAGAGATAGGGCCCTATGGGCGGTACATATTCATGTTCAGGCGATGAAATATGCTTCAAAGCCAGTTTATTGCACTCTTTGAATGTTACCACTTTATATTGCAGTTGATTGTATTGTTCGGCTAAAACCCTATGATGTAAGCTTGGGTCAGCCAGCTTATTCTTAAAGAAGTTGTTGTTGTCAACGATGATCTTCACATCCACTTTGATTTCATCTCATTCTTGAAGTAGCTGGGTCCATAGAGCTTTAGAAGACTAGCTCCTTTAAGGATGCTCACAATTTTGTTATGATATCCTTGATAGTGGTTCTACTGGTTATCATTTTCTTTTTGATATGACAATCACCTGGAACCTGGAATGTGAGACGATATGCAGATAAATCACAATGCACAAAAAGGTGTTCCTACTAATATTTAGATAAGAAGGAACAAGCAGTGATAAATAAATAAATTTATCTATTGTTATGTAATGGTTATTACAGTTTCATGAAGTTAAACAAAATGGAAGTACTATGAACAACAGTGCATTGGTTATTTTAATTGGCATGCATAAAAACATGTTGGAAACTATGTTTTCTGTCAATAAATCAAATTGTGTTTGCATTGAACACTTCTTGTTTGATGGTTCATACTTATCACGTTTTAAAAACCTATTGCATATTTCAATGTTTCTGTATGAATCTTGCAACATGTTGTCCACTATATGTTTCAATGTTGGCATGGGTACTTATTTGGAAAACTCTAATCGCCATTAAAATTTCCCCATAGCTATGAATTTCATGACATTACTTATACTTGCCAAATAACTCTAATTGGGATCTAGGAATTTTATATTTTCAATTAATTTAATTTTTATTTATTTTTATATCGTGCACCCTTGTTTATCCAACTCACTTTACACATTGGCAGAATAGTCGACATCTGCTTTGCTTGCCATTTATTAAAAATAGAATAGAATTGAACTTCTATTGGGAACTAATAACTTTCAACTAATTAACGCTTTACCTGGAGATGATAACCAAGGTCCTAAACCTTGCTCTAACCACAAGCTATAAAGAAGTTGCGAGACATAAATAAACAGTACTTAGTTCCTTAATGTAGTGCAAACACTAATTCAACAAAACAAGTTTGAGATCCATTTCTTGAGAAAAGTTTATATTAGAATTGACCTTGTAATAAGCTTATTTTGTGGAGTAATTTATCTTTTGTTTTTATTGTACTTCCACAAGTTGTCAAGCAAAGGTGAAATTAACCTTGCCGGTGTGTGATGAACGTAGTTCAAAGTGTTAGCGGTTCAATAACAATATGCTAAAATAAACATAAACATAATATCACGCCTTGTCTTCCCAAAGGGTTGGGCAGAGGTGTACCTGAAACAGGTACACCCACATTTCACCGGTTATGTTTAAGTCCCATGTAATAGGGGGCAAGTACATTGCCATCAACCGGGCACATTTCCAGACTCCGGGCTGCTAATGAGAAATTGCAGATAGAAAAACCCAACAACACCGTGCCCGATCCGGGAATCGAACCCAGGACCTCATGCTCAGTAGTAGCTCTTGCTACTACTAGACCATTGAGGAAAATAAAACAATAATAAAACAAAATACTTCCCAGGATTGATGTTGAAATCCATTGACGGAGTGATTATTATATTTGCTTTTCTGGTGTCAAGTCTTTGTTTATTCTGCTGCTTCGGTCATTCTGTGCTGTACATGTTGTTCTGCTTGAGTGCACCATGAAGCTCATTTTACGGAAAATCATTCTCTCCAGTGTCTTCTTTTACATAAGTCCATTGCCACTGCCAGCAGTTGCCGTTATCATTCAATTTTTGATCAATCTTCATGTTGTAATCAGGGTCGTAGAAAGGAGGAAATATTTCAGTTGTCTTGGCTGTGGCTGGGCAACCAGTTGCTCACTCTTGGAACACATCATGTTGACGGTTTCAGAGAAAAAATCTTTTGGCGCGCACTCGGTCACGACAGTGTAAGCAGGTTTCGCAGTTGTACGTAATTCTTTGGATGTCCGGCATAACCATGAGCGGAAGGGGATCGCCAGGGCGATCCCACTTCTGATAACACGACGGGGTATCTACCCTGTGCCGTTTCTGACCATTCTCCGGTGTAATTCTTCGTTGATGGTAGATATAGGTAGTTGGCTTTCAATCACACACGTCTTAACTCAAACTCAAAGCATTTATTTCAATTATAACATTTACAGGCTCTTTTGAGTTATCACTTAGCAAGGGGTCATTCAGTTTGAGTTATTTTGTGAAGCTAGTCGCCCGTTCCAAACGAAGTAGATCCTGATGGAGAAGAACGGGCAAGAAACTCCACGGACACTCTTTTAAATCAAAACATTATGTTACAGAGGTTATTTGTTCAACAATTACAATCTCAGTCCTTTCTAACACAACTTTTCTTTTCACGTTTATTACCCACACGCGCCATTTTCGGGTGACGCTTCTCTCCGAGGTCCGGCGACGTACCTCGTATTTCAATACAATATCTCATTACTAAGTTTGTTCAATAAAACTTACTAACAATGCTAAAATGCTTATCAGTTAATTCTTTTATAATTAAACAATGCTAATATTCACTAATACAAAGGTTATTCAGATTAAAGTTGAATTCGAAGCTTTATTACTTTCTACAATTTCAGTTTTTCTATCTTTTACGACACTTCCTGTGTTTCAAAGAATTTAAACAACCAACAGGTATTCTTTAGTAAATTGCAGTGTAAAATAATCTTATTACTTTATAGTTGGTTTCCTATTATTGAAACTTATTTAGTTCTCGTATTAAAATAATAATTCTGTTATTGATCTTAATATTCGCAAATCGCGCCATCTTCGTGGCCTTAGGTATGTAGTGCTTTTCCATAAACAAATTTACTATGTCACTTGTTAATATGACTAAATACACAAAATCATTAAATAAATGTTCCCTTTTAATTTAAACTTTCGTTTTAGTTCCAACATCGAAATCAGTAATAGTTTCTCTTTAACTCGTTAACTCACAGTATATTGACTGAGTTCACAAGTTTTGCAATAGATGGCGTTTTGATCTCAAAGGAATCGATCATTTACAGATGCATACAAACGGCTGTAACAGTATTCCATAGTAACCCATAGAGGGCAGGACTTTATGGTGAATAACAAATAAGCAGTTACGCATAAGATTGTTATAATCTTTACAGGTAGACGCATTCGCGGCGACATATACAATAATTTATAAGATAATTTACATTACGCAAAATAAAATTTAAATTATTAATTAATAGCCATATGACAGCTAGCACACGCCAATATACCAACCAAAAACATCGAGAACTATACTCAAGCAGAAATAAAAATAACTAAACGTAAACAATATCTAAAAAAAAGAAAATAAAGCCTCCAGGCATAAAGGGTGTTACGAACCCTGCCTACACCAAATCAGCTGAATAGCGACATGATTAGCTGTTTACGTCAATCGGTCGTTTCCAAGTAAAACTGCAACATGCCACCTGCTGAATCATCGAATCAACGCCGCGTGTCGCCAGGCGTTCACCTACCTCAAGGACTGCTGATGCCGCATCTACATGCAGGAATCAGTAGAATTGCAATATTAATAAGTCAATCGTTTTTACCTCACTTCGGTACTAGCATCGTCCGAATCTAGACATAGAAATTAGCATAAGTTCATTTGTAATTTTTACCTTATTAAAAACCTTAATTAAATAACTTTGGTTTTTTTTAAGTCCTCCGGCTGTCACCTTCGTAATTGGCGCAGTCGGTAGGATATTCGAGGCAGTGCGCGGCGCGGTATAGATTTCCAAAAATCGTTAATCTGCTGACTCCGATAGTCGCTGTCGGTATTTCCGAGTACCTCGTCGAATATCCGAACTTAAGAAGACGCAGCTGAGGACGTATCCAGCCATCGATACACCAAGAAAAACCATGTATATGTAAGTCCTTGAAACTTTCTTTGAGTGTTGCTCCCGACTCCTTCCTTTTAACCTCTATATACAGGGTGTTTGGCGCATGGACCGACACAATTTTTTCAGGGATTTGGGAGGTCATTAGCTAGGTTCTACCCATACACCCTTTGTCCCAAATGTCACGGTTGGTTACATATGATTATTTTTTTTAATGAAAAAAATTCCCAAAATGTGTCCTTTAATTTGAAATAACTTTTTTGTTTGTGGGTGTAGTGGCACAAAACAAATTTTGTTGCATTCTCCAAAGTCCTTTAAATCTAAAAACATCTTTGTTTTATACAACTGGTTTCAAGAAAATTCCTTACAAGCTTCCAAAGTTAATTTTTGTATTTAATGAATGAAATTTTACAACTTCTAAATAAATTATAAAAAAAACTAAAAGCTATTTTGAACTTAGCTAGAACCTAGCTAATGACCTCCCAAATCCCTGAAAAAATTGTGTCGGTCCATGCGCCAAACACCCTGTATAATAATAATTCAACATTTTTCATCCAAGGGAAACTAGGAGAAAATCTGTCTCTTCCAGACAGATAAATAGGTCCAGGGAAGTAGATTTAAATAGGTTTATAGATTCAGATAATTTAGGGTTAGATATACACTCGAGAGCAATGAATCCGGGTCACTTAAAGAATGTTAAAAATCTCGGAAACTAAAAATTATAGGTTAATGCAATAAATTGTATTTAATAGACAATGTAATACTCCATAAATGAAAGTAAAAAAAATATGAGTCACCATACATTTTATTAACACAAAATTACATAAAGAAAAAAACTGCTGATCTCTCCTTAAAACAAAAATAGGAAACATGAAATTTTTGAACTTTATTACGATTTTCTTGAATTTTAATACTTCGTATTGCCTCCTCGTGCTTCCATTACTGCGTTTACGCGGTTTGGCATGCTGTACACCAAGTTCCTTATACGATTTTGGGGAATATTCTCCCATTCCTCTGTGAGAGCAATTTTGAGCTCACGAAGCGTGATTGGGGGAGGGTTTCGTTGTTTTACGCATCTGCCTAGCTCGTCCCAAGCATGCTCGATCGGGTTGATATCCGGGCTGCGCGCTGGCCACTCCATACGAGTAATGTTCATCTCTTGAAGGTAGTCATTCACAATCCTACCTGTATGAGGTCGGGCATTGTCATGCATAAATATAGCATCCTCACCTAAATTGACCATAAATGGACTAACGTGATCATTGAGGATTTCTTCCACATATCTTTCGCTAGTTAAAGAGCCGTTTTCTATGATCACCAGCTCTGTGCGACTTTCAGAAGAAATTCCAGCCCACACAAGTACAGACCCACCACCGTAGGCTACTTTTTCTTCGATGCATGCTTGCTTGAATCTTTCCCCTGGTCTTCGATACACTCTGTGTCTTCCATCGTGCTTGTAGAGCATAAATTTTGATTTGTCGGAGAACATAACTTTTGACCAATCTTCAATACTCCAATTTACGTGGCTCTGGGCATATCTTAGTCTTGAAATACGATGCCCACGCTCCAGTTTAGGGCCGTTTGCAGGTCTAAGGGGTTTTAAGTTAGATTCAGCAAGCCGACGTCTTACTGTCCATGCACTTGGGTTACTTCCTCCGAGGCGTCGAAACTGATTTGTGAGTTCAGTTCCTGTAAGAAAGCGATTTCGAAGCATGGTGTTCACCAAGTATCGGTCTTCTCGTGCTGTGGTACACCTGGTTCTGCCCGTTCCTGGTCTGCGTAGGTTAGAACCAGTTTCTTCGTAACGTCGGAGAACTCTTTGTACTGTTGACAGCGACACACCAACAGTCCTGGCTGTATCGCGCTGACTCCGGCCGGTTTCCAGCATTGTAAGTATTCTGGTGCATTCTTCAGGCGTAAGCGACATAATTTCAGCTTGAATAATGAATATAGAGCACTATCAACATGGTTTATGTACCCACATAAATGAAAGATTACAAAAAAAAGCAAAACCAAATGCTGTAATTTCGTAGTTCCATCTTCGAAAGTGGCCCTTTTTCAAATTTGATTTTTTTATGATATAACTTTACAATAACTAAGAAGTTTTAATACCTTCATTTAAGGAGTATTACATTGTCTATTAAATACAATTTATTGCATTAACCTAGCATTTTTAGTTTCCGAGATTTTTAGGATTCTTTAAGTGACCCGGATTCATTGCTCTCGAGTGTATTATTTAGTAGTGACGAAATGGAATTGAACCCCGATACTATCTTTAGAGCTTTACGCCCAGTGCCAGACTTTGATGGCAATCCGAATGTTCTAACTCGTTTCATAAAAATATGTGATCAGCTCGTAATACAATATGTCAGAAATGACCCGAGCTGCGAGTTAACAAATTTATGTGTAATAAATGGCATTTTAAACAAAATCACGGGTTCTGCAGCTACAACTATAAATTCTAATGGTATACCTGACAATTGGCAAGGGATTCGTGACGCTTTAATTAACAACGTTTCCGATCAGAGGGACGAGACCGCCCTTTATAATGATATGTCCTTACTAACGCAAGGAAGTAGCACTCCACAGGAATATTATGCCAAATGCCAGACCCTTTTTAGCACTATAATGACTTATGTCACCTTACATGAAAATATAGCTACCACTATCGAAGCAAAACGCGATCTTTATAGAAAACTAACATTACAATCCTATGTTAGAGGTCTTAAGGAACCTTTAGGGTCCCGTATCCGGTGCATGAGACCCGAAACTATAGAAAAGGCTCTGGAATTTGTACAGCAAGAATTGAATGTCATGTACCTACAGCAACGCAGCGAAAGTATTCCCGAGCGACGTAACCCGACACAGCACGTGCATTCAACCCATAGAATGCCACCATCGGTCCTTATGACCACACCCAAGCCTTTTAGTTTTCCGAGTGCAGGCACGAGCTGGCATAAGCCTATGCCCATGCTGCCGCAGCAGCAGCAGCAATGGAGGCCACCCTTCCAGCATAATCAGGTACCTCATCGTGCCCCTAACATGTTTAGTCGAACCCAGCAAATGTTTCGTGCACCCCCGCCAAACTACCACCCCCAGAGTAATATATTTAAATTACCAAACGCAAATCCCACAGCGCAATATACAGGTCCAAAACCGATGAGCGGTGTTAGTCACTTCGTACCAAAACCAATAGGGTTACCAGGACATGATTGGCGTAGATCAGGAAACCCACCATCTAGTAATTACTTCAAGACACGTGAGATGAATTTTAACGAAATGACAGACTTTGAAAACGCTTATGAACACCCTGACTATTACTATGAACAACCTGACTATTCCTGTTACTATGACTATCCCGACTTTTATTACTTCAATCAGACCGAACCCGATTATCATTCAAATGTAGAAGACAGCACCCAATCACAGAGTTCTAACAAAGCGAAGTGCTTAGAAGCACCACAGTTGCCTACCTCTAGTGCTAATCCGGATTTTCACAAGGAGAAGGATCAAAAAGGGTTAAAATAGAATTAAATATACAATCTAAAAAGGAATTACGTTACATTCAGATATCGGATCCACCACTTAAGTTATTAGTAGATACCGGGGCTAACCAGTCTTTCGTTAGTCCTGAGGCAGTCGAACAATACTTTTCGCACATACCTTTGAACTTTGACCCCTTTGAAGTAACAAATGCCCGTGTAACTAGTACACACAACCATTCCATTACTATTCCGAACTTTTCTGAATTTAATAATCCTACGAATGTTAAGTTTTTTATTTATAAATTCCATAACTACTTTGACGGATTAATAGGTCTCGATTTACTTGACGGAGCACAGATTGATCTTAAAAATAATTATTTAATTACAGATTTTACAACCATACCTATTCGGTACTATCAATGTAAAAAGTCCAGTTATCAGGAAACCATTCCCGCGAATTCGTCAAAATGATTAAATATCCCTATTTATAGTCCAGACGGTGATGTTTCCATTGCTCAGCAAATACACAGTAATTGCATTATTCATGAATGCATTACTCGCGTTACTGACTGTACGGGCATCGTAGAAATTGAAAACCCGACCGATTATGACTCAATCGTTACGTTTGAACGCCCTTTACAAGCAGAGATATTTAATAATGAGTGCATTAGCACTAAACAAGATCCTAGGCGTGTTAAAGAGGTTTTATCTCGATTGCGTACAGACCATTTAAATATTGAAGAAAAAACTAATTTAGAGACTTTATGCAGTCGTTTTGATGACGTATTCTATGTAGAAGGAGAACCTTTGACTTTTACAAATAAAATAAAACACCGTATTAGAACGACTGACGAACTTCCCGTGTATACGAAAAGTTATCGCACCCATTTGTTCACCGACAGGAAGTTAGAAACCAAATCACTAGTATGCTGGAGCAATGTATCATAAGACCTTCTGAATCAGCTTGTAGCTCGCCTATTTGGATAGTTCCTAAGAAGGGAGAAGCATCAGGCAAACAGAAGTGGAGAATCGTAGTTGACTTTCGTAAATTAAATGACAAGACCATCGACGACAAATACCCGATTCCTAACATAAGTGACATACTTGACAAGCTTGGTAAATGCCAGTATTTTACTACTTTAGACCTTACATCTGGATTTTATCAATGTGAGATGCACGCTGATGACATTCCGAAGACAGCCTTTAACGTAGAACATGGGCACTTTGAATTTTTGCGCATGCCCATGGGTTTGAAGAACTCTCCATCTACTTTCCAAAGAGTGATGGACAATGTGCTCAGAGGATTACAAAATGACATCTGCCTCGTGTATCTTGATGACGTCATCGTCTTTAGTACGTCATTGCAAGAGCACATGAATAATTTAGAAAAAGTACTTAGTAGATTACAGGAATCTAACTTTAAGATTCAAATGGATAAGTCCGAATTTTTAAAGTTAGAAACGACGTTTTTAGGTCATGTAATTAGTGGAGAAGGTGTTAAACCTAATCTTGATAAAATAGCGGCTATACAAAGATACCCATTACCAAAAACCCCGAAAGAAATAAAACAGTTCCTCGGATTATTAGGCTATTACAGGAAATTTATCCCGGACTTTGCCCGCATCACTAAGCCTATGACAAAATGTCTTAAAAAGACTAACAAAATTACTTTTGACTCCGACTACATTGACTGTTTTAACAAATGTAACTTGACAAATGTGACTTTACTCACAAATGACCCGATCTTACAGTACCCCGACTTCACTAGAGAGTTTATATTAACAACTGACGCCTCTAACTTAGCTATTGGCGCTATACTTTCACAAGGTACCATATTGGCTCAGATAAACCCATCTGTTACGCCTCAAGAACCTTGAACGATAGTGAAACCAACTATAGTACTATCGAGAAGGAGCTTTTAGCCATAGTATGGGCTACAAAGTACTTCAGGCCTTACTTATTTGGTCGTAAATTCAAAATACTCACCGACCAAAAGCCACTACAGTGGATAATGAACCTTAAGGAGCCTAATTCAAGACTGACTAGATGGCGCCTTAAACTAAGCGAATACGACTACACTATAGTCTACAAAAAGGGAAAATACAACACCAATGCTGACGCTTTATCCCGAGTGGAAATTAACAACGAGGAGACCGATTCAATGTTAGCTAACCCATCAGAGCGACCACCCTCGAGAACAGGTTCCACGACAGCCACTGCACATACCAGCACTGAAAGCCCTATTCTAGAAGTACCTATTACTGACGAACCATTGAACAAATTTCACCGACAGTTATGCATTACTATAGTAGGGGATATTAAACGACGTACAACCGCTACTAAACCTTTTGATACACACACCCGTACATTTATTCAGGTTTCAGAATCGAACTTAGAACAAGACGTAGTAAATGCTATAAAAGAATATGTCAACCCCAAAGTTAAAACCGCTATAAAAATAACTCCACCTTTAGGCATGTATTCAATTGTACCCATAATCCAGAATAATTTTAAAAGTTCAGCAATCAACTTAGTTTTAGCAAAAATCGAATTAGAAGACGTAAAAGAGTATCTCAGACAGCAAGAAATTATAAAACACTATCATGAGGGAAAAACTAATCATAGAGGAATAAACGAGTGTCATCTTGCCCTTTCTCGGAAATATTATTGGCCTAAAATGAGAGAGGAAATAACTAAATACATTAATGAGTGTACCATTTGCGGACAAACGAAATATGATAGGAACCCGATTAGACCACAATTTAATGTAGTACCCCCAGCAACTAAACCTTTCGAATTAATACACATGGATCTCTTCACAGCTCAAAATGAAAAGTATTTGACAGTGATAGATGTTTTCTCAAAGTATGGACAAGCATACTATTTGAGAGATGGTACAGCGATAAGCATACTTCAAGCAGTTTTAAATTATTGTACACATCATGGTTTACCGCTAACAATAGTGACCGATAACGGCACAGAATTCACAAACCAGCTATTTTCCGAATTCACAAGATTACATAAAATTAACCACCATAGAACATTAGCACACTCCCCTAACGATAACGGAATCATCGAACGATTTCACTCTACGTTACTAGAACACTTACGTATTTTACGATTACGTCAAAAGGACGAACCTGTAATTAACCTCATGCCTTATGCCTTATTAGCTTATAATAGGTCAGTTCACAGCTTTACCAAGTGTAGACCACATGACATAGTTAGAGGACATTTTGACCCAAAAGACCCCCTTGACGTTAACATGACTGAACACCTAATGCAACAGTATATCTTGACACACCGAGACCAGATGAAAACAGTATACGACATTATTAATAACTTTACGCTTGCTGACCGTACAAATATAATACAAAATAGGAATAAGGACAGAGAGCCCGAAATAGTATACCAACCGGAGCAACAAATATTCATTTCTAACCCGGCAGCCAACCGACAAAAATTAGCACCACGTTACACACATGACAGTGTTTTAGCTGACCTTCCGATTCATATATACACTTCCAAAAAGAAAGGCCCAGTAGCCAAGTCTCGACTCAAACGTATCCCTAAGAGATCAAAATTGTTACAGGATACTGCTGGCGATATTAGTTCAACCAATACCGGCGCTCGAGATAAGACTTGAAAGCTTGGACGATGGACCTGGACTCTTACCTTTCAACCTTGGACAAACAGGGCTCATTATGCATTACCACACCTTCCTACAATACATAGACTTAACTGATATTGAACGTAGACTTGATTCTGTAATATCTCAACTCGACTATTCCCAAACTAAACTAAACAACCAATCCTTTCTCTTGTATGAACTTCAAATCAATCACTTAGATAATAAATTAAGTCAAATTAGTTCTCAGTTAAAAACACTAGAACCCGGTCGTAGTAAAAGAGGTCTTGTAGACGGATTAGGGACCGTTATAAAAAGCATTACTGGAAACCTAGATCACACGGATGCCCAAAGGTATAATAATGCAATCCACCTTTTAGAAAGTAACAACGATAAAATAGTATCAGAGTTTAATGAACATATTAGTCTTAACAAAGTCTGGATGACTCGATATAGTGACATACTCTCGAAAATTGTTAGCAATCAAGAGAGAATCAATAGTACTTTAGCATTACTTTTAGACGAGAAAACTGCTGCTAAAAATGATCTTATAAGATTCGCAAAGTTTGCTCAGTTGCTGACTATAATTACTGATAATACGGAAGATTTATTTTTAGAGATAACTAGGATTGAAGATACCTTAGCTTTTATACGTGCATCGAGCACCCATCATAGTATGTTAAGCATAGATACTTTAAGTAATATGATTAAGCGATTAAAACCTATATACGGTCAGGATCAGTTAATAGATGCAGATTTAAGAGAGTACTATACAGTTATAAAACCTGGTTATTATTACACAAATTAAAAAATTGTTATCATATTTAAAGTTCCAATAATCAGCTCCGATAAGTTTGAATTATACAGATTAGCAATAGTTCCCAATAAACTATTGTACACCTATATCCCTCCTTACCCTTTCATTGCAACCAATGGGAAAGTTTTCAAGTACATAGAGGCTGAATGCCCGAAGTTTGGACTATATCATCTCTGCGAGGAAGGAATCAACCGTCAACCAACGAGAGGACATCTAGATTGCATCCAAAGCCTCATCTACAACCAATCTTTGGAGAAATCATGCCTGCCTACGAAGCTCACACTGACTAAAGCAGCAATGGAACAACTGGACGACAGACGATACACGCTCATCTTTCCACAATCAACCCGGGTGGAGCTACAATGCGAACGTCAAGAATACATCTCCCTGCATGGAAGTTATCTTGCCACCATACCACAAAAATGCCTACTACGCACCGAGCGATTCACTATTACCAACACTAACGACTATATCAAGGGGCAGCCGCTGAAAATCACTGAAATACCTATGAACCTGAACATTGTTGAAGAAGCCATCCCACATCTGAAACTAAACTCACTGCACCTGGAAAACCTACACGACATCGAAGATAAGATCCTGATGCAACATCCAGTACAAATAGATCACGCAAATGTGGAAAATTCATTATACCATACGACGATCCCACTATACGTTGTACTATTCGGTGCGAATGTACTGATCGTTACCATCACTATACGACGGTATAACGTTTGCACTAACCTTACAAAACCAAAGACATCAGATGGAAACCCTGAAAATCATCATTACGAAGACGCAGAATCACCCACAATCAAGAAACAGACACCAGCAACATTTTCGCTCAAAGTCCTCAAATAGTTGCTGTTCTGAGGGGGGAGGTGTTACGAACCCTGCCTACACCAAATCAGCTGAATAGCGACATGATTAGCTGTTTACGTCAATCGGTCGTTTCCAAGTAAAACTGCAACATGCCACCTGCTGAATCATCGAATCAACGCCGCGTGTCGCCAGGCGTTCACCTACCTCAAGGACTGCTGATGCCGCATCTACATGCAGGAATCAGTAGAATTGCAATATTAATAAGTCAATCGTTTTTACCTCACTTCGGTACTAGCATCGTCCGAATCTAGACATAGAAATTAGCATAAGTTCATTTGTAATTTTTACCTTATTAAAAACCTTAATTAAATAACTTTGTTTTTTTTTAAGTCCTCCGGCTGTCACCTTCGTAATTAGGGCGTGCCCGCTTACATAGAGCTGTAACTAGAAGTTATAATTGATAAACTAGGACCATCGAGGTAAAATAAATAATTGTCGAGGTCGCTAGCTAACCACATATTGTAATACAACTCATTAAAAAAAACATTGTAATGTTGGCAACTTCGTGGAGCGAGCGGAACCTGTTATTGGCGACCGGAACTACAAACGTCGCCTAACTCGCCGTGACGTCAACATCGGACCACCGCTGCGGGTGGTAGGGAGGAGACCGGCTCGCACGGCGCGCCGGGTCTCTTTTCGGTTGGACCGTACGACGGAACACTCTTTAGTAGCTCATTTATTTAGAATAGAATTTATTATTTATTTGTTTAGTCTAACGATTAATTTAACTAATTAATTCGTATCCTCGATTTATACTTTACTAAAAGGTTTTGTTTTATTATAAAGTTTGCTGAAAGTTATGCTAATAGTCTAATTTATTTTCTCAATAATTGTTAAAGTGTATAACATTTAAAATACCCACATGTAGGAATTAATAAAGTGATGATTGTGTACTAATATTGTATTATTTTTCACATCAGAAGTGGCACCCACGCGCCATGGGCAAACGCAGGCGCTATCGCAAGCGTGCACAATCGTCGTCAAGTAGCAGTAGCACGACGACTACAAGCTCCAGAACGCCGTCACCTCTGTCCAGAAAGAAGTCAAAGGTATCACGTCATAAAGATACCAAAACTGTGAGTACCTTAAACAATATAATACCGGAGTTTGACCCCTTAAATGATGATATAAATGCATGGCTTAATATTATAAAATCCTATGCGGCAACGTTTTATTGGAGCGACGAAATGATGCGTTATCAAGCTCTTAATAAGTTGAAAGGCTCTGGCAAAGTCTGGTATGACTCGTTGTTGCGTACTGATAGTCAGTGGCCTACATGGAAATGGAGTGATTGGAATCGACGTCTGGCTGATAGTTTTCAAAAACGTCGTAATATGTTTGAATTATTAAAAGAAATTGTCCATAAAAAACCGGTAGAAAACCAATCACTATACGAATTTTATTTTGATATTAAATGTAAAGTTGACCGATTAGCTTTAAACTTTACTGAGCAAGATATTATATCTATAATTGTCGGGAGCATAGGCGATAGCAATATAGGAGCATCTATTGAGGCAAGTAATTTTAAATCTTGCCATGATTTAGCTAGTTACCTTCATGGTCGTACCTACAAAAGCAAAAACTCAAAACAAACCAGTTTGGGTGGTACACGTCAAAACCAACATAAAACAGTAGATCAAACGAATATTTCTAGCCAGCCGTCCACGAACGTTACCTCTTCAAATAATAACGCCAATACTAGTAGAACGCATGGAAGTAATCAAACCGGTTCAACATATATTCAGAAACCTATTAAATGTTACATTTGTGGTGGAAATCATAAAAGGAATCAATGTGATCAAACTAAATGTAATTTTTGTAAAAAAAAAGGGCCATGTTGAGGCTGTATGCCGTAGTAAGAAAAGTACAGGATTAATTAAACCAGAAACTGAGGAAACCAAATTGATCCTTACCCCTGATCCGCGAAATAAATTTGTAAAAACAGTCAACATTGATCACTTTGTCCACGAGGCATTTATTGATACGGGAAGCAGTTGCTCCCTGATTTCCGAATCAGTGGTGGAAAAATATTCACTTCAAACTAGTGCACTACCCTCGCCAGTTTTGTTACAAGGTTTTTCTAGGCATAATTCTAAACCAGTCACTCGAAAAGTCACTTTAGACTTAAAAATTGACTGCGTTTCTCTAACTGGAGTGAACTTTTACGTTATTGATGACTTAGTAGGTTGTGATATACTTATTGGCCGTAACATAACAGAGCGAAATGATTTGATATATTCACGTGTAGGTAATTCATTCAAGTTTGATTACGCGCAATCACTTAGTGAATTTTGTGACGCTATACATGAGACTAAGATCGATACTGACTCTCACTTAAATGATTTGATTTATTTATTTAGACAGTATAAACAGTGTGTCGCGTCAGACATAAAAGAGTTAGGGAAAGTGAATAACCACGAGATGGTTATTACACTGACAGACCCACGACCGGTGCAGTGCAGACCTTTTCGAGCCTGTCATACGGATAGAAAGATTATTCGAGATATGGTGCAGGACTTAGTGGATAATAAAATAATTCAAGAAAGTAAATCCCCTTACGCGAGTCCCGCTCTGCTTGTAAACAAAAAGAATGGCGAGAAAAGACTCTGCATTGATTACCGCGCATTGAATAAAATAACAGTAAAGGACAAGTATCCAATGCCCCGAATCGAGGATCTTATAGATAGACTACAGGGTTATAAATATTTTACAAGTCTTGATCTAAAAAGTGGTTACTACCAAATTATTATGAGCTCACAGTCCATAGAGAAAACGGCATTCATTACCGAAGATGGCCATTATGAATTTCTACGGCTCCCATTTGGTTTGGCTAATGCACCATCTTGTTTTCAACAGATGATGAATAAAGTGTTAGGTAATTTAAGGTTTGAGAACGTCATTGTATATTTAGATGACGTTTATCTAATTACACAAACTATTGGGGAAAATTTAAAGCTTTTGGAAAACATTTTACAAATATTTAAACATAATGGTTTAACTTTAAATTTAAATAAATGTCATTTCCTTAAAACTGAAATAGAGTTTCTCGGATACAGAATAAAACAAAATTGTGTAATGCCAAATGAAACCAAAGTGGAAGCAGTCAAGAAATTTCCCGTACCGAAAACTGTGCATCAGTTGCGCCAGTTTCTGGGGCTAATCAATTATGTTCGCAAATTTATTAAAAACTGCGCTATACTTTCTGCCCCTCTTACTAAATTATTAAAAAAGGATTCTTCTTGGTCTTGGGGTCCCGTGCATGATCAAGCATTTCAAGTTTTAAAAACTAAACTGACATCAGATAGTGTACTATCTATTTTTGATCCAAATAAAGAAACCGTTTTGTATACGGATGGTAGTCGAGATGGCGTTGCGGGTATTCTCGTTCAAGTTGCTGATGAGGGTGAAAAACCTGTGTATTACTATAGCCGTCAGACAACTGAGGACGAAAAAAGATACCATTCATTTGAGTTGGAACTCCTAGCAATTGTAAGTTCATTCCAAAAATTTCGTCTTTATTTAATCGGTTCACCTTTCACCGTCATCACAGATTGTAACGCGGTCAGGTATGCGTTGACCAAAAAGAATATTATTCCCCGGATCGCACGATGGGTTCTTTCGACTCAAGAGTTCATGTACGAAATAAAGCATAGAGAAGGTACACACACGTATGCAACATGTTGACGCCTTGAGTCGAAATCCCGTTCCCTCAGGTGAGAGGTCGGAAAGGGAAATAATATTATCAATAACCGAAGGAGACTGGTTACTTTCTGTACAGATACAAGACCCTGACATTGTAAAAATAAAAACTGTTTTAGAATCTGGTGAAATAGATGAGAATAAAATCACTTTTGACACGTATGAACTGTTAGGCGGTAAAGTGTATAGAAGAACAGCTCAAGGGCGACGATGGGTCGTACCAAAGAGATGTATATGGCAAATAATAAAATACAACCATGATGACGTGGGCCATTTTTCTGTCGATAAAACGATTGAGAGAATAGGGCACAAATATTGGTTTTCTCGTATGCGTCACATAATAAAAAAATACATTAAAAACTGCCTGAATTGTATCTATTATAAAAATAAGGGTGGTGCTGGAAGAGAAGGAGAGTTATATCCGTTGCCAAAATACGCGCAGCCTTTTCACACTTTGCACGCGGACCACTTAGGTCCGTTCGTTAAAACACGAAACGAAAATATATACTTACTAGTTTTAGTAGATGCATTCACTAAATTTGTGTTTATCTGCGCAGTAAAGTCTACAAAAGCATCCGATCTTATAAACGAACTAGATAATATTACTAAAACTTTTGGTAATCCAAAACGAATTATTTCCGATTCAGGGTCATGCTTTACTTCCAACATGTATAAAGAATACTGTAAGAGCAAACATATCCGCGCGCATATTGTGGCAACGGGTATGCCTCGCTCAAATGGACAGGTAGAGAGATTTAATAAGACAATACTAGAATCATTAAAAACGATTGGGGCAGATACTACTGAAGATAGATGGGATCAATATGTTAAAATAGTCCAACAAGGTTTGAACAGTACAATCCATAGAACTATTAATGCCGTTCCAAGTGAGGTTTTATTAGGATATCGTTTGCGCGTTGATAATGAAAATGTAGAGCCAGAGCTTGATGATGAATCGCTAGTGGACGTAACGGAGTTGCGAGCAAAGGTAGATAAAAATATTAAAGCCAGTGCAATATCACAAAAACTAAGGTTTGATAAAACTCGGTCAAAAGCTAAGATTTACGAAGAAGGAGATTTGGTATTGATCAGAATACAGAGTCAGACCAACGATGGTCGGAGCAGGAAACTCCTGCCCATCTTCAAAGGACCGTTTCGAGTAAAAAAGGTCCTGGGTAATGACAGATATGAAGTAACCGATTTAAGGGGTTCTCAAAGGAGCAGTAAACCATACATTGGCGTGGCAGCGGCTGAAAATATGAAACATTGGATACAAATCGATGACTGGAAATTGGAGTAGGCTATTAACAATAAGGTCCGTGTTGGCAACTCGCAGTTTTAAAGGTATGTATTGCACTTTCCTGGCTGCAGTAAATAATTAATAAATACACTGCTTTATAATTTTATTGCAAATACAATTAAGTGGCTCCACAGCCTCACATAAAGTATTGTTCATATTGTTCTTGCGAGACTAGATAAAACACTCATACCATAATCCACGCCAGGATAGAAACACCAGCAAATGTGAATAAAGCTTGGAAAACAACTTGGTACATTTAAGTGTAGCGAAAAGCTCTTTAAATGCAAGTGATTCCAAGTGGTAAGCTCTAGGAAAACCATGACTCTTAAGTGTGGCATAGTCCCTTTAAGTACGGTTGACCTAGCAGTAATAGGGTAGGCATTTGTTGATGGTTCAAAAGCATATTATGGCTTGTGGTTTGTGGTGCATACTTGATATTTAGAAAACTAGTTCTAATGTTGTTTTGTTTCGGTGTTTTACCTAGACTCGTGGGGCGCCTGGGACATGCGCCTTGCAGAATGGCCGTGTTGGCAACTTCGTGGAGCGAGCGGAACCTGTTATTGGCGACCGGAACTACAAACGTCACCTAACTCGCCGTGACGTCAACATCGGACCACCGCTGCGGGTGGTAGGGAGGAGACCGGCTCGCACGGCGCGCCGGGTCTGTTTTCGGTTGGACCGTACGACGGAACACTCTTTAGTAGCTCATTTATTTAGAATAGAATTTATTATTTATTTGTTTAGTCTAACGATTAATTTAACTAATTAATTCGTATCCTCGATTTATACTTTACTAAAAGGTTTTGTTTTATTATAAAGTTTGCTGAAAGTTATGCTAATAGTCTAATTTATTTTCTCAATAATTGTTAAAGTGTATAACATTTAAAATACCACATGTAGGAATTAATAAAGTGATGATTGTGTACTAATATTGTATTATTTTTCACAGTAATGAGTAGATTATGTCAACAATAAATAAAAATAAAATAAATGTAGGTACATAAAAAGTAAAATTATAAACTTTTATATAAACTCATAAAACCTGTCAGTAGGTAAACTAATTCTGGAGAAAGAACATTTAAACATTGTCTTGAGTTAATCACAGCGACCAACTATTCTTATCATTTAAGTAGTCGTTGATAGAATAGTATGCCTTTGAACAAAGATTGGACAGATGAAATGACGCGAGTACTTTCGCCTCCAGGTCCCAGGGCGGGGATCCGGCCAGTGCGCAAACCGCCTCGTAGGAGATCGTGCGATACCCCCTGATGACTCTGACGGCCATTGCTCGCTGCGGTCTGCGTTGCTACCGGCCGTCAGGTCAGCCGCCCAGATCGGGGCCCCATACAGGGCCATCGATCGCACGATCCCCACGTAGAGTCGCCTACAGGTGACGCTCGGGCCCCCCAGATTAGGAAGCAGCGTTGACAGCGCTCCAACCGCGCCCATCAACTTGAGCGCCAGCCGCCGGAAGCGGGGTCCAAAATCCCACCAGCTGTCGAGCACCAATCAAGTTAAAATTTGTCATTTAAATAATCATTGATATTTAGATATAGAATAGTTAGATATAGGTAGAATGCATTTATTTAGTTAATAGATTGTTTAAATATTTATTTATTAAATGTATTACATTTTTGTTCTTTTTTAATTAATTCCTGTAATTTATTATATATTTTAATTGACATGATTAGTGTACTAGTTGAGCGCATTTTTAACTTAGAGTCTGGTAAGTTTAACCTATTTTTATGACGTAATGTATATTTTGACTGTATGTTTGCTCTTGTCGTGTAAGTGTTGGTAATTTCTAACGAATTTGCATATTTCTAAAATGTAAAGGCCGGGGAGGGTAAGTCGGGCCGGGGCTGCCTTGAAGTGGCTCCTGCCCAATCTAGGGGGTCCAAACGCCTCCTGCCGGAGGCTATACGCGGGGATCGTGAGGTCCATGGCCCTGTAAGGGGCACCGGTGTGGGCGCGTTAGTTGAGGCGGCGGCTTGCCCGCCGGTTGAACGCGTAACAGATGGTCATGGCCACCCGGCTGGTCCGGGGATACCGCACGGTCTCCGGTGAGGCGGCGAGCCTCCTTGCCGGATTGCCGCCATGGGATCTAGAGGCAAAAGTCCTCGCACATATTTGGGAGTGGCGCGAGGAGGCGAAACGCCGGGGCTTGACTCCGATGCCGCACGAAATCGCGGCACAGCGGACAGAGCTCCGACGGGATCTCATGGCGTCATGGAGAGTGCGATTGTCGCAACCCAGTGCTGGGCACGCCACTATTGCGGCGATAAGTCCCCTCTTTGAGGAGTGGCTGCAGAGGCGCCATGGCGTCCTCACCTTCCGCCTGACGCAGGTCCTCACCGGACACGGCTGTTTCGGGAGGTACCTGTTTCGGATAAGGCGGGAGGAAACGCCCGGGTGTCATCACTGCGTGGATCGCCTGGAGGACACGGTGCACGGAGGTCTGGCTAGTACTCATAATTTAAAAAAAATGCATGTATCATTTTTAATCGACAGCATTAACTATAAATAGATTCTGGATAACTTATTTTTTTTATTCCTTAAGGAAACTCGGAAGTGAACACAACTTACGTTTGCACGAGCACCCTTATCAGTGACTCATTAAGTGACCGCACATTAGCGGCTATATTATTAAGTTTGCGATAAAAGTGACCATTTATTATAATGGAACTTCAAAAAAAAAAAAAAAATTCAAGTATAAAGTAAGATAATGATTTACATTAATTGCAATTGAGGAAAAATTTATTCTAGATGTAAAGTAGACTTGCCTGATCTAGGTTTATGAAAACCTGTGTTTCAGGCCAGCATTTCACAAATTAACATTTAAAAAAGAAGATACAATATTTTCAATGATTGTAGGAGTAATTAATTTGGTAAGTATATTCTTTTAAAACTAAATTATATTATATTAAGTTTAAATAAATTAACGAATAATATTAAGTTTATTTTAATATTTCTAGTAGTTTTTCGGTGTCCGTATAATATTGAGTTTTGCCAAATATTCTTGTAGTAGTACTCGTAAATTACATACACCTATTATAACATAAGCTATAAATCTTTAGCAGTCTATTGAACTGGTTATACAAGTAGGGTCCTAAGAATAAATAAAATCGTCTAGTGAAAGCATGTTTAGTCTGAGAGTTAGCACAAACCAAATCTTTTCTTCTCTTATCTGTAGGTACTGGGTTTAAAAGTACAGTGTGTTGAAATAAAACTACATTCAAAACAAATAATTGACGTACTGTTAGCACCTTGCATGCCATGTAAAGCTGGTGTGTAGGAAATCTGTATGGACGAAAAGTAGCGACCTTTAATACTGCTCTTTGGGCGCGTTCTAGGTGCAGTAAAATCAGGAGGCAAGAATCAGGTATGTTGTTTTGTTGTATCTTCTTATTTTGACATGTTTATTAAAAATATAGATATAAAGAGGGGTCTACGCCACGACCTAAATTATTTATAAATTCCTTAAAATTATAGTTTACGTAAACTTTTAACTATGTTCTTAATCAAACTTAATGATAATTTATTATTAATTAAGAAGACATAATGTGTCTAGACTGACGGCCATAAAACGTTGTCTGCGGAAACTTGTGGATTGTCTAGTTAGAAAGCTGCTACGCCTGCGTAGGCCGAAGCGTAGCAATGCTACGCAGATTTTACGAAAATATTTATTGATTTTGTAATTTTTTGTGTAAATCTACCGAAAATATCCGTATTGAACGAACCAACAACGTCAGAGGCCGCAGCCGCTGCTGGCCGACCAAGAAAAGATTTCGCGACTTGCAGTAAGCAGTCACAACGCAGTATGCTTTAATTGCTAGTTCAGTTTGATGAGTCAGCAGTCAAAAATCTGAGGAAAACGTCAGACCTCGGTACTAGTGACGTGAAACCTGACGAAGTATTATCACGCATCAAGGAAGCTAAACTTACGAAGCATCAATATCTTTTGCTACGCAAGTTTATAAATTCTAGAAGCAATCCAGTTCTACCTTCGTACAGAAAAGTTGTAGAAGCAAAGAAACAATGTTTTGTAATATTAGTTAATTGATTCATTTGAGACGTATTTATCGTAATTACTAGATTGTACATACTAATGACATAACAAGTAATATTATTTAATTAATTAATTTGAGATGTATTTATCGTATTGACTAGATTGTATATACTAATGACATATACGAGATGTAATATTAGTTAATTGATTAATTTAAGATATATTTATCGTACCTACTAATATAGATTAAGGATTGTGACTAACAATCTAAGGAATCTGATCCTGAAATAAAAATATTTATTTTTATTTCCTTTATTTAATTTATATACTTATACTTTACATTTTTAAATATTTTTATAAAAAAAAAACTAAAACAAACAAAATAGTAGCCCACTGGTATCGGGAACAGGGTCCAAGCTACCGGCGGTCAGGGCTCCTGAGAGAGGAATCTCCTAACGATACGCGCCGTGTCCAGGAGTACCGCTTTCTGGATCAAGCCCTTGATCCAGCTGCCTAACAAAAGCCTCCTCAGATATTGGTCGAGGCTCTTAGCTATTATGCCATTGGCTGTCACGACTATCGGCACAATGATTGCTGTATCCACATCCCACATGTCGACAACCTCGCGAGCCAAGTCAAGATACTTAATCTGCTTATCTTTTTCAGCTTTCACGAGGTTCTCGTCATGCGGGACCGTTATGTCAATAATCATTGCGCACCGCTCTCCTCGATCCACCACCACTATATCAGGCTTATTGGTAACAATAGTCCTGTCAGTGATGATAGACCGATCCCAGTACAATGTGATATTTCCATTTTCGAGAACTGGGTCGGGCACATACCTGTAGTCGGAAGTACCATAACTTCCGATTCCACAAGGCTGTATTTCAGAGCAAGTTGCTGATGGATAATCCTGGCTACAAGGTTGTGTCTATGCAAGTACTCTTCGTTAGCTAGACGAGAACACCCGGAGATAATGTGTCGGATTGATTCTCCCGGACGGTGGCATGCCCGACAGATGTCAACCGTGCCGTCCTTCACAATGACTCTCCGGTAATTGTTCGTCATCATAACTTCGTCCATAATTGCAAACCTTCGGTTTCCCCAAAGAGGTCACCAATACGCAGCCAGGCTACGGACGCTAATAAATCAACATCGGGTCCATGTAGGGCCCGGAAGTAGCGTCCGTGAAACTCGTTACTCTGCCATACCTCCTTGCGATCTTTAGTGTCAAGTACTACAGGCTTGCACCAGTTCTCTTTCTCTTTAGCCAACGAGAGCGGGGTAAGGCCCTTGTCCACCGCCACCACATCTCAAAGCATCCCCAGGCCGGCTTCTAGGAAATATTCCCTGAGACCTGCATATCTCGCGATTGTGGATGGTCTTAGCGTTTAAAAAGCCTCGACCACTTTCGCGGGATATACAGTCTCATTACCGATGACCGTGGGTGATGCTTTCGATATGCAGCTAGCAGCGTACGGAGGGTTCCTATCCAGGGCTTCAAGTTCAGTCTGAGTCCATTTGAGTACGCCGAAAGAGTATATCAAAACCGGCATGACTCAACCGTTGAAGACGCGCACCTTGTTTCCGCCTGATAGAAGACTATTAAGTACTTTCTTTAGTCGACCAAAGAAGCGCTCCTTCAACGATTGCTTCATGTCAGTAACATGTATGCCCAACGCTTCCGACATAACCAAATACTTATAGGTTTCGGATGTGGAGAGGGCTCTAAGGTTTATGGAATCCGAGAGTTGGGTTCCCACGGATTCCACAATCTCCCCTCGCTTTACATGCATGACCGCACATTTGTCCACACCAAATTCCATCCTGATGGCTCTACTGAAAGTTTCAGTTACTTTCAGTAGGTCCATCAGTTGCAAGTTGTTGGGAGCAAAGAGTTCTAGGTCATCCATGTAGAGGAGGTGAGATATAACCTGACCATATCTCCTCAGCCGATAGCCTAGGCCTGAATACTCCAGCAGTATGCTACGAGGATTCAGGGCTAAGCAGAACCAAAGTGGACTTAAACTATCGCCCTGGAATATGCCTCGCTCGATCCTTATCGGTTCGGTATTCCTCTGGATATTTCGACATCCTGGATAGCGAAGGAGCGTCCTCCATTGCCCCATACACGACATAAGGAAGGTGCGCAGAGTTGCATCTACTTTATACAACTCCAGCACCCTCATGAGCCATGTATGTGGCACCGAGTCATAGGCCTTCTTATAATCTATCCAACATGTCGACAGATCCTTTCGGGAACGACGAACCTGTTGGCTAATGGCCATATCAATGAGGAGTACCTCCTTAGGGCCCTCGCCCACGGGCGACTTTTTGTAGCGATGCAGTCGCGATGCTCTCGCGCGTAGCATCGATACAGACGCGAAGCAGTCGCTAGCTGTGTGCCCGCGCCCACGGGATCAGTACAGTTGCAAGATGTACTCCGTTGAGGCAACATTAGTCACGTTGTCTTTGGTGCTGCTTTTACGTAAGCAGCCGAAGCGTAGGCAACGGAAGCAGCGTCAATATTGGATGCATCCATTTAATACCCAGAGATTTCTTTGTGGACATCATGTAACAACATTCAAAATACTCAAAAATTAAGATCTTAAATTCAAAAGTTGTTATAGAATGTCATATTCTACGTTTTGTGAATTGCTTTCTATTGTAAAACCAGAGTTGACACGCAGAAATACAATGATGAGACAATGTATATCAGCCGAAGAACGACTAACCATAACTTTAAGGTAAGAAACACCAAAAATTATATTAATTATCTTTTATTAGTTTTGCACAGTGGTACTGAAAGTTGTGATTATCGTGATAATCACAACTTTAATCAGAAGTTTAATCACAATAAAAAAAATACTTATTAACTATTCAATATATTATATAATGTATGTGGTGTTGTCAACATTTAAAAAAAAAAAAAACATAGACAGGTTTGTAATTTCTTAATTTTTACTTTACGGTGAATATACAATGTGGATCTGGACTTACGACATTAAATTAAAACAAGCACAGTACTAGTCCATAGAAACATTTTAAAAGACGAAGATTAGTAGTTAATGGAAAATAGAAAAATCACATTTTTCAAACAAAATAAATAGCAGAATCAACTGCATAAAAAGTAAACACGCTTTATCTACGAAAAGTCACTAACCTGTTGCGCGGCCCGATGCGGGTCGCGGCGGGGGGTGGCGCCTGCGCTGCGGTGCGGGGCGTAGGTGGACGTGGGTAGGTAGTTTAGTCGGAGAACAACAAATTAGCGGCATAAACTCACTAAGTTGCGCGTTGTTAATTAAAAGATCACTGATTGAATAATTAATCACATAATATCACATCACAATAAGAATTTAGATCAATAGTCAATTTTTTTAATTTTCAAGGTCTCCACCATTGTTCATTATGCACAAGCGACATCGATACCTAATTAACTAACTAATATTAAACTAACACTGAACAATAAGTCACACTAAATAACAACTATTTTTTTTTTACAAAATCACGATAATGCGCGCGCGGCTGGTCTCGTAATAAAAATGGTACCCGTGTGCGCTCCTCAAAGGGTGCCGCTGCACTGACACTGACCGAGTCCCGAGACTTTTTGCCGAAAAAATTCCGCTCACACACACACTCGCAATTGTCTATGCACCACTAATGCATAATTTGCGTAAGTAATATTTCTTTTTCTTTCTAATTGTAGTATTATTTTGTGGAACTGGGCGGGGCGCGTCAGAGTGGAATCGTATGACACCTTTCTCTGTCTCTCAAGCATATTGAGACGTAGAGGATAGAATCGTACGTTTTGCACAGGTTCTTGACCTTACAATGTTTACCTATTATTACGGACTCAGATCTACATCATGTTGAAAAATAAGAAAATGAAAAATAATTTCCTGTGGCTAAAGTATTCATTGGATTTGATTGATTTTTTATATACGGGTAAAGAACATGACACTCTTTATGTTGTTTTAAGGAATGTCAATCGTCCTGCTCCACATTGTAGATTTGTGATAATAGAATCTTGTGTAGAATCATCAATAATATAATTATATCCATTATCATTATATTGCAATGAAGCTGCAGTATTGATGTTGGTACTAGCAGGCGTTGGCAGCGTGTTGTTGTTACTTATTAGTTGCGATTGCGACATTGCTACTTTCAGTACTTGTACGAGCTGTTGTGTCGTAGCTTTGGTATCCAGACTGATATCCATAGTGACTGACGTATGCAGACGTCTGTGCCATATTGTTATATTTGCGAAGCAAATTTATCATTTCGGCTTTTGCATCGAGTTTATATTCTTCCTTTATGGAATGAAAATGTGGAAAAAGAGAAAGTAAAAAATGTTGATCGGGATGTTGAATGGTTGGCGTGACTTTGTTCAATTTTTCAGTCAGAATTTCGTATAATTTGTTTTGAGCATCATCACTTGTTTTAAGCTTCTTTGATTTTGGTATTACAAAAGATTCCAAACAGTCTTCGGAGTCGGTTCCCTCAGTAACTGTAGGTCGACTTGGCGGTCTGATTTCGGTCAAAGGTTGTAAAAATGACAATAATTTATAGTACACATTTTTCTCAGTTTAGCCCCGGACCCACTGGAACAGTTCTTTTCCTTTGCCCGTTCTCTGATAAAGGAATCTTTTAAACTTTTCCATTTTTTCTGGAGTTCCACAGCTGAAAAAATATATACAAGTTTAATCAACAGGACCTCATTTGACGAAAGTAACAAACTACAAATGTAAAGTGCCAACACAGTTATATCAGCCAATCGCGTTGCAGGACCGCACGACGTAATTGGCTGATATGACAGTATTGCCACTTTACACTTGTAGTTTTGTAGCATGTAACTTTCGTGAAATTAGACCCAGGCCATAAATATAATGTAATCTTTAATAATTTATATTCTTTTTCAGGTACTTAGCAACTGGATGTAATTTCACAGATCTTCATATAGATTTTAAATGTGGACATACTACTGCACGTAGAATTGTTAAAGAAACCGTAGAAGTAATATGGAATAAATTAAAAGTCATATCCATGCCAGAACCAACAGAAGAATCACATTTAAAAACCGCTGAAGGATTTATGAAACATGAAAATTTTCCTAACATAATTGGAGCAATAGATGGAAAACATATAAGAATTATAAAACCATGTCATACCGGCTCAGAATATTAAAATTATAAACATTTTTTTTTCCCTCGTGTTGCTAGCAATATGTGACGCTAATTATAATTTCATAGCTATTGATGTCGGATGCTATGGAAAGAGCTCCGATTCAACAATACATGACAGCAGCGAATGGGTTAAAAAAATACGAGAAGGAAATTTTAATATACCTCAACCGAGACCTATATATAACAATGGAATACCTATACCGTTTTCATTTATTGGCGATGAAGGATTTGCCTTATGCGAACACTTGCAAAGACCATACGCTGGTAAATATTTACCACGAAATAAGAGAATATACAATTATCGCTTGACACGCGCAAGGCTTTATATTGAATGTACGTTTGGTATATTTTGGTTTAGCGTGAGGTCTAGGAATTCAACACTTGAATTTTCAACAGGCCCATAAACGTTAATGTTGATTTTGCTACGAACATTGTTAAAGCGTGTTGCGGATTGCACAATTTCATACGTAACCGAGATGGGTACCAATTTGATCACACTCTGAGTATACTTGGATTCCAAGATTCACCTGCCAGTGATAATTTACATTTAATTAGAAGACGAAGATCAGAACTAAGTGGTACTGCAATCCGAAATACTGACTATTTCACCGGTGAAGGTTCTGTACCGTGGCAAGATTCAAAAATTTGAAAAAAGTAACCAAAAACCAGCAAATGAGATCTTCTTTAGAAAAATCAAATAACAACAACTGATGACCATCTGTTTTCTGATTTACTCATTCTAGAACTCATCATTCTCTATACTCATCTGCATTTATAATGATAAAGTGCGTTTATTTAAGGTAAATATATGCAAAGTCCGACTCAAATACATTGTAACACATTTTGTGTGTGCGGAGGCCCTAATACTAAAGTTAAATAAATAAATAACTTACCACAATCATTCTTTTCTTTATTGGTTTTTTTCTCCAAATTCTGTATTAAATAATTCATTTATCTCTTCCCATGCCTTTCTTTTTGCAATCTTATTCGAATACTCAGAAAGACGTGAGTCACATATTACAGGACGCTCCTGAATTGCCGTAATAAACGTTTTAGTGTCAAATGACTCCATTTTGCGCCTGTGACGGACAACAGCACGCACTCTGGACCTGTCTGTGTTGCATTGATGCCGGTTCCCACTCACGCGCCGCGCCATACTCCCTCCCCCCTCCGTTGACTCTACCGATGTCGTCCGACGCGGTCGCGCGTTTGTATCGATACAATCGCGATGCAGTATCGCGTTGGCATCGCTATTGTAGCGCGTTGCAAATGCGACTAAAACGCGTTAGAAGGGATGCTGTCGCGCGTTTGCTAAATGCGCGACTGCATCGCTACAAAAAGTCGCCGTGGGCGAGGGGCCTTATAGAGCAGGTGGGTAACTCCTGTCGTTAAGAACTGGGGTAGCGAACCAGACTCCAATGCTGTCTGGTACTGAGCCGCCAAGCGAGCGTGCGACCTTATAAACCATTTGATCCAGAAGTTGTGCAGCCCGTCCGGCCCTGGAGACTTCAAGTTAAGGTGTGTCCAAACACGGCGTGCAAGGTGCGCGGCAGCTACGCGCGGCATTCGCGGGACACAAATTTGCCGCGCGCCTAGTTTAAACCTTCTGCGCGGCAGTGCTGCGCGGCATGTCCGAGACACGCCGCGCTCTTTATTTCGTATTCAAACTACAATGAAAGCGGCCGCGTGTGTTGTTGCTGTGCTTATTATTCGTAAATTACGTAGAAGAAGGAATAAAAGAAAGTGTATTAAAAAAAGGCAGTGTTGGATGCGACCACTCTTTCAACAAAGGACAAAGAATCTGGAAGGGATCTATTACGAAATCAACTACCGAACGCCACAGTTTTTAAGATTATCTTTAGAAGAATTCGAACACATACATACATTGGTAGAACCATTTATTAAAAAAATGGATACTCACTGGCGAACGGCAATAACGTCGAAGGAGAGACTTGCAATAACGTTACGTTATTTGGCTACAGGAGACTCCTATTCCAGCCTACAATACACGTTTCACGTATCAAAGCAAACAATATCAACAATAATTCCAGAAGTGTGCGATGCCATAGTGAGAGCTCTTAAGGACATGGTACAGGTAAATTATTATGAACTTTATTACTTATATTATTTTTATTATTTGGTGAAATATTTTAAACTACAGATTTTTAATTTATATTTTTTATTTATTTATTTTCATAATTAAGTAGTAATTAAATACAACACAATCATCATACGTCAATCACAGTTGTTCTCAACTAATTCACAATATTAATCTACATCCGTGTCTAAATCGTGAATCAATTGCGTAAGGCCAGTACCCATGTTACTAGAAGATGATGAGTCAAGATCGGTAAACTGTGAAGTGAAATATCCTCGTCTGTTTTCAGCGTTATATTCTTGTGTTGATGATTGATTGAGGAGCTCCATATCAGCTTCGTATAGTATAGTACTTATTGAATGTTTGACTCTCGTAAACATAGTGGCATCATATTTTCTTAGTTCGGCTGCTATGTGCATGCCAAAAGCAACGTAAGGATCATTACTACTGTCATTTTGTTTTCGCATTACTTCTAATGCTTCTTCTATCATTTGATTTTCAGCATCATACTCTGACTCTTGATATGTCCTCTTGTTAGCGGGCATTTCTTTTCTTGGCTTCTTGGTATTTGTATCTTGGTCTCGAGTGCCTTGTTCCGAAGTTCCTGGTTCCGAAGTTCCTGGTTCTGAAGTGCCTTGTTCTGAAATGCCTTGTTCCGGAATAGCTTGTTCTGTATTACCCGGCTCTGAGGGTGAGCCACAATCCTGAAACAAAATAAATAAAACGTTATTAATTTTTTTTTCAGCTACCAGTGTCAGAGCAAGATTGGAAAGCAGTATCTAAAGACTTCGAGGAAAAATGGAATTTTCCGCACACTATTGGGGCGTTAGATGGAAAACACATAACTATTCAAGCTCCTTTTCGTAGCGGCACTGAATATTTTAATTATAAAAAGTTCTTTAGTATCGTGCTATTAGCATTAGTAGACGCAAACTACAATTTTATGTATGTTAACATAGGAAGCCAAGGTCGAATTTCAGATGGAGGAGTTTATAAACATTCCGAATTGTATCGAAAGGTAGAAAATAATCAACTTAATGTACCAGCGCCAGAAATTTTACAAATACCCTACATAACTAAAATACCATATGTAATATTAGGAGATCAAGCTTTTGCATTAAGCACACATTTGATGACACCATTTGCAGGAATTCATCCAAAAGGGTCAAAAGAAAGGATTTTCAACTATAGACTATCAAGAGCACGCCGAGTAGTAGAAAATGCTTTTGGAATCATGTCGGCAAAATTTAGAGTATTGAGAAGTACAATGATTTTAAGCCCAAAATCAGCCAAAACCATAGTTCTAGCTACTGTTCACTTGCATAACTTTCTTCGCAGAGACTCTTTATTAAAAAAAACAAATGATTCGACGATTGAAACAGCTACCTTTACTCCAAATCAATTTATTACCACTCCTTCTGATATTCGTATTTTTTTGTCAAGATATTTTATGACAAACGGATCAATTGATTGGCAAGAAAGATATTAAATAATTGCATAACCTTAGGTTAAAAATGGCCAAAATTAATAAACAGCCCCTTAGCATTATTTGATCTCATAGATTTTGCAGTATGCGGGCTGTATGTATAATATGGCCGTTACATCTAAAGTAATATTAAAAAGAGGAAAGATTTTTTTGTTTGTTACGATTTAACTCAAAAACTACTGGACCGATTTTGATTTTTTTTTTACTATTACAAAGCTACATCTTCACTGAGTAACATTAGGTTATAATTTATAAAAAACAACCAGACCACGCGGGCGAAGCCGCTGGCGGAAAGCTATAGTCTAATAAAAATATAAAAGAAATAGGTACTTACCACTGCATCAATAGGGTTATTCCTGTCATGTAAAAAACTAAATGCTTCATAAGCAAACCATTTAGATTTATAGGCCTTGTTTCTACCTGCAACAGAAAAAAGAACATTAAAATAACTAAAACATAAGCTGATTTTGTGTCTTATTAAAGAATTGAATTACGCATTTCATACATGTTGGATAATCGCGAGGGTAACTTGAAAATTAGATTTTTTGTTTGTTGAGATATCTTAACGATTACGGTGTCAAATAAAAGGTCTAGGTCTAAAACCATTTTATCAGTTTGAATCATGTAACTCGGTCCACGCGTTTAGAGATAATTAAGAATTAGTATAGTGAAAATGTAAACAGCCAGAGATTTATTAATAAGTACCTACTGTTATAAAATGTAATAAGATTAAACTTACCACAACCGGTGACATTACTTGTTTTTTCTCTGTTTCTCTCCCTTCTATAAGAACTCAAAAGACTTTTCATTTTCAATTTTAAAGCTGCTTTTGGTTGTACGAACGTTTTTGCTATTTCATCCCATAGATCTTCTCTCACATTATTATTGTGATATTCTTTACGTCTAGTGTCCCATAATGGACTATGGGAGCCATAAATTTCAATAAGGGTGTGTCCAAACATAAAGCGGCATTCGAGCGCGGCTGCCGCGCGCGGCTTGCCGCGCTATGATTGGACGATTGCCGCGCGCGGCAGCCGCGAGCTACCTGCCGCGCGCGACGATCGCCGCGAACGGTGTTAGTGTTGGTTCGCCAGTGGTTGTGTGTGGACGGACGTATTTTATCAAATAAAATGGATAATGAAACAGCAATTCGTCTTATTGAAATTTATGGCTCCCATAGTCCATTATGGGACACTAGACGTAAAGAATATCACAATAATAATGTGAGAGAAGATCTATGGGATGAAATAGCAAAAACGTTCGTACAACCAAAAGCAGCTTTAAAATTGAAAATGAAAAGTCTTTTGAGTTCTTATAGAAGGGAGAGAAACAGAGAAAAAACAAGTAATGTCACCGGTTGTGGTAAGTTTAATCTTATTACATTTTATAACAGTAGGTACTTATTAATAAATCTCTGGCTGTTTACATTTTCACTATACTAATTCTTAATTATCTCTAAACGCGTGGACCGAGTTACATGATTCAAACTGATAAAATGGTTTTAGACCTAGACCTTTTATTTGACACCGTAATCGTTAAGATATCTCAACAAACAAAAAATCTAATTTTCAAGTTACCCTCGCGATTATCCAACATGTATGAAATGCGTAATTCAATTCTTTAATAAGACACAAAATCAGCTTATGTTTTAGTTATTTTAATGTTCTTTTTTCTGTTGCAGGTAGAAACAAGGCCTATAAATCTAAATGGTTTGCTTATGAAGCATTTAGTTTTTTACATGACAGGAATAACCCTATTGATGCAGTGGTAAGTACCTATTTCTTTTATATTTTTATTAGACTATAGCTTTCCGCCAGCGGCTTCGCCCGCGTGGTCTGGTTGTTTTTTATAAATTATAACCTAATGTTACTCAGTGAAGATGTAGCTTTGTAATAGTAAAAAAAAAATCAAAATCGGTCCAGTAGTTTTTGAGTTAAATCGTAACAAACAAAAAAATCTTTCCTCTTTTTAATATTACTTTAGATGTAACGGCCATATTATACATACAGCCCGCATACTGCAAAATCTATGAGATCAAATAATGCTAAGGGGCTGTTTATTAATTTTGGCCATTTTTAACCTAAGGTTATGCAATTATTTAATATCTTTCTTGCCAATCAATTGATCCGTTTGTCATAAAATATCTTGACAAAAAAATACGAATATCAGAAGGAGTGGTAATAAATTGATTTGGAGTAAAGGTAGCTGTTTCAATCGTCGAATCATTTGTTTTTTTTAATAAAGAGTCTCTGCGAAGAAAGTTATGCAAGTGAACAGTAGCTAGAACTATGGTTTTGGCTGATTTTGGGCTTAAAATCATTGTACTTCTCAATACTCTAAATTTTGCCGACATGATTCCAAAAGCATTTTCTACTACTCGGCGTGCTCTTGATAGTCTATAGTTGAAAATCCTTTCTTTTGACCCTTTTGGATGAATTCCTGCAAATGGTGTCATCAAATGTGTGCTTAATGCAAAAGCTTGATCTCCTAATATTACATATGGTATTTTAGTTATGTAGGGTATTTGTAAAATTTCTGGCGCTGGTACATTAAGTTGATTATTTTCTACCTTTCGATACAATTCGGAATGTTTATAAACTCCTCCATCTGAAATTCGACCTTGGCTTCCTATGTTAACATACATAAAATTGTAGTTTGCGTCTACTAATGCTAATAGCACGATACTAAAGAACTTTTTATAATTAAAATATTCAGTGCCGCTACGAAAAGGAGCTTGAATAGTTATGTGTTTTCCATCTAACGCCCCAATAGTGTGCGGAAAATTCCATTTTTCCTCGAAGTCTTTAGATACTGCTTTCCAATCTTGCTCTGACACTGGTAGCTGAAAAAAAAATTAATAACGTTTTATTTATTTTGTTTCAGGATTGTGGCTCACCCTCAGAGCCGGGTAATACAGAACAAGCTATTCCGGAACAAGGCATTTCAGAACAAGGCACTTCAGAACCAGGAACTTCGGAACCAGGAACTTCGGAACAAGGCACTCGAGACCAAGATACAAATACCAAGAAGCCAAGAAAAGAAATGCCCGCTAACAAGAGGACATATCAAGAGTCAGAGTATGATGCTGAAAATCAAATGATAGAAGAAGCATTAGAAGTAATGCGAAAACAAAATGACAGTAGTAATGATCCTTACGTTGCTTTTGGCATGCACATAGCAGCCGAACTAAGAAAATATGATGCCACTATGTTTACGAGAGTCAAACATTCAATAAGTACTATACTATACGAAGCTGATATGGAGCTCCTCAATCAATCATCAACACAAGAATATAACGCTGAAAACAGACGAGGATATTTCACTTCACAGTTTACCGATCTTGACTCATCATCTTCTAGTAACATGGGTACTGGCCTTACGCAATTGATTCACGATTTAGACACGGATGTAGATTAATATTGTGAATTAGTTGAGAACAACTGTGATTGACGTATGATGATTGTGTTGTATTTAATTACTACTTAATTATGAAAATAAATAAATAAAAAATATAAATTAAAAATCTGTAGTTTAAAATATTTCACCAAATAATAAAAATAATATAAGTAATAAAGTTCATAATAATTTACCTGTACCATGTCCTTAAGACCTCTCACTATGGCATCGCACACTTCTGGAATTATTGTTGATATTGTTTGCTTTGATACGTGAAACGTGTATTGTAGGCTGGAATAGGAGTCTCCTGTAGCCAAATAACGTAACGTTATTGCAAGTCTCTCCTTCGACGTTATTGCCGTTCGCCAGTGAGTATCCATTTTTTTAATAAATGGTTCTACCAATGTATGTATGTGTTCGAATTCTTCTAAAGATAATCTTAAAAACTGTGGCGTTCGGTAGTTGATTTCGTAATAGATCCCTTCCAGATTCTTTGTCCTTTGTTGAAAGAGTGGTCGCATCCAACACTGCCTTTTTTTAATACACTTTCTTTTATTCCTTCTTCTACGTAATTTACGAATAATAAGCACAGCAACAACACACGCGGCCGCTTTCATTGTAGTTTGAATACGAAATAAAGAGCGCGGCGTGTCTCGGACATGCCGCGCAGCACTGCCGCGCAGAAGGTTTAAACTAGGCGCGCGGCAAATTTGTGTCCCGCGAATGCCGCGCGTAGCTGCCGCGCACCTTGCACGCCGTGTTTGGACACACCTTTAGACGAATTGCTGTTTCATTATCCATTTTATTTGATAAAATACGTCCGTCCACACACAACCACTGGCGAACCAACACTAACACCGTTCGCGGCGATCGTCGCGCGCGGCAGGTAGCTCGCGGCTGCCGCGCGCGGCAATCGTCCAATCATAGCGCGGCAAGCCGCGCGCGGCAGCCGCGCTCGAATGCCGCTTTATGTTTGGACACACCCTTAGGCAAAGGATGGACTGCATGAGCTACATCTTGAGGGAAATGGTGATAGCCCCCATTTCTGGTATAAGATTGCAGGCTCGCTCGACTTCTCGAGTCCAATCACCTTCGGTGTGGCTGACAGGCGCCGACCAGATACTCCGCCAGAAAGAACACATGGCATCATTATCTGGAAGGCGCGTGTCAGCCACACCTGGTCCGGTCGCTCCCAAGCTCTATAAACCCACCTTTCATCATTCTGGAAGGTGCGATTCTGAGTGTATCGCTCTACTCGCCGCTTATACCTACGAATACGGTTTGCCCATGCATACACTTTCTGCTTCAGGAAGTCGATGCGCTCTGTGACACGGGCCATATAGTCCTGAGGACTGATGTCAGTCCCTAAGAACGCCTGCCTCACAAAGCGCATCACTCTAGGGCGAGTATTGCCCTCCCTGAAGCAGATAAGTTTACCGATGAGCGCTCTGACCTCACCAATACGACGATCAACTCTGCACTGCCAAGCTGGTACGGCTGGTTTCGGTCGTGTAGCTCTAAAGTCATTTGCAAATTTGACGTGAGCTACACGACATGTAGCAGCATGTCGTGTAGCCACGCAGTACAGAATCGAATGAGTATCAGTGACGTCTTCGCAGTTATCAAAATAGTTTGATAGCTGCGATTCCAGAGCCGCCACCAGTGCCCTATTTTTGTTATGCATGGGCAAACGAGGTAAGCGTGGTCTAAGTTCGGGCGACATGAACCCGTATTCCCGAATCGCACCCTCCAAAGCACTCCTCAATTCCTCATTGCATTGGGTACTTACGTTTGTAGCCCTGTCATCAATCCCCTCGTCAGCTTGACTTGTAGATACCTGTGGTGGTAGTATAACCCTCTGCGAATGGGGGGGCGATGACATGGCTACTCCGCATTTCATTTCGTAGGCGATCAAGTACAGTGTCATCCAACATATGATTACGCTGGATGACCCGCACCTGATCCGACAGTCGTTGTTTATTTTTATTTATTTATTATTATTTTTCTAACATATAAAATACATTTTTTTTTTTTTTTTTTAAAAGGGTATAAAAAACATTTAAAAATATAAAAAATAGTGTTCCGCCGGTGTCGGGAGCAGGGTCCAAGCTACCGGTGGTTAGGGCTGCAGAGATAGGAACCTCCTCACAATACGAGCCGTATCGAGAAGTACTGAAGCGCCCGTGAAGCTCCTTGCTTTGCCATACTTCCTTGCGGTCATCTGTAGTAAGTACAACAGGTTTGCGCCAGTTCTCTTTAGCCATGGAAAGCGGGGTGAGCCCCTTGTCCACTGCTACCACATCACGGTGCATACCCACTTCGGCTTTTAAAAAATATTCCCTGAGGCTGCACACCTCGCGGTTATGGAGGGTCTTCGCATTTAAAAAGCCTCGACCCCCGCATTTCCGCGGGATGTACAGTCTCATCACCGATGAACGTGGGTGATGCATCCGGTTTGCGGTCAGGAGTGTACGGACCCTCCTGTCCAGGGCGTCGAGTTCGGTCTGAGTCCATTTGAGTATCCCGAAAGAGTACATCAAAACCTGCATGACCCAACCGTTGAAGGCGCGCACCTTGTTTCCGCCCGAAAGAAGACTAATTAAAACCTTCTTCAGGCGACCAAAGAAGCGCTCCTTCAACGATTGCTTCATGTCAGCAACGTTGATGCCTAACGCTTCCGACATACCCAAATACTTATAGCTTTCGGTTGAGGAGAGGGATCTAAGGTGTATGGAGTCCGTGAGTTGAGTTCCCTCGGACTCCATAATCTCCCCTCGCTTTACATGCATGACTGCACATTTGTCCACACCAAATTCCATCCTGATGGCGCTACTGAATGTTTCAGTTACCTTCAGTAGCTCCATCAGTCGCAATTTGTTGGGGGCAAAGAGTTTCAAGTCATCCATGTAGAGGAGGTAAGATATGACCTGACCACCTCTCCTCAATCGATAGCCCAGTCCTGAATCCTCCAGCAGTGTGCTTAGAGGATTCAGGGCTAAGCAGAACCAAAGTGGACTCAAACTATCGCCCTGGAATATTCCCCGTTTAATCCATACAGGTTCATCGTTTCCCTGGATCTGTCGACATCCTGGATAGCGAAAGACCGTCCTCCATTGCCCCATACACGACTTCAGGAAGGAGCGTAGAGTTGTATCTATCTTGTACAACTCCAGCACCCACATGAGCCATGTATGTGGCACCGAGTCGTAGGCCTTCTTATAGTCTATCCAGCATGTCGACAGATCCTTGCGGGATCGACGAACCTGTTGGCTTATGGCCATGTCGATGAGGAGTAACTCCTTAGTACCGCGGGACCCATTCCTACATCCATTTTGAGAGGCAGACATAATTGAATTATTGACAATGTGTGTGTTAATTTTCTCTCTCAAAATGGATGTAAGAAGTTTATAGACCGTTGACAAACATGTGATCGGTCTATAATTCTTGGGTTCCGCGGGACTACCTGACTTATGGAGTAGGTGGGTAACGCCTGTTGTAAGAAACTGCGGTAGCGACCCAGACTCTAGGGATGACTGGAATTGAGATGCCAGGCGAGTATGTGAACTAATCAGCCATTTCAACCAAAAGTTGTGCAGTCCGTCCGGTCCCGGTGATTTCCAATTCGGTAACGGACGGACTGCTCTGGCTACGTCTGATGGCGTGATAAGTATGGCTTCCATTTCTGGAATAGTTTCACACACTCGCCTGACATCCTGCATCCAGTCAGCCTCAGCATGACAGACGGGCACCGACCAGATGCTGCGCCAGAATGCACTCGTGGCGGCATCACCCGGGCGGCACGCGTCTCTCACATTTTGTTCAGGTCGCTCCCAAGCTCTATATACCCACCTCTCATCGCTCTGGAACATGCGATTCTGTGTGTACCGATCAACCCGCCGCTTATACCGCCGAATACGGCTCGCCCATGCACAAACTTTTTGCTTCAGGAAGTCGATGCGCTCTGTGACACGGGACATGTATTCTCGAGGGCTGATTCCAGTCCCCGAGAATGCCCGCCTTACAAAGCGCATCACTCGTGGTCGTGTATTGCCCTCCCTGAAGCAGTATAGTTTGCCGATGAGTACCCTGGCCCCATCGATACGTCGCTCGATCCTGCTCTGCCAGGCTGGTACGGCTGGTTTTGGTCGAGTAGCTCCGTCACTGTTTGGAAACTTGACGTTAGCTAAACGACATGCCGCAACAGCCGCGCAATACAGGATCGAGTGTGTATCAACGAGGTCCTCGCTGCTCTCGAAAAAAAATTCTAAGCTGCGAGTCCAAGGCACCCACCAGCGCCCTATTTTTTTTGTGCATAGGTAGGCGTGGTAATCGGGGTCCAAGATCGGTCGGAGTGTATCTATACTCACGAAACGCATCCTCCAGTGCGCTCCTCAATCGGACGTTGCACTGGCTACTTACTGTGGCAACCCTATCATCCTCCACTTCGACACTATGATTGAACCGCGGCGGGATTACATTAATTGGAGACGCTTGTGCCGCGGTTTGTGCCGGAGTTGTAATGATTTGGTTGCTCAGTACCTCTGAGCGCAGCCTATCAACCACAGCATCGTCCAACCTGTGATTATGTTGGATGACCCGCACCTGATCCGACAGTCGTTAGGCCGAGACGTTGACGGTTGGCTCTAGTTCCTGAAACAGAGACAGCATCCTAACACGGTACGCAGCGAGGTTAGTTCCTCCCTCTGTAGACCCGTAATATGCGCGCATGACGTTCTCGTTCATAGAATGAGTCCATCTCATGCGCTGCACACAACCACCGGCAGCGGGGACCCGGCTCGGGGCCGGTTGGCCCCTAAGTCCCAAGCTTCTCGGTGGCCGGCCTCTCCCCTGCCGACGTACAGGTGTTGGCGACGTCGGCGGGGAAAAATACTCGTCACTCGAGCTCGACGCAACTACCGCAGCTGGTGTCGTCCCAGCGCCAACAGTGGGGCTGGGTACCGGCGGCGGTGAGGCGGAGCTGACCGAGTCTGGAGGTGGTGGGCGTGCTCGTCTCGTAGCTGATCTAGTCAACATTCTGTTTTAATTTGAGATTCATCATTTTCGAAATTGTTGTTTTATACTCGTAGGGTGAGTTTGACAGCCGTCATTTTTGCTTGGATTTTTATTTGGTTTTTTCATTTTATCTTGTTTAATGATATTTTTCTTCTGCTGTTATTCCTAAAAGTTTTATTGTAATTTTTCGTACTTTTTGAGACTAAATGCGGCTGAGGAAATAAATAAATGTGGAAAATATAAGATAAGAAAATTCTGACGTTTGTTGACTTGCTAGTGTTGCCAGCTATTATTATTACTAGCATAATAACTTAACATCTTACTTTACTTTTTATAGTTTTAATTATTTTACAAAAATTTATTACAATTTTTATTTTTTGATATATATATTTAATGTTGCATTCTCAAAATATGTTTTTATTTAATAATCCTCAAACAAAACTGTGCTTAAAAAAACGATTAAAAAAATCAAGTTATGGACTAAATAATGAATTATGAACGCCTTACTAAGGCGCGCAGCCCACCGTGCGGTGGAGCATACGGTGGAGGTATGCCCGGCTTGGGCAGAGTACTGCCGTGTCCGTGGAGGCGATCGGTGGCGGGGATCTCTCGCGTCCGGCCCTGGTCCAGGCCATGGTACGGAGCGAGAGGGCATGGGAGGCCGTCACCTCCTTCTGTGAAACAATAATGCTCGCGAAGGAGGAGGCGGAGCGCGTGAGGGAGAGGCAAATTTCGCGCTCTCATTCCCCTAGCCGCCGCAGGAGGAGACGCCCTGGGCGTCGGGAATCGATTGCCGATTCCCGGCCACCGTAGGCGCGGGCTTGCGGACGGTGAGCAATGGGTAGCTCGCCATCCGGTAAGGACCAGGCCCGGGTCGACGGCGCGTTGTGTAGGAAACACCACGCGTGCCACAAAGAAATGTCAGCAAGTGAAGGGGTCCGATGGGACCATTGCCTGCCAGGGTTGTGGGAAAGTCCGAAAGGGATACCGTGGCCCCCTGGCATTGCACAGGCAACAGAAGGAACACGGGTGGGTTTTAGTCAGTAAGAGTCTGATACGCCCTCCTGCTCCACCCAGAGCGGGAGAAGTCATTTGATGATTTCCCACGTATTTTATGTTCTTGTAAATAAGGTTTGCAACTTTCGGTGTCTTTTTTGCAATGTGAAAAGTGTCGGTGCATCTGTGCTGTTTCCCCACATTATTACGCCGCAGCTGAGCCACGCATATGCGTAAGGCGTAGGCAAATTTAGATAATTTTGATTTTATATTTTAATGTGTGTTTTAATGTTTGTGTCTATAGACATGCCAAGTAAAGTAAATTCATGAACGACTTCTATTGTTTTGCCGTTGTATGTGAAGTTTATGTCTAGTGGGGTTTTTTGACGGGGGTAGAAGGGCATTATTTTAGATTTTGAGAAATTTATTTTTAGGTTATGGTCATTCATCCAAGTTATTGATTTATTTAGTGTATTAGTTAGGCCCTCGCTCAAACCTACATTGTTCCGGCATGAAGCGAAATATCTTCAGCAAAAAACACGCATGGCCCTTCTATGCTTTTTGGAAGGTCAATTACACCCCCTTGGGGGATAGAGGCATTAATTGCTTTACTGTCAGACCGAATATTTTGTATCTCTTTGGTTTTTTCACTATACAATTCTATTTCAACCTGGTGTTCTCTATTTGTTAAATAAGATTTAAACCATTCATGAGTTTTACCGCAGATACCTATACCCTGTAATTTATTTAGTAGAATGTCATATTGCACTGTATCGTAAGCTCTAGTCATTTCTAATTTGAAAAAAAAACCTATGGCGTTTATTATATTTAAAGCTTCCTATAAGTATTTATAAATTGCTAGAATACTGGATCTGTTTCTGCGAAAGCCAATGGTCTTCGTTAAATATTTTGTATTTTTCGCAGAAGCAGTAGTCACGACTGCACATTGCTTTCTCAAAAATGTTGGAGGTGTTCGGTAGAAGAGCTATTGGACGGTAATTGCTTGGACCCGTTTTCGAACTCGAAAACGGATCCAAGCAATTACCGTCCAATAGTATAATATTTGGATTGGTTTTATTAGTGCTTTCTTTAGGTAGTCCGGGAAAGCGGCGTCTTCGAAAGTTTAGATGTTTGTTACTCAATCACACAAAAACGGCTGAAGGGATTTGGATTTAAGTCGGCTCACAGATAGATATTTTTTATTCTTTTCAAACGATAATCCACTATACAGGAGAAATTCCTAGTGTGGTGCAACCCATACTAGGAATTTCTCCTGTATTGTGGGTGCATTTACAAACATTTAATTACTTTTAAAGGATAACAAAATGGATGGGATTACGTTTACCCCGGTAGTACTTTCCGGTAGTAATGTCCGACATCCACGAGGCCGCAGCTGCGGGCAAAAGCTAGTTTATAACCGTGAAATATGCCAACATTGCCCCCACGAGAAACTTTGCCCGGAGAATAATTTATAATTATATCTTTTATGTGCAAAAATATCTTAATATTATGGCAACATTGATTGACTTTGGTGAAAAATAGGTTATTATATATTATTCTGATTATAGAATTGAATGTATATTTACTTACGTTCCGGTGTTGGCTATTATGGAATGCACTTTTGTATCGATCGCAAAAATCTCGCGATTCCGGAATTGATACATTTTGTATTTTTTGACTATAGAAATGCTAGCTACTGTTATAAAGTAGGTTACCAAATTGGCATACCACAGAGCGACAAATAACTTGGTGCCTTCAGTTTCATAAAAAAATGGTTACAGTAGGTATATATTATGTTAACATCGCAAAGCACCCTTCACAAGAGGGCTGATAAGTCGTTTCCATACCATGTATCAGATTAGTTTTGCATTCCCGGATTTTCTTGAATTCTGGGATTTAAGTTAAGAAAAAATAAATTAAAAAGCCACTTCCATAATTTCTTAGTCAAAAATTAACTTTAGGTAAATATGCATCCGAATATCTGATCTCTAGACATGACTGAAATGATAATATCATAATAATATAATTTGAAAAAAATGTCAGGGTAACATTGCCCAGTCATTTTGGTAAGAAACTTTTCATAGTGTCGTCTACATTCCATCTTTACCAAAATTCATATACTGGTTTTTATGTCATCTGCATAAAGGCCATACTTGCGTCAACAATCAATGTGGGCAAAGTTAGCAAAGAGTCGATATAACTTTGCCCACCAACAAAATCGAATAAATATTGAATTAAATGTTGAATAATAGTAAATTTAGCTATACTAACACACACAAATGATCTTACAGTTGTAGCTGATGAAGGAACATATTCTTACGTCTCCATAGAAAAATCGTATTAAAATTGTTATTACTTATTCTAAAATGTGGGCAAAATTGGCATGTTTCACGGAATAAGAAACCATTGAGATGACATATCGTGATTTATATTATTGTAAAACCAGCCAAGTGCGTCTCGGACCACACACAATGAAGGGTTCCGTAGTTGGAATGAATTTATCCCAAGAACAAACTTAACATTGTAGTTGAAAAACATCATACATTCCAACTGCAAAATGTAAGTTTGTATGCAAAATATTAAGAGGTATGCCATAAAAATATATATATATAAAAATTAAATATTTGAGAACCTCACAATATCATTCTCACAATTTCATTTGATATGTCACACGGTTCAGATAGCACGTATATTTTTTAAAATTTTAAAATTTTCCCCTGAATATTGCCCTCAATATTCAAAATTCATTTATTTACGTTACACATCCGTGTTTGGGTCACAGAAATTCATGAGGTGTACCAAATTTCAACTAAATTGTTCCAAAAGATGTGTGACTCCTGACCGCGGAGCTCCTATTTAAACTTTTCAAATATATTTCGGCTTTCTCTCATCCGCCGCAGCCGCACCTACTCACTCTGGCACCTATCAACTTTTCGCCCTGCATAAGTTTGCTCAAAAACCATCAACAAAACAAACAAAATATTTGAATTTCGTTTGATTTTCGTTGACTTCGTCGTGATTCTCGTACTTATTTTTTATTTCAAAAAGTTTACCATTTATCAAAATCAAAATCAAAAGTAATTTATTGAAACTCGACCAGCACTAAGAGTCGCTCGGCTCGATAACACAGTCGTCTTATGTCATGCTGACGTTCAAAAAGTGAAGGCTAAAGTGAAAAATGAAATGAAATGAAGCACCACTTCCTAATGATTTAGCTGACGAAAAAGTGGCGCAACAAACTCCCCAGCAGCACAGCTGTCTGTTAGAAGAACTTGATTCTTTACAATACTTTGGAAACTAACGTTACAAAACATAAAACATTAAATGAAAAAAATTACCATATGTCAAAGTCAAAGTCAAATAATTTATTTCAATTAGGCACAAAAAAGGCACTATTGAATGTCAAAATCTACAAAAAAAAAAAAAAATGTCACCCCTTCCAAAAGTTAGTTTTCGTATGGAGAAGAATGGGCAAGAAACTCCAACGTTACTCTTTTAAAATGTTTTCACAATATCTTGTATACATTAATTATATAATTATATGTGAAGACGATGCATCTAGAATAAGATTACTATACCACGATAGGTAAAAAGAATGAAAAATGAAGGAATTACAGTTTATTTTTTTTAAATTATGTGATAGATGCATGGCGCTCACATATTTACAAACATTGTAAAATTATATGATATTCCTAACATTTTAACAAGTAATAATAGTAAGTCAGTGTGTGAGTTCAAGTCAATATTATAAAAATAATATTATACAATTAAATTGGCAACCAGTTAGATTTTGTCTAGATTCTAAATTGTCCTATGGAGCTGTACCAGCAATTTCCAAGAATTTTTATCTTGGATATAATCAGCTATATCTTGGATATAATGAACATGTCAGCTAGCACACGTCAATATACAACTGTAATACAACGTCGAACATAAAAGTATGTGTGCGATTCGGTATATCATAAAAATCGCCACTAGTCACCACCACAATTACAAATGAATCGACCGTTTCCCACCGCCCCTCGCGCACCCCGCACCCCCTCGGTACCACGGAATACGTTACTCCACCACAACACTTTGTTTGTGATGTTTTCATGCATGAGTTACCAAATATTTAAGCTTATTACTCGTTAAATTATTGCACCACTAGTGACGATTATACAGCTTGAATTACCGTCATAGACGTCCGACAGACTGCCCACCCACCCCTTCTGGAACTGAAGTCACGTTTTCTAAAAATTTGTCACAGCAACCAAATTTTAATTCAAAAGTCATTTATTCAAACTAGGCTGAGAAGATCAGCACTTTTCGAACGTCAAAATTACATAAGACAGTCCCTCAAAAACGCTCGCCCTTCACCACTTCCTAGTGCTTTAGCTAGGAAGAAGAAGTGGCGCAACAACCCCCAGCAGTACAGCTGTCTGTTTAGTTAGAAAACTTGATTCTATACAATAGTACTTATGCAAAATAATTTACATTACGCGCAACACAAAACATTAAATTAAATTATTTTCTATATGTCACCTAGCACACGCCAATATACCAACAAAAAAGTAAAAAGAAATTAATACCCGAATGAAAGCCTCCAGGCATAAAGGGCGTGCCCGATTACATATAGCTTTTAAAGCTGTAACTCGGAAATCACAAATGATAAACTAGAACCATCGAAGTAAAAATAAATAAACAGTTAATTACTAATAACAACAACAAAAACCATGGTCAGCAAGATGACCAGTCACCACAAGCAGTACCCGTTCACGAGCATAACGCAAAGATCAGACATTGCCCCCACACCATCATAACCACCACAGTAACCGTGAACACAGGTTGTCATATCTTCTTCCCCCCTCTTCTCCTGTCAGCCCTCCTAAATAACCGACATATCGCAGAATGAAGACAATAACGACACGGCTACAGACTTTGTCAGATTACCGCGCCCTCGCAACCCGCACCCCGCGCCCCACTTGCCCTCTAAAAAAACAACGAAACTGTGTATTAAATCGCAGGATAACAACATCACAACAACAGAGAGTTATACAAGATGTAGTTATAGGCGTTGTAAGGAAGATGCGATGGGTACATACAGGGTAAATTGTAATTTGACGTTTTCCTTCTAGGACGTGGTAGCAGTGGCGAAGCGTGGTAAACCGAGAGGGGAAAGCCAGAACTTAAAAAAAAAAATGCTTATTTAATAATTGTTATGACGTCACTTCAACTTTCCTTTCATCGTGGCCGCGAAAAGTTACTTCTTGTTTACCTAACAAAATAATGGTGTCAATAAACCGTTTCATTAAATTCGTATGTATTTCGATCTACTTTTCTAATAAGAGCTTCATGCAAATTAGTGAATATTTCTATTCCTACCAGTCCCGAACTCATAAAACAGCTACGAATGTTTTTAGTCTGCACATTTTGATGAATTCGTCAGATAATCTGAGAAAAGTAAACACGGGAAAAAATACATTTTATTTTATTTACAACTGCCAGTCAACCATTTCATATTTATCGTAAATGGAAACATTAAAATGTTTGAAAAAAAACATCGCATCGTTTGTAATTTATAGTCATATCTAGGCGAGCACGGCCTAACTTGTTTTATTTTTCAATAACCTTGAAAAGCATGTTTGCTCACAAAGCAAATAATCACGCAATATTCTACATGCTGCCATCCTAATCCTATCGATTCCACTACCTTTGAAATCTACTCTAAATAAGTAATTTCAACTTATTAAACTATCTACTTACCCCAAATACAATTACAAAATACATTTAATTCACTAAACACAAAACACAAACACTATATAATATATTATAATCACTGTATAATACATTAAACATATAATATAATATAAACACTATATACAATCACTGTTCTATACCAACAACAAATATAACTACTACTAGAAATGAATTCAATTTTTATTGAACGAACCAAATGCAAATTAACTACTTAATTGTACAAATTTAATGGTTCAAATGCGATTACGTCAAAAAACAACCACACATTGTCAATCGAATGATGAATGTCCGAACTCCGAGCCAAACGCATTACGAAATTCAAAGACAACAACCGACTCGTTTCACGACGCGCATGCGCATTCTATCGTAACTTGGTACAGAGCAGCTTACCCGGCTGTTAAGAAATCACGGTGTTACGTGACCGAAGTAACGTCAAGACGGACTTTATTTTCTAATTAAATTGAATTCACGATAAACTGGACGCCTACGAGTTATTTTAGGGCGAAATGTTTTGTTGTTGGGACATAAAGACAAAAAATTCAATATTGACGTTTTGTAATGTTTTAATTTGATGGTGTATCAAACAACAACAATATAAGTAATATTGTGATTATTCAATGATGATAGAGTGGTTGTGTTCCGAATTTCCGAAGGACAGCCGGTACGAATCGGCTTGTTTGAAGCCATCGCCCCTGCGTGGTAGTATGACCCATTTGCAACAATTAAGCACTCCATAAAGCCTGGGTGTAAATTCATGGTATTCAAGAAAACCCTTTTTTTGTATTTTTCAAAATTTCCAGAATTCCTTCCTCACTAAATATCACTTTTTTCCAAACTCTCAAATTGAATGGCCTTCATTGATATTCCATTGGGTACCTAATACTTTAATCAAATTGTCTAAAACATCAAATAGTGGAAAGTTAAAGGAAGTAGTTTATTAATCATTTTCAAAAATCAACTACGCAGTGAACTTTTACCTTGGTGGAGTCCAGGCTAAGATACAGCAACGATTTTGGGGCAATACATACAACGCAGCTACAAATACAACATACTAATGGCATTCGTGATTCAGAAAAGAGCTTTAAGGACTATGCTCACCATATGTACACCATATGCATACCATTTTATTAGACTAAAAATCAGACTGAGACTGATGAGAAAAGACAAACTAGAGCTAGCACACGTAGGAAAGATTTGCCCAACACTATTCAACCGAAATTAAAAGTTGCCAAACATAGTCCGAGGTATCAGTCTGTATTTTTACTATTTATACAACAAGTTGCCTATAGAATTCAAAACCTTAAACAGTGTTAACTTATTTAAAAACAAATTGAGGACCTATTTATTGAGGAAAGGCTATTACAGTATCAATGAATTCCTCGATGCGATGGCATAATTATGACATTGTAACTTATGATTGATTGTATTACTTTGACATTTATTATTTATGATCTATTGTACGAGTACTTGAATTCTTAATTGACCGTTATTGTTTATATTTTCTCTAAATGTATTTAGTTAATTTTATTTTTATTGCAATAGTACAATGTTTTTTTTTTTTCTACACAATGTACCTATATTGTTATGAAATAAATTACTTATGACTTTGACACCAGTTATCACAAAATTTTATTGTGGCTTTAAGCGTACAAATTACAGATCATTTAATCAGCTATCTAACAAGGTACATAATTTTAATAAAGGAGCGAGCATCTCATCTTACAAACATCTGACATCCTGGCTGACGTATGTATGACATAAACAATATTCATCATCATCATCACCATCATGTTTTAAACCTCTCGGAAAAGGGGTTGGTACCATCTGACGGCCAACACTAGTACCGCGCGCGCTCATTTTTTTAAATTAATAGACGTGCATCAAATCTTGACGATGTAAATAACGCACTACTGCAGGTCCAAAATTGGTTTACTGCTGATAAGTTAGTATTAAATGGGGAAAAAACTAAATGCATAAGATTTGCTTTACCGAATGTTAAAAGTAGTGATTGTGATATAGTATTGAATAAGGAGAAACTAGAATTCGTAGATAAAACTGTTTTCCTGAGGATCACGCTCTACTCAAGGCTGCAATGGGGTCCTCATTTAACTTCTCTCGCAGGACAGCTAAGTTCAGCAGCATATGCTGTAAAAAAAATCCGTCAGTTTACTGATATTATGTAGATACCGCAAGGTTAGTCTATTTCAATTACTTTCATAGTACCATGTTCTACGGAATTTTAGTTTGGAGACGGGCTGCAGATATCGATTCGATTTTTATTCTGGAGAAAAGAGCCAATATATTGCGTCCGCAGGCGCGATTCTCTAAGGGAACTGTTTAAAAATATTAACATCATAACGGTACCTTGTCAATATATCTATGAAAACATCTTGTACGTCAGGAAAAATCTTAATCTTTTCAGTAAAAGAGGTGAAAGACACAATTATAGTACTAGAAATAGGGACCAATTAGTTCAACCGGGTTTCAGACTGGCTAAAGTAGACTTTCGAATTGTTGAAATATTTAAAAAAAATGTGGTAATTAAATTAACTAACTGGTTTATGCCACTCCATTCCATCATTGCATCCCACTACTTTCTAACCTCCTAGCAATCTGCCACATTAGGCCAATTCTCTACATATTTAAATAATTCTCCACATAAAGGAGTACGCTTGCACACAATTTAACACGCTTAGCATGCCGTTATAACCCAACCTATAGATGTTCATGATGTTGGCTCCTCCTAATATAACAGCAGTAGGTTCTGCTTCTTGTATAATTATATATTATGTGGCTACCGTAATAAGGTCATTACGATGACTATTTACCTTACCAAAGCCCATATAATAGTAACCTACAACACTACTACACGTGACTGCAGTCACGTGACTGCGTCAGTGCGTCACATTACTTTATGCACAAACATTACACATTTTTATTCGACAAACAAAGATAAATAAGTCTTGTAAATGAATATTTGACATTGTGTATCATGCAATATGAAGCGGACACGCTCCGACTATGGCACGTCCACGTGGCGTGATGTTCACGCAGCTTGGAGCGCCCTTTTTTATTTTTATTTTTTTATTCAAAATGAAAGGGCTTTGTCGCACATGCGATTATGCCGCCCTGGTTGGCTTAACAAAATCATACCAATTCTTATTTAACAAAGCCTTAGCATAGCTAATTTGTAAAGTACTCTAGCTGCATCAGACAATGGCCCAGCTAGAGCACTATTACAATAACCTATCTCTCTAATTCTACAATCCAAGCCATTTCTAAATTCCTCGTTGCGGACACACTCGGTTAATATTATGTGATAAACATCATCAACGGAATTAATACAAAAATCACAATTAATCGATGTTGATTTTGCCATTAGGTATAAGAACTTATTACACGGGATGTGTCCGGAACGAAGTCTCAGTGCGATAACAGTATCACATCTGTTCAACAGCTGATTATCTATCCACGGTGAGTTCAAGGGGTGCGGTTGGATCGTTTTATACCAGATTCCTTTTTCTTGGGATCTTTTATTGAAGTACACCTTCCAAAGCGAATAACAATCCTGTTTGATATTGGGTATAAAGTTAGTAAAGTAAGGAGAAAAATTAACCGGAATTCCGTCGCATATGGCCTGCTTAGCTAGAAGATCCACAATATCGTTGCCTCTTATTCCGATATGTGATGGAATCCATTGAAGGACTATGTGTTTTCCATCAGATTGTAGTTTCAAAATAATTTTCAGTATAGTGTAGGCTATCGGTGTTCCTCGAAATGTCGAGGTACACCGAGCCAAGTGTTGGAGCGAACTTCTGGAGTCTGTGAGAATGACACTATTGTTTTGATGGATTGATTCTACATACGACAGAGCTTCTGCGATCGCAATCATTTCCGCTTCCATTATACACACACTGGCATTAATTCGGAATTTCATTGTTTTTCCCTCAGAATCATAAAAGGCGGCCCCCATACCGTCACTGTCTTTAGATCCGTCTGTAAATATTTTAAAGTAAGTCGAGTATTCGGAAGTAATGTAATTAATACACAAATTCCTCAAGCTAACAGGATTGTATTGCTTTTTTGGTGTGGTCATAAAACTTAAGTCGTGTTTTATAAAACTGTTGTTATCCATAATACTAACCCATGTATTCAGGGAAAACATAAATCTAATTTAGTACTGCAATGTACTTTTAAAGTGTGTAGTGAGTCATGAACCAAGATTAACAAGGGGATTCTTTTGTTTTGCCAATATGAAAAATTATTACACAATGTGGATAGCTCGGAAAGTAAGTTGATACCTCCAATATTTACCTGCAAGGCTTTCGTTTTAAGCCAAAATTTGCTAGCCAAGAATCGTCGACGAAGATATAACTCGCTCTCCATCACGTGAATGGGTGTAGTTTTAATAAAACTACCCACTACTCTCATAACTTGGTTCTGTAGTTTATTTAATTTTTCCAAGTGAGTTTTTGCACTGTTGTCATAGAAAAAGCTTCCATAGTCAATACGGCTTCTAATTAAAGATATATAACGTTTTCTGAGATATTTTGGGTGCACACCCCAAGTTGAACCGGCTAACACTTTAATAATTTTAATGAATTTTAGGACTTTTTGGCAAACTTCATTGATATGCTTTCCCCACCTGAGAGAACGGTCCAACCACATACCAAGATATCGAACCGTGTCAACAACCTCCAATCTATTACATCTAATTGATAAGTCAACTGAAAGTCTCCTAAACCCCCTGTAAAAAATGCAAATTTTACTCTTATTTGGTGATATATTTTTGACTACATAAGATATCCAACGCTTCCTGTAATTCAGCGCCTGCTTGATCGGAGTTACGAGAAGACACATAAAGTACATAGTCATCGGCGTACTGCGAGATAGATACGGAGCTAGGTATTGCTTTACAAATATGAATGGTCGCAATATTAAATAGCAGTGGCGACAAGGGGTCACCTTGTGCTAAGCCCCGTCTGGCAATTCTAGTGACGGTATTATCCATGCCATTAATCGTTAAATATCTTTCCTTCAGAAACTCCCATAGATATGCACAGTATTGTGCTCCCACACCAAGTTGGTCCAAGGTTAACAGAAGAGTAGTGACGTCAACGTTGTTGTAAGCGTTATCAATATCAAGAAAACATCCGATCGTGACAAGTTTTTTGGAGAAACCAATTTGTATTTTTGAGGTTAATAAATTTAAGTTATCTAAACATGAGCGCGCTTTCCTGAAACCTACAGTCTCTTCAGCAAAAAATCCTCCACTTTCTAAATACCACTCAATTCTTTTATTTATAACGGAATGAAATTTTTTACATAAACAGGACATTAACGAAATAGGTCTAATTGCGGAAGCGGAAGTCAAATCTCGACCTGGTTTGGGGATTGGTACTATGCGGACTTGGCGCCATTGCTCAGGGACGAAATTTAAAGTAAAAAATAATATATAAAGTTGTAAAGTGTTGGAGTGTGTACGCTGGTAGATGGCGCTAGTACCAATGTTAACTTCGGCTCCGTAATTAAAATTGTTTTTAAATTATCTAAATCGTTATCAAGTGTGAATACGTAGTGAAATAGCATCAGTGTATTCCGATAAACAAGTGACAGTGTTAGCAAACAATCCTGTCAGTGAATAATAGTGATTTAGGTAAAACTATAAAACAGTGCAAACATAGTGTACACAAAAGCAAACTTTCGTTAAAACTTAGAAATCTTTGTATAAATAAAGATTTAAAACAAACAGTGCTAAAATCTGGTGACTATTTGATCGTTTTACGTTAAAAAAAAACTTTAAAAAGCAGCAAATACAACTCTTTTTAAATCGCAGTCACTGTAACAACAACAAGAAAAAAAACGGTCAAAATAAAATTCAAAAATATCGAAAATAGAAACAGAACACTATTTTAATCCCTGCATTATATGAACGTTTGGCTAAGCTGCGCAAGGTGGGTCTCTTTTTAAGTCTCGTAGTGCATGCTCGAGGCCCGAGTTCAAACCCAGCCGTAAAGCAAAGTTCTTTTTTCTATTATTTCTCGATCATTAACGGCAACCAAAATGGAATTCTTAGAAAATATTACGTTTCGGATTAGAAAACCTGCCACATCAAAGTCACTGTCAAACGACGCAATAAACGAAAGTACGCTTAATAATTCTGCGAACTCACCGCTAGATGGCACATCTAGTAGTCTACCTCCTAATATATCCGATGATGAAGGCGACGAAGAAATCTTGCAGCTTAAAAATGAACTACAAAAAGTTAATTTACAACTAAGCGCAGCTCACGAAGAAATTAATAACTTGTCGTTAGAAAACATGAAGTTAAAACAAGAAATTAAAAATTTAGATGCAAAGCACAAGTTGATGAAACAAGTTACAAGTAAATTAACATCCGAGATAACTGTTACCCCAAAGAAAAAAGCAAAAAACATACTGGCAAAATCATGTGCAATTGTTCATACTACTTCAGAAATTGACGCTCCTTCGCAGTCACCAGCAACCAAGGAAAAGCTCTCTGTACAAAATAGACACACTGAGGCACTTCAATCCCAAGAAGCCGAACAGTCTAACAAGCCTAAAAACACCAACCATAAGCTCTGTATTGTGAGTGCAAATAAAAATAACAAGATTTTGTCTATAGCCGAAAATACTTTTCAGAACTGTGAATTCTGTCATTATGTTTTCCCAAATTGTGGTACGGAGCAGCTTATCAACAACTTGGAGAATAAATTAATAGAATATACAATGGAAGATTTCTGCATTATTTTAATTGGAGAAAAAGACTTCCATAAAACTGAAAACTATGTGGATATAATTATAAAACTGAGAGAACAATTGCAGAAAATACAGCACACGAATATTATAATATGTGTTCCTACTTTCAAATTAAGTGATCATTCAACATTGTTTAACTGGCGCATAGAGACCTTTAATAATCTACTTCATTTAGACTTGCAGACGTACAACTATGCAACGGCGTTTGACTCTAATTTAAACTTGTGTTACGATTTTACAATGTTCTCTAAGTTCAGTAGGAAAATAAACGATCGTGGTATGCAAAATGTGTTTCAGAATCTGTCGGTAACTATAGCGGAATATAATTCATTTTCGAAACAAGAAAATATAGCTGACAACCAAACAAGCATTTCGTCTCCACGATGCGATTTTTTTCTTTAATCATATAAATATAATGCATCAAAATATTGCCGGTCTCATAAGCAAGTCTGACTTACTGGTTATTTATATACGGGAATTGATGAGTAAACAAATTAATTTAGATGCTATATGTATAACCGAACATTTCATAATGTCTGGCCAAGAGAAACTTTTACATATACCAAATTATAAGCTAGCAGCATGTTATGCTAGACAAAACATTAAGCGCGGTGGAGCATGTATCTTAGTTAAAAAAGGCATCGAATATAAAGACCTGCCTGACATTGTGAGACATTCGGTAACTGGAATTTTAGAATGTTGCGCAATTGAATTACCTTCACAAAAACTTACAATCCTATGTGTGTATAGACCACCAAAAATCACAAATCTACAAAAATTCTATGAAATCCTAGATATTATACTTAAAAAGATTTCTAAACCAAACAAAAAAATTATTATGTGCGGTGATTTTAATATAGATATTCTGAAAAGGAACAGAATTAGCATGGATTTTGAATATTTTCTGATGAACTACGATTTGAAGCTAGAAATAAATAAACCGACCAGACCTCATAGTAAAACTTGCTTAGATAATTTTGCGCACAATTCAAAACAAAGGTGTCAAAGTGAAATAATAGACCTCGGATTATCTGATCATATGGCTCAAATGCTTACAATTAAAGTTAGTAAATTTTGTCAAATTAAAACATGGAAAACATCAAGACGAGACATATCTGAAGAAAATTTAATTATCTTTAGAAATCATCTCCAAAACTTATCATTTTCAGATATATATAGCACAGAGGATCCAAATTTAGCTTATGATAACCTTTTAGAAATATTTCAACTCCTGTATGATCTATGCTTCCCCTTCAAAACAGTCATATTAAAATCTGAAAAAAAGATCAAATGGGTATCTAGAGGTATTAGAATCTGTAGCAAAAAACAACGCCAATTACTCTGGAAACAAAGACTTAATCCTACAAGTGAAAATAAAACGACATTTAAAGATTACTCAAAAAAATTCAAAAAAATTATCAGACTGACCCAGAAAGCTCAGAACAATTTTCTAATTAAAAATTCCAAAAATAAATCTAAAACATGCTGGCAAATAATAAATAGTACAAAATCTGTAAGTGAACCCATAACAAGAATAAAAAAAGATGATTTAATATTAACTGACCCTAATGAAATAGCTCAATCATTCAACGACTTCTTCATTGATCAGATCTCAGATCCACCTCTGAATACAACTAAAAATACTGTAAAAATAAAGTATAACCCTCATTCTATTTTTATGGCTCCTGTTGTCCCTCAAGACATTACAAGGGTGATCAAATCTTTAAAGAACAAGAAGAGTTATGGATATGACGGTATTTCAACAAACGTTATAAAATTTGTCTGTTCTACTATAGCTAACCCTCTTAGCCACATTATTAACGCAAGCATATCCGCTGGAACATTCCCCGATGGCCTTAAAACCACAATAGTTAAACCAGTCCATAAGAAGAACAATAAAGAAGACATGGCTAACTTTAGACCAATAGCTTTAATCCCCGTATTTTCTAAAATAATTGAAAAAGTAATTTATGAGTCATTTCTTTCATTTCTGTCAAAATATAATATATTATGTGAGGAACAGAAAGGTTTTCGTAAGAATAAAAATATAAATATGGCTATTTACGAACTAATAAATAAAATAATGGTTAATGTGGATAAAAAAGTACCAATTTGTGCCATTTTTACAGATATGACCAAAGCTTTTGATTACGTGAACCATGAAACGCTTTTGGTCAAACTTGATGCTTATGGTATACGAGGGAATGCTCTACGACTAATAAAATCGTATTTAAGTGGACGTATTCAATATACAGAAATCTCTAAAATATGCATTAAATCAAAACGTGAGGTTGATTATTTATCTGGTCCTAGGGAAATTAAGTATGGCGTTCCGCAGGGCAGCGTTCTAGGGCCATTATTATTCCTGCTGTATATAAATGATCTACCCCGATACATCCCATACCCCTGCGTATTATTTGCCGATGACAGTACGATCCTAATAGACTGCGTCAACAAAGAGATTTATGAAGATGAAATAAATAATTCCCTAAAATTAATAATAGAATGGCTCAACGATAATAATCTTATCATAAACCTCAATAAAACAAATATAATGCATTTCTATCAAAAAATCCTTCCTTTAAACCTTAAAATAAATTATAAAGGACAAAACATTGATAGCACTAACGTGGCTAAATTCCTGGGTATATTGATTGACAGTCAATTAACTTGGAAACCACAGGCTGAAGTAGTTTGCAAAAGATTAAGTACGTCTGCGTATGCTCTTTACAATCTGTCCAAGAAACTTAATATTGATACATTAATGGTTGCATACCACGGTTTGGTGGTCTCTGTTCTAAGGTTTGGTGTAGTATTCTGGGGTAATTGTTCCGAAAGGGAGTCTATATTTAAAGCCCAAAAACAGTGCATAAGATCCATTTTCAATCTCAAGGTTACAGATAGTTGCGTTCCTCTTTTCAAGAAACACAAAATACTAACTTTTCCTAGTATATACATTCTCGAAGTAGCTATATTCGTTAAAACTAACGAGCATCTATTTCCTGCATTAAAAGATACGAGGATGCGAACTACTGCCATGAGATCAAAATATCAGAGTCTATTGTGTACTGGTAGATATAACACTGCTTTGCTTAAAAAAAACATTATTGGTATGGCACCTATTATATTTAATAAATTGCCAAATTGTTTTAAGGATCAGCCCTTAATAAAATTCAAGAAACTCCTGTCGTCGTTGCTGACAGAGAAATGTTATTACTCTGTTACCGATTTTGTAAATGATGAATTGTAATATTTGTTTCAATTTACCTCAATACCTATTATGTAAATAATTTTAGACTTAGCTGATCCAAGATCTCATTTTGTATTAAAGTAAGTACCTAATTTTAAAATTATCTGTAAGTTAATCACTATATTTTTGTATGCCAATAGGCAGAATGTACCGGGAATATATCTGAAACTAACACCATTATTGTAACACCTACATTCTATACAAATAAAGAAATTGATTGATTGATTGATTGATTGATTGATTGATATCAAAATATTTTTTGCAAGGTCCGGAAGATTTTTAATCATTGAAAAGGAAATATCATCGCAACCCGGTGCGGTATCTTTAGATTTAACACATTTGTCGAGTTCCTGTCTTGTAATAGCAACTTCCAACATACGATTTTGAGAACAAAATTTAGGTAATGGGGGACATGCAAAATCAGGAGCTAAATTAAAAAGGACTTGTTCAGCTATCGTCTCGTCCACACGGAGACCAGGTGAACGGTATCCCTTCAACCAGCGCATGCGTCGCCACATATCACTAACCGAAGTGACCTCGTCCACTGAAGAACAAAATTTACGGAATCCCTCATCACGAGCACCTCTTAGTTTTTGAGCTTCTCGAGTTTTGTCTTGTAATTTTTGTAAGTTATCTGGAGTTGGGTTTTTTCTAAAGTACGTTAAAGCCAATCGTCTCTCCGCCACCGCTTTAGATAATATTTGAGACCAATAAGGTTTCGGTTTAAATTGACTACTGGGATTTTGGTTAAATTAAAATAAGGAATATCTGCATCAGCGGCTCTGTTGATGATATCTAAAAATAAATTATAAGCTTCTTGAGGACTAACAGGTAATGTACACTCAGCTAATCTTTCTTGAATATAGTTACGATACTTTACCCAGTCGGCTTTTTTAAAGTTTAGTTTTTTAATTATGTGTGGTACGCAGTTATCCAACGTCTTCAGTTTGATTATCATGTGGTCACTGCCTAAGGTCTCATTCGTTACGATCCAATCAAACACTAATGATATGTCTGAGGAAACTATAGATAAATAAACGTAAACGTATTTTCTTTCTTTTTCTTTTTTCTTTCTAAATCAGGGGCCGACTTTTGTAAATTTCCATTAACTAGCTTTACACGAGTCGGTTGCCCATTATTCTAGTAGTAACTAAATTATGGTCAAATAAGGAGTCAAAAATTTGAGTACCTCTTTGTTCTGTTTTCGTGGACCAACTTGAGTGATGACCATTATAATCTCCTAAAATTACAGTTTTAGAGTTAGCTATAGCAAACAACGAGTCCCACTCATTTTGTGTAGTACGGACGTTAGGTGGGCAATAAATTGGGCAATAACATTTTGAATGAAAGAACAATTAAAAATCTTGACATGGACCATCTCAATACACGAATTTGGAATAGTAATAAAACATTGTTGAGCTTTGATGGATTTATGAGTTAGATTTGCGACCCCTCCATATGAGTCAGGTCTGTCGCAGCGAAACACGTTAAAATCTTTTACACTAAGATAACAGTTAGAATCCAACCAAGTTTCGCATACCGCCGCAATATGAACTTTTTCTAAAAACAGAATTGGTTCCAAATCTAGTTTTTTAGGTAACACGCTTTGTGAGTTCCATTGCAAAATGTTTATTGTAACAGTCTTCATTACGGAAATACCTTTTAAAAGAGGAAAAATCTTTAGGTATTATCTTATTTAGAAAACAAGATATTGCCCACTCCACGCTAATTTGAACAACAGAAATAATTTTGACCTTGAAAGTATCACTTCTCACAAATAAAATATATTTAATTTTATCTATAAGCCATCCAAATGAACTATCGTCTTCCAAATCCTCATTTTTACCATCGTCTTCTTTCCCGATTGCGCCTCCATTGCACGAATCCTCCTGAGAGTCCATATAACAATCCTGGGTATGGGAAGCTTCAGATTGGGGCGCTTTCTTTTTATGTTTTTTCTTCTTACTTTTCTGTATTGTTTTCTCATCTTTCTCCGTCTGTGTTTTGTCCATTTGTGGTAAGTTTTTGGTTTGTTGTCCGTTTGTGGTACCTGTTTCTTTACTTGGTACAGCGCGTGCTGTTTTTTGTGCGAATGTAGCTTTCGATTGTAACACGGGAGACATGGGTGTACTTGAGGTTGGTGCTTGCATAACTAAGACTGTCTCATGGGGAGGTGTAAGTGTCCGCCTATTGCCGTCTGTCTTATAGGAGGGTGCAGGAGGAGGTACATACATTTCCAATGCTTTTCTATATGAGACATTAAAATCACTCATAATACTACGTATTTTCCTTTCCTTAATGTACATTGGGCAAGTTTTGTCCATTGCCATGTGATTATTTGTGCAATTCACACACTTAAAAGAAATTGTTTCGCAGTTATCGTGTTTACCTCCGCATTTCGGGCATACACTTTTCGTTGTTGGACACATTTTAGCAGACTGACCGTACCTCCAGCACCTTGAGCACTGCGTAACAGGAAAAACGTAGGGTTCTACCAGTACTCTCATTTCATAAATGAGTACATACGAGGGCAACGATGGTCCTTCAAATCCTATTCTCCACATCTCGCTTTCGATCCAACTGGCTGCTTCCCTGTCTCTTCGTTGTAGGCGTCTCACATTCACGACCTTGTATATACTTGATAGACATGAAAGTAGCTCATCCTCAAAAATTTCTAAGTCTATATTTTTAATGACTCCATATGATAAACCAACTTCAAAAGGCCGCTGGAACCTCCACCTTAATCCTTTAAAATGTTCGAAGCTAACTTCTCAGCGCTGTCGGCGTTATCGAGTTCAACAGTGATTTTGTACGGATTTATATGTTTTACTTTTGTTATATTTATTATGCTTTGTTCCTTAAATAGTTTAGCAAGTGCAAATTGTTTAGGAAATTTATCTTTGCAAGTGACACGTAATTCCGTTATACCTCTTACCTGTCTCATCCTGGTTTTACTATTTCTAACTTCGCACCATTCATCATCTTCTCTTCCTCTTTTCATAGGTCGCATTTCATCTTTCGACGTCTCATTCCCCTTAATCTCAAATAATTGTGTTATGTCTTCTAAATGTGTATTTTCTTCATCCTCCATAGTACTTGTATTAATTAATTCTTCATTATGATTCTCGCCTGTACTCATTACGTATAAGGTGTATATTCGCGCGAGCGATAACCGGCTCGGCCGGACGGCCGACCGTTTAGTGCACAATAGATTACGAAGTAATTAGCTAATTACTGCAAAAAACACGTCTAAGCAACAAAGTACGCGCTTCGACACTGTTGGAGCGCCCTTTGTGAGCTAGGTTAAAACATGCCATTACAAAATAATGTAATTATTGATATTTTCTTGATACTTGTACTGATAACATTAGTTTAACCATTCACAATATTAGTAATTGGATTGTCACAAATAATGACACTCCTTGGCACACATGACGTAACTACACCTTTTATAACCACATTTTTTTTTTCCTTTTTATAAAGTATCGTAGCTGATGACACTTTATTTACATTACAATCTAGCCAACTCAGCTAGTAAGTAAATTAAATATAACTTAAACTACTAAGTAACTAAATTATGAAATCATCCAATAACGTCTTTCTTTTTCACTTTATGTTAAGGAGAACACTTCCTTCACGTGTTCTATAAAATAGTCAGCACTTGCACTGCAGTTTTTAAGTTCACTCATACTGCACTAAACTAACTCAAAAGGTTTTACCCTTTTTAGTCTTCGCACTAATTCAGTGATGTCAAGGAGTTTGATCGCCTCGACATTCACATGATGATGAAGTCTGTGTTCATGAGCTTCTGCATATTTTTTTATAACTATGTTTACGACATCCATCTTGAGGTCCCGGTGAATGTCGCTGTTTCTAATGTACCAGGGTGCGTTGACTATTTTATCCCTTAGTACTTTGTTTTGAAAATGTTGTATGATTTGACGATTGCTTTGGCTGGTGCAGCCCCACAGCTGTATACCGTAGGTCCATACAGGTTTTAAAACTTGTTTGTATAACAACAATTAATTGGATATTGACAATGGCGACTGTCTACCAAGTAGCCAATACATTTTTTTGTATCGAATATCTAGTTCGGCTGTTTTTATTTTGACATTCTCTTTCCTATATATCAAACAATCTGTTTGATATATAGGACTCTATGATGTCTGAAAATTGTTGAGGCAGCAATTTTCTTAGTTTATAAATAAGGCCATCATGCCATACTTTATCAAAAGCCTGTGCAACATCAAGTAAAACCGTGGAGCACACCTTCTTGTCCTCTAGTGTTCTTTCAATAATATTAGTAATTCTGTGTACTTGGTCGAGCGTAGAGTGTTGTTCTCTAAATCCGAACTGGTAATCGAGGATTAGATTTTCAGCTTCAATAAGAGGCTTCAATCTCTTTAGAAATAATTTCTCGAATAGTTTTGACAACACAAGTAACAGTGAGATTGGTCTGTAAGATGTTGTTTCATGAGGTGGCTTCCCAGGCTTGACTATCATGATGACTTCAGCTACTTTCCACATGTCAGGAACGTGTTTTAACCGAAATGCAGCGTTAATGAGCGTGGTAAGCTTAACTATAGCTTTGCGTGGGAGATTTTGTAAAACTTCTGCTGTAATTAAGTCGTAACCAGGGGATTTTCTCCGATTAAAATTGCATTTAATTTCTTTAGATACTTCTTTTGGGGCCACCAACTTAATATCTGAACTATTTTGAACACCCTGAATTAATATCCTCGCATTGTGAGTCTGGGATTCATTTGGTTGGAAAATTCGTTCTATATGGTCAGCGAACCTTAAAGCTTTTTGTTCGTCCGTCACTGCCCATTTTCCATTTTCGTCCTTGATTGGAGAAATTTGGATAATGGGTCGTTTCATTTGCTTCGTAGCCTTCCACAACGAGTAGCCGGTTTTGGTATCACTCGTTAATTGACTAAGGTAGCTGTTTGTTAAGGAGTTGTTGTAGTGCTGAATTTCTTGCGTAAGACGCTTAGTAAGGTTGTTCAGCAGTCTTTTATCTTGTGGACTTCTGGTCTGATGCCATCTGTTCCTTTGTTTCCGCTTTTCAGTTATGAGACACCTAATTCCTGCAGGGTAGGCGGATGCTTTGACCCGGTGTGTTTTTTCCGGTGTGTTTTTCCAGGCAGCTTGCTGTATACTAGTTGTAAATTTACTTTATTCCAAATCCAGCTGTTCCGGAGTTTTTAATGGAACTCCTAATTCTATTGTATTATCCAGGTCTATTCTGAAACTTTCCCAGTCTGTATAAGTATTTCCAAGTGTAGGATTGCTCTCTATGCGTAGGATCCGATGCCATACTGATAAAATTATTGGTGAATGGTCCGAATTCATGTCAAAGCATTCATCAATTCTCAAATAATTAGTAGATATATTTTTAGTTATAAAAAAGTCTATCAGGTCAGGGACTTTCCGTGGATCGCTGGGCCAATAAGTTGGTTTTCCGGTAGAAATAGCTTCACACTTTAGCTCTTTCATGGCACTCATAAGTTCCTTTCCTTTAGTTGTAGTTATCTTGATCGCCAATGCGTATTTTTAGCATTGAAGTCGCCACCTAAGATGAATCTTTGTCCGAGCTCACATGTCATAATGGTCTTTTTTTACATTGTATCTCGGAGGCGAGTAGATGGCTGCTACGGTGACTGGATACAGTTGAGATTGAATACAAATCGCCACTGCTTGAATTTCATGACATTCGATGTTGGTCGCGCGCCATCGTACGAAGCGCATGCAAATACTTGAAGCTCCGTGTTATTATTTTCTTAAAATTATAAATACTTACAAAATTAGTCTAAACTTATACCAATCAATAGTACAAAATACAAGTGACAATAATCTCATATTAAAATAAACTAATCACAAACAGTGCTCCCTATACAATAAAAAAAAACTATTCAAAAAAGTTAGCAACATACAAAAAACACGTGTTGTGATTGTGACCCAAAGTGACTCATCAAAAGTGTGTGCGGAGCGATTTCGTTACCTTATATGGTTACGCAGGACAACGGACCATTCACTGGAATTACTACCATAACAAATAGGCTAACAATTTGAGGCACTTCAACCACTCGTCTCGTGGCACGGAGGCTAGCGTTGGTGGTAAAATCTCGCAAGTACGGGATCGAATCATAGTTCCACAATAACGACTTTTTTTTTTTTGAATTATCTTGTTATTATTTTTATTTTACTTTTTACTTCATTTTTGTTGTTTTATTGTTTATTAATTTGCCAACTAATACAACTGGAACGTATTATATGACCAGTATGAACTCCTTTGAAATGGAATTTGACAACATTACGACTAGAAAGCCACGACGGGCAAATTCACTTGATCATTTGTTTACAAATAATTCGAAATTGCTCGATACCACCATGAAGAGCTTGCCAAGCACATCCATGAATGATAGCGACACTATAATCAACCTCAACGAAGCAATTAGACGATTAACAGTGGAACTTCAATCAGCACATCAGGAGATTGAAAACTTGAACAGTGAAAACTTCCAACTAAAAATGGATATAGGCGAAGGTCAGAAAATTATTGATACATACAAAAAAATCATCTCATCTGACATGAAAAACATGACACCGACGACCTCACGTAAACGTAATCTCATTAGAACGACCACTACGTCTACTCATTCTACACCTCTAAATCTCGTTGGAAAGACTAGTACATCTACCCATTCTACACCCTTAAAGACACAAGTTTTTGATCCAGTAAACCATGAGCTCAAAACTCCTCAGCAACCACTACTAAAGCGCGACATCATGAACAACGCGACTCAACATTTAGCGACATCGATGGACCAAAATAAGAGTCCAAACGCACCTATAAAGTATTCAACCAAACTAATTCAAGATGCTCGAAATGAAGACTTAAAAACTTCTCCCTCAAATTCAGGAAAAGTAGAAGAACTGAACCACAACATAATATCTTCACCAAGGATATTAGTTTTAGGTGACCAACAAGTAAGGGACTTTGCTCAAGAAATAGCAACACAAAGACACAATAATAAATGGAACAATATAATTATACTCGGTATCGGGAGTCTCAAAACCATATGCAATGAGTACACAAGTCCTGTGCAACTTCGACAAATTATCAGGAGGACTAAAATGTGACGATATTATCGTATTGGGTATTGAAAGTAACGATAAAAATCCCTCCTTATTCTCAGCAGAGTTATGTTCTTTACTTCATAAAGTAAAAAATAACAACGTGTTCATCCTTAATGTTCTAAATAATCGCTACTTAAATACTAACCTACTAAATAAACAAATAAAACTGATTGTGAAAAAATATCCAAACTGCAAATTCATTGATACATCTGATGTTATGGTAAGAAGCGCTAGTAACTATAATTTTGTATCGAGGCGCTATAAGTGTTTTAAAATAAATATAGAAATCGACAACATAAACTACCAGAAATTAGTAACCTCACAATTGAAATCAAGATGTGCCAACAAAGATTTTCAACATAAATATAATAACAATGTCACAAAACCAAATTTGTACACAAAAGGAACTATCCCATATTATTTTAAAAAACAGCAAAATACCACTAATCATATTTGTAAACCTATAAGCAACACTGAAAACACTAGCCAACCGATGTTTTTTCGAGGTTAGACGCAAATATTCTCTTCTACATCAAAATATAGCTGGTGTATTGAGTAAAAAAGACCTTCTGGAATTATCGATAGCGGAACTAGAAAAAACTAATATGAGTAAAACTAATATTGTTACTACTACTAATACTAATATTGTTTGTCTCAGTGAAACATTTACACTGACAAGGGGCAGAATCCAATCTTACCATGAAAAACTATATAGTAGTGTCAGCCTTTTCAAGGCCGCATCAACGTAGAGGTGGAACTTGTATATTGACTAAAAAAGACCTTGACTGCAAACCTTTATGTAAATTAATTGAGCCCAAATTATATTATTTCGAATACTGTGCAATTGAAATTACAACCTTAAAACTTTATGTAATCTGCATTTACCGCACACCAAATTCATACATTAATTTATTTTTAGAAAATTTAAACCTCCTCTTGAGAAAACTTATAAAAATAAATAATAAAAACATCATAATTATTATGTGGTGACTGGAACATAGACGCTATTAAAGCAGATAAACATTTCAAAGAGCTAGAATCTATTTAAAAAAATTATAACATACATAATCATATTACCAATCCAACAAGAAAACTCTCTTGTATCGACTTAATTACGAGTAATATACCAAATGTTAAGCCCCATATACATTACCTAGCTCTATCTGATCACGACACAGGACAATCTATATGTTTTGAGGTAACGGTAGACTCCACGAATTTTAAGAGACCATTTTATTTTGAACAAAGACGCGATTTTAATCAAGATAATATAGATAAGTTTGTAAACTGTCTATCTTCATTGTCTTTCTCAGATATTTATCAGACTGAAGATACTGACATTGCATTTAATTATTTCCATGACATTCTACTATTATTTTATAATTTATGTTTCCCCAAAATCAAGTTTAAAATAACTATTAAGCCCTTAAAACATAATTGGATAACAAAAGGCATAAAAAAATGTTGTATAAACAAACGGCGTCTATATCTAAAATATCGCCTCTCAACAGCAAATAAAAACCGTAATAAAAACATCTATAGTAAATATACTACTATACTAAAAAGATGCATGTTACAGGCACAAAAGGGCGAAAACATGCGTTATTTGTCTCAATCCAACAACAAATGTAGGGCTGCCTGGAAAGTAATAAAAAGTAATACCAGCGAAAAACAAAATTCTCATGACATAAATAAAATAAAATTAGACAATCAAACTTACACTCAACCTGAAAATATAGCTGACAGTTTTAACATTTTTTTTATTGACATGAAGAATGACACCATTGACCCATCTATTGACTACACACCAAAGATGACTTATCATCCAAATTCTATGTATTTGACCCCAACTAATGACACCGATGTATATAAAATAATAAACTCTTTAAAAAAAAACAACTCTACAGGCTACGATGACATTAACACAAAAATTCTTAGATTATGCTCTACATTTTTATCAATTCATATTGGCCATATTATTAATTTATCATTTATGCAAGGTTTATTCCCATCACGGTTAAAATTCTCAATTGTTAAACCGATCCACAAGAAAGGTGACAGAAGTGATATGAATAATTACCGCCCCATAACACTCATTCCAATATTATCAAACTTTCATGGAGCTCTCATCAGTCAGGATGTTTCATCAAGATTGTCGTACAAGTTTCACTATACCTACAATACCTCAACCAGGACAGTCCTAGCTTATCAATGTTGCCATCTAGTCTTGAATCCTTGTTTAACTTTTAACTCGGATTATGGATAATGAAAGCAAGAGTATTACAGAGGATTTAGAACATCTTTCACTTACTAATGCACATTTATGTTCCCCAGAACAATGCCACACATATTTCAGTAGTGCCCCAAATGGATTGAAATTCTTTCATCTCAATATAAGAAGCCTTGGTAATTCCTCCAATTTTCTTAATCTTTCAATATTATTAAACAGAATTAAAATCGAATTTGACGTAATCGTATTGTCTGAGTGCAGGTTAAGCAAATGTCCTCTGTTGCCTCAGATGACTGGGTTTGAAGTACACACGTCTGAATATACAAATCAGAACGATGGCATAGTTGTGTATACGAATTTTAACATACGCTGCTCTCTATTAGTACATACCATTCGTGAAGCAAACTGTATTATACTTCAAATTAACTCTGACGTAGCACTGATAGCAATTTATCGCTCTCCATCCTACCGGAACACCCTAAATTTTATTAATAGCTTGGATGAAACTCTATATTTACTAAAAACCTTCAAAACAATTGTCTTACTGGAAGACTTAAATATTAATATTCTGCCGAATAACAACGATGCGAATACGGATTCGTATCTAAATAAAGTTGCTTCGCATGGAATGCTACCTGCAGCCTAATTGCGCAACACATTTAATTTTTGATATCAATTCCGAATCGAAACCAAGTCCAATTTAAATCGCATGCCATAATTGGAATTACGATAAACATTTTTTACCAATCGACCGAAATTGTATAGGGTTGTTCTTATAAAACGGCTATACGTCTTTGATTTATACGTTTTGTTCCACCTTAAAGGCATGATTAATTTCCAAATTATTGTGCTTTAATTTAATTTTGTTTTAATTATAACTGATGCTATAATAGTGCTTATAAATGAAAATGTACAATGATTGCCGAAAAATTTAAAACCATTTTTTAAAACACTTTCTACCATAAACTACCATAATTGAAATACGTAACAAAACGTTTCCTTTCCCCGGTTTTTTTTATCTGTAGCCAATGACAAAATCGTAGAAAAGCAGTGTTGTCATCTTAGTGGGATTTCCACTAAACCTGGGGGTTTGGACACCCCTACTGGCGAAGAAATTGCTTGAAATTGCGGGTTGCTTTTAGTGGCTGGTGGTTTTGTCTAGTGGTTAGTTTAATTCAATTTGTAGAAAACAATACAATCAATTACTAAAACTGACTCGAGAAAATATTAAAATAACAAGATACTGGCATGTTTTATTGTTTGTCTAAAACCTGTGTCAGTAATTTTACGATGTATTTCTTTCAAATGCCGAAACCACTGCAGATTCGAACGCTGTTTTGGCAAAACTGTTCACCATGATGTGTGAATATGTTGAAACCAATCAGAGGCTCCGCCCGAGTAGTGATCGCAAAACGAAATCATTTCTAAAAATATTTCACGGGAAAATATATACTACCGGGGTAAAAAAAATCTGCCGTTATGCCTAAGTTATGTATAGATCTAACAAACATTCAAACATCTTCACTAACTTTTTCATTAATTATTGTAGATTAAGTTGGATGATGTTTAAAAAAATACTTTGACCTTTTGTTTTATTTTCATTCTCAAATTTTCAAATGGACCTCCAAAACAGCGACCGAATGTCAGTAACAGAAAAATAAATTTAAAATTATTGTGACTAAACTATACCTACTCTATTTGAAATAAGATTACACATTTAAATAAACCGTTTCGTGTTCGGTTGAACATTAAAAGCAAAAAAGTGGTTACAATACCAAGTGTTTACTGAAGCTGCCATTTGTCATGTCACCAACGCAATAGAAGTCAAAATCGGTTGAACGGATTATAAAAAATGTCTCATCTTATTTCTTTTTATAGCACTCGGGGAAAAAAATGGCAACACTGAGAACAACACAAAATTGTATTATATTTACAATTTTTACAAATTATAATTTAATATCCTATAATGAAACGTGGGCCTATGTTAGGCAGTTTTGGAACATTTTTCTTGTGGCTTGTGTAAGCCGGATGAACTGGAAAATTCTCTCATTAAATCAATACTGTTTTGCTCAATAGCGAAAAATACGTCGAGATTATCACTACAAGTAAGTAACCCAATATAAATAGGAATAACGTGAGTCCCTCTGTCCGTCAACCTCACATTCTAACTGAAATTGTTAATTGATATTTTTGTACATAAGTACCTACATGCTGAAATAAACTATAGTAACCACTAACCTAACTACAAAACATATTCATAATATTTTCACAGACGGTGCTAGAGCTGAAAATACATGAATGGAACACTACCCAACATGAATCTTCTTAATTTCCTAACAAAGAAGTTGGATGGCTAGATGGCAAAAATGCTGTGAATGAAAATTAAGCTTTTAGTCACATAGTTAAGAATCAAGTGAGGTAACTTACTTTATAATAAAGTTATGAATATTTATTTCCTTGGCCGAACTTTCTACATCATAATTATATTTTATGTATACCTAACTAATGTTTACATAATTTAGTATTACAAAATATCTGGACATTGAAAAATCAGCCCTAAGTAAAGAAGAAATTATACAAACAGCAGCAATAACTAGGCTAATGGCTTTTGTCCAGCCATGGGCCCAATGAATGCCTACTTTACTTTGCCACAGGGTTTATTTATAAACATTGCTTAAAGTTAAATGACGTTCAAATGTCAAAAATGTATGGTTATACAGTTGCTAATCATTACTTAACTTTAAGTAACGTTTATAAATAAACCCCATAATGTTTAAGTACTTTATTTGAGCAGAAAATAATATGATTTTGTTTTAAAACTGTAGAGTTCCTGGGGAGTTTCACCTACAAAGACATGAAGGCACCTGCTGCGTTGCTACTTAGAAACTGAAGATAGTTCTTGAAATATAATTGTTGTTTTAGAAAACTGTTGAGTCTTGAATGACAGTAATATAAATGTATGTTCCTATTTTGTTAATTGATAATGATAACAGTGTAAACTACAAAAAAAAATAACTTATTATAAAATATGTAAGAATTGAAGTTTTTTTTTTCATTAACACAACAATTAATAAAATTATGTCTCTTTGGTCTAGGGGTCGCAAGAGCTACTGCTGAGTATGAGGTCCTGGGTTCGATGCCTGGGTTGGGCATAGTGTTATTGGGTTTTTCCACCTGGAATTTCTTAGTAGTGCCCGGTTGATGGCAATAGGCTCGTCCCCTATTACATGGGACTTAAACATAACTGGTGAAATGTGTGTGTACAGGCAAACCTCTGCCCAACTCTTCGAAGAAACAGTGATATTATGTATGTATTTTCATTAGGTTCAGTAAATAGAGCGAAATAAATTATGGTAAACAAAGCAAACAATAACTGACAATAGCCTTTATTCACATTTATGAAATATTTACACATGGGGCAAAAAGAAATTGGAAAATATATTGTATGGATTAGTGAAATTTAATGTATTCCTGTGGAATTCATCATGGATTATGTATGTACTGCTTGCTAATTCTTGCTGTAAGCGCATGAGAGTTTATACTTTTCCTCAATAATGAAGTTGAGCCTGACCACTGAAAAAAAAAAAGAAATTAAGTAAATCTTCTATATTATGTATATTCCAAGATCCATTACATCCATACACAAAATAAATTCTAATTGGCCTCTCCCTTAAACACTTCAATGAATACAACAATTATTAGGTTCAATGACTTTATTAAATGTCATATCACGTATGTATGTTTAAATAAATAAAACATTGTGCTAAACACACATTCAATGTTCAACACTTAGAAATAAAATAATATTGTTATTACTTAAGTACCTTAGATGGTGGTGTGGTATGTTCATTGATGTCCTTCCTTACATAATCCACTGTCTTCTATGCTCAGTACAATGGATAGGTACAGTACGAGGTACGAATTCGTCTTTCATTATAATACCTCGTTTCTGAAATATCATAATAATATATCTTTAGTAGGTTGTAACAGAAGAGAACTTGGTCAGTGGGTCGTCTTATGGGCGGATAATTTTCACAATATTATTAATTTATCGACCGCTTCGATATTATTTTAATATATCACTATTATTGATTTATCATTGAGGTTTTACACAAAAACACATTCACAATTTATTAAAACGATGTTCACTTACATAATTTCGTAATAATTAAGGAGATTATACGAGTAAATCCCAAAAATATTACAAAGAAAATCAAATGCGAGGAGTACATTGCCTTCTATTATAACTGACAGAAGAAACAAATTACTCGTTGATTCTAAACCAATTCAGCGCTGTCAAAATGGTTACGTAATTCCAGTTATAGCCTTTTTAGACGCGTATCGTTCACTCTTTAGCGTCTCATTCAGACTGCAGTTGATATCAAAAATTTTAGAGTTACGTAATACGAAAGCTGTCAAATTTTTCAATTTCCAGTTTAAATGATATCAATTCCACTCGAATTTTATTGAAAATGTGTTGCGTAATTAGATAGCTGGTCACCTTTACCCTACCCGTAAGCAAAATTGTTTGGATCACGCAATCATAAAATCAAATAAACCTGCAATCGTACTTGTTCTCGAATCTTATATAACAGATCATGCCCCAGTAATATTTTTTTGTAAACTTAACACTAAAACTCCTAAATATAACAACTCACGCAGCCGCGTTGATATTGATGCTTGTGTGGCAATGCTGGAATATACTGATTTTCATCCGTAACAGGCTGCAATAATGATGCCGACCACGCTGCTGCTACTCTTGTTAATATAAGCTCTACGGTAGTTGAAAAAAATACAAGTATCTGTAATAATCCCAGTATAAAAAGGATTATTAAGCCGTGGATTACTCCTGGGCTTTTGAAATGTATACGGAATCGTGACAATCTTTATCGTAAAACTAAACGAAATCCTTATAATCACATTCTTAAAGTAACGTATACACGTTATAGAAGTTTTTGCAATAATTTGCTGAAAAAACTGAAACGACAGTATGAACGATCTGAATTCCTGAAACACCGTAAAAATCCAAAAGCTACCTGGAATCTAATTAAAACTATATCTAACTTAAAAAGTAACAAAACATCTCCCAATGAACTTCTGTCTCTTCATTCTGATCCTAGTCTTTCACTCAATCACGTCAATGACTTCTTCGCAAATGTGGGAAGGACTCTAGCATCGAAAATTACACGCGCCTCATATAACTCCCAGTCTGATATTGGTACTGGGACATCGCATGACTCAATGGCCATATTTAGTACAGATAATGAAGAGATCGAAAGAATTATCTTAGGGTTGAAACTTACAACCGCAGTAGGCTGGGACGTTATATCCTCTACCCTAATAAGAGCTGCTAGAAATGTTCTTATCCCTATTATCCCCCATGTATTCAGTCTCGTCTTCGAAACCGGGGTCTTTCCCACTGTATTCAAAAGGGCTATTGTACATCCTATTTATAAAAGCGGGGACAAGGCCAGTGTCAATAACTATAGACCTATCTCGGTGCTCACTGTTCTTTCTAAGATTCTTGAAAAAATTCTAAATAATAGACTTCTCAGTTATTTACACACTAACAAAGTTATTGCCGATAATCAATATAGATTCCGGTCTGGTAAAAGCACAGAAGATGCTGTACTTGATTTAACTGGAGCTATTGCAAATAATATGAATCTTAAGCTTAAAACAAAAGCTGTTTTTCTAGACCTCTCGAAGGCATTTGACACTGTCTCTGTTCCTCTTTTGCTCACAAGATGATTTCAAATTGGGGTAAGGGGGCTACCCCTGGATATTTTTAAAAGCTACCTTTGTAAGCGCTCTCAGGTTGTCAGAATCGGTAACCACTCAAGCGAAGAACAGTTTCTCACCTATGGAGTTCCTCAGGGCAGTGTCCTGGGGCCCACCCTCTTCCTTATTTACATAAACAGACTCTGTAGACTGTCCCTAGCAAACTGCAAAATCATAACATACGCCGACGACACTGTGTTACTAGTTCATGGGAGTGACTGGGCAGATGTACGCTTGCATGCTGAATCTGCCTTACGGGTCATTATGATTTGGTTAAATAACAACCTGCTCACCCTGAATTTAGATAAAACAAAATTCATAACGTTTGCACCACGGCATATATCACAACCAGATTCCTCCTTCACACTAACTGCTCACAAATGCCTCCCGAATACTAGTGCAACTTGCAACTGTGCTACAATTACGCGTACTAATGTAATTAAATACGTGGGTGTCATGATAGATAGCACTATGACCTGGAATGAGCAGATTGGGTTATTGGTGTCACGTGTCAGAAAATTAATATTTGTATTTAAAAACCTGAGAACCTCGGCAGATTTTCTCACGTTAAAAACTGTTTATTTTGCACTAGCACATTCCGTGTTAACTTATTGCATTACTGCGTGGGGATGCTCTGGTAAATGCCTTCTACTTCGTCTGGAAAGAGCACAAAGAGCCGTTCTAAAAGTCATGGCACATAAACCTATTCGATTCCCCACGCACGACTTGTACGTGCTATGCAAAGTTCCTACTGTAAGACAAGCATTTATATTGGGCACTTTATTACGTAAGCATACTGATATTGAATATAACCCTAATCTCAATACTCAAAGACGTAGAGTTAACAGAATATGTCAGACTGAGAGCGTTAACCTAGCAATTGCGAGAAGACACTATAACTTTTTGAGTCCTGTTATCTACAACAAAATTAATGAGAAATTAAATATCTATCCTCTATCACTACGAGAATGTAAATTGAAAATTGAAAAATGGATCCAAAGCCTGACTTATGAGGAAACAGAGAGCCTCATACAAACTTAATTATATTCATACATATCACATCCTCCGCTTTCACATACACGTACCCTTCCCATACACACAGGCGCTCGCACCTCAACAACCTCATACACACACTCACTCACACACACTTACACACACACCCACTTATACTGCTACAACTATTATTATTAAATGTCTAGTTCTAGTTCTATTATTATCAATGTTATGTCAAGTTCTTACCTATAAGTATAACCAAAATTGTTGTAAAGGAACTCAGTTGGTCTTTCGCTCTGGGGTGGGCGCTAATAACTGCGACACAGTTACTAAACTAACGCAGTATTAACGTACACAAAAATTGTTAAATGTTTTTGTTCCAATAAATTATTTGTATTTGTATTGTATTATCAAAGATCTTTGAAAAGGTCATGCATGATAAATTGTCCGATTTTTTATCCAAATACAAAATTCTAAGTGAGGATCAATTTGGTTTCAGAAAAAATAAATCGACCACAACAGCTTGTTTTGCTTTATTAAAATAAATAACAAAAAGCCTTAATGATAAACAACCAATTGTCTCTATTTTTCTAGATAATTATGTCCAAGGCTTTTGATTTTGTGAACCATACACTGTTAATTCATAAATTAGACCGATATGGCATAAGGGGAAACGCTTTCAAATGGCTTGAAAGTTACCTTACGCATCGACAGCAATGTGTTGAGATTTCGGGACAAACAGAAAATTAAAAGCTCGCTTATAGATCTCAGTATCGTGAAAATAACTATGGTGTTCCCCAAGGAACCATACTAGGGCCGCTTTTATTCTTGCTATATGTTAATGACTTGCCTAGTGAAACTTCCCACAATTGCATACTATACGCTGACGATACGACCCTCAGTATTATAAACGAAAATGACGACATTGTTGAGTACCAAAATGAAATTAACATGACATTAAATAAAATTATTACATGGCTTGAACACAATAATCTTCATATTAATATTAACAAAACAAAAATTATACAATTCCAGACATATAACAGTACGCGTCCACGGCTTACAATACATTATGGAAATGAGACCATAGAAGAAGTCGATTACGCAAAATTCTTGGGGATAACAATTGACAAAAATTGTTATTGGAAATCTCATATTGATGATTAATGTAAGAAGAATCTATCTTCTTACATTTGGTTAAATAACAACCTGCTCACCCTGAATTTAGATAAAACAAAATTCATAACGTTTGCACCACGGCATATATCACAACCAGATTCCTCCTTCACACTAACTGCTCACAAATGCCTCCCGAATACTAGTGCAACTTGCAACTGTGCTACAATTACGCGTACTAATGTAATTAAATACGTGGGTGTCATGATAGATAGCACTATGACCTGGAATGAGCAGATTGGGTTATTGGTGTCACGTGTCAGAAAATTAATATTTGTATTTAAAAACCTGAGAACCTCGGCAGATTTTCTCACGTTAAAAACTGTTTATTTTGCACTAGCACATTCCGTGTTAACTTATTGCATTACTGCGTGGGGATGCTCTGGTAAATGCCTTCTACTTCGTCTGGAAAGAGCACAAAGAGCCGTTCTAAAAGTCATGGCACATAAACCTATTCGATTCCCCACGCACGACTTGTACGTGCTATGCAAAGTTCCTACTGTAAGACAAGCATTTATATTGGGCACTTTATTACGTAAGCATACTGATATTGAATATAACCCTAATCTCAATACTCAAAGACGTAGAGTTAACAGAATATGTCAGACTGAGAGCGTTAACCTAGCAATTGCGAGAAGACACTATAACTTTTTGAGTCCTGTTATCTACAACAAAATTAATGAGAAATTAAATATCTATCCTCTATCACTACGAGAATGTAAATTGAAAATTGAAAAATGGATCCAAAGCCTGACTTATGAGGAAACAGAGAGCCTCATACAAACTTAATTATATTCATACATATCACATCCTCCGCTTTCACATACACGTACCCTTCCCATACACACAGGCGCTCGCACCTCAACAACCTCATACACACACTCACTCACACACACTTACACACACACCCACTTATACTGCTACAACTATTATTATTAAATGTCTAGTTCTAGTTCTATTATTATCAATGTTATGTCAAGTTCTTACCTATAAGTATAACCAAAATTGTTGTAAAGGAACTCAGTTGGTCTTTCGCTCTGGGGTGGGCGCTAATAACTGCGACACAGTTACTAAACTAACGCAGTATTAACGTACACAAAAATTGTTAAATGTTTTTGTTCCAATAAATTATTTGTATTTGTATTGTATTATCAAAGATCTTTGAAAAGGTCATGCATGATAAATTGTCCGATTTTTTATCCAAATACAAAATTCTAAGTGAGGATCAATTTGGTTTCAGAAAAAATAAATCGACCACAACAGCTTGTTTTGCTTTATTAAAATAAATAACAAAAAGCCTTAATGATAAACAACCAATTGTCTCTATTTTTCTAGATAATTATGTCCAAGGCTTTTGATTTTGTGAACCATACACTGTTAATTCATAAATTAGACCGATATGGCATAAGGGGAAACGCTTTCAAATGGCTTGAAAGTTACCTTACGCATCGACAGCAATGTGTTGAGATTTCGGGACAAACAGAAAATTAAAAGCTCGCTTATAGATCTCAGTATCGTGAAAATAACTATGGTGTTCCCCAAGGAACCATACTAGGGCCGCTTTTATTCTTGCTATATGTTAATGACTTGCCTAGTGAAACTTCCCACAATTGCATACTATACGCTGACGATACGACCCTCAGTATTATAAACGAAAATGACGACATTGTTGAGTACCAAAATGAAATTAACATGACATTAAATAAAATTATTACATGGCTTGAACACAATAATCTTCATATTAATATTAACAAAACAAAAATTATACAATTCCAGACATATAACAGTACGCGTCCACGGCTTACAATACATTATGGAAATGAGACCATAGAAGAAGTCGATTACGCAAAATTCTTGGGGATAACAATTGACAAAAATTGTTATTGGAAATCTCATATTGATGATTAATGTAAGAAGATAGATAGATTTGTATTTGTTTTATATAGACTTACACGTGTGGCTAGTGTTAACGCGGCAATAATATGTGCATACCATGGCTATGTCTCATCAATTTTGCGCTATGGCATTGTAATATGGGGTAATTCGGTTGAGCTTAAAAGAGTGTTTAGTGCTCAGAAAAAATGCGTACGCTCAATCTATGGAGCGCACCCGCTGGACAGCTGTGTTCCACTATTTAAGAAACTTAAAATACTGCCACTTCCAGCACTATACATTTTTGAAATTTGTATCTTTGTACACCAAAACAGACATGAATTTGACTTGTATAATGATGTTGTATCCAGACCCATCCGCAGAGTGCATACGCTTAATGTTCCTAGGCGTAGAATTAAATTGTTTTCTTATAATGTATACTGCATGTCCATTACGGTATATAACAAATTACCTGATAGCTTCAAAACTCTCAGCCTCAGAACATTTAAATGTAAATTATTTAACTTTCTTCTTAGCAAATGTTATTACTCGACTGAAGATTTTATGAACGAAAAACTTACCTAAATATTTGACATTGACTAAATATTTTGACCTTATTGAATTTTGCATTATATAATTACCTAATCTATTTTATTGTTTAATTTATTTAAATTATTTGTAAATCTAATTTTAATAATTTATTTTTAATGTAATGATGGTCCATAATCTTAAAATCATATTTGTACGCCGGAAACGGCAGAATATTATGATCGTAATACTTGTAGCACATAACAACTTTGTACAATATTCTGACAAATAAATGCATTCATTCATTCATTCATTCATACTTAACCTCTTCATGATGACAGAGAATCTCTTTGACTACAACCGCGCTACCACCTCGGGCCACATGATACTTCGGTGGAACTTCGTGGAGAATTTCCGACGTTTGGCTCCCAGACTGGAGCGGGCCGGGGCTGCATTGAAGCGGCTCCTGCCCAATCTAGGGGGTCCAAACGCCTCCTGCCGGAGGCTATACGCGGGTATCGTGCGGTCCATGGCCCTGTACGGGGCACCGGTTTGAGCGCGTTCGTTGAGGCGGCGGCCTGCCCGCAGGCTGAACGCGTCCCAGAGGGTCATGGCCACCCGGCTGGTCCGGGGATACCGCACGGTCTCCGGTGAGGCGGCGAGCCTCCTTGCTGGATTGCCGCCATGGGATCTGGAGGCAAAAGTCCTCGCGCATATTTGGGAGTGGCGCGAGGAGGCGAAACGCCGGGGCTTGACTCCGATGCCGCGAGAAATCGTGGCACAGCGGACAGAGCTCCAACGGGATCTCATGGCGGCATGGAGAGTGCGATTGTCGCAACCCAGTGCTGGGCACGCCACTATTGCGGCGATAAGTCCCCTCTTTGAGGAGTGGCTGGAGAGGCGCCACGGCGTCCTCACCTTCCGCCTGACGCAGGTCCTCACCGGACACGGCTGTTTCGGGAGGTACCTGTTTAGGATAAGGCGGGAGGAAACGCCCGGGTGTCATCACTGCGTGGATTGCCCGGAGGACACGGTGGAGCATACGGTGGAGGTATGCCCGGCTTGGGCAGAGCACCGCCGTGTCCTCGTGGAGGCGATCGGTGGCGGGGATCTCTCGCGTCCGGCCCTGGTCCAGTCCATGGTACGGAGCGAGAGGGCATGGGAAGCCGTCATCTCCTTCTGCGAAGCAGTAATGCTCGCGAAGGAGGAGGCGGAACGCGTGAGGGAGAGGCAAATTTCGCGCCCTCACGCCCCTAGCCGCCGCAGGAGGAGACGCCCTGGGCGTCGGGAATCAATCGCTGATTCCCGGCCACCGTAGGCGCGGGCTTGCGGACGGTGAGCAATGGGTAGCTCGCCGTCCGGTAAGGACCAGGCCCGGGTCAACGGCGCGTTGTGTTCCACGCGCGCCTCAAAGAGTGTCAGCGAGTGAAGGGGTCCGATGAGACCATTGCCTGCCGGGGTTGCGGGAAAGTCCGAAAGGGATACCGCGGCCCCCTGGCATTGCACAGGCAAGAGAAGGAACACGGGTGGGTTTTAGTCAGTAAGAGTCTGACACGCCCTCCCGCTCCACCCAGAGCGGGAGACGTCATTTGATGATTTCCCACCCAAAAAAAAAAAAAAAAAAAAAGGGCTACATGATACTTGATTATTGGAGGTCGCACATTGCAAGCATATCCAACCTTATTCTCTTCTCTCAATGAAGACCTATTAATGTCAAAAGCTTGTCATACCTCCAGTGACTCTGGACCGCCAAATAGATTCCCGAGCGCCGTCACTGGCAGCTACGACTTCCGCTTCGGTGGTAGATATAACCACGCTTTACTGCCGTTGGCTTATCCATGACACCGCACTTCCAGCACGTATGCACAATACACCAGGGGTTGAACGTCCTGTGTTCAAGTTACCACCATGATCTGCATCACTATAGCTCTCAAAAATATCTGTCTTGAAATCTCTTTTGTAGATTATCCCCTTTTCTGGACCTTATTGCATCTACCATAGATATATGCAATGGCTGACCTAGTTCTGATCATTAAATATGCCAATGCACCAACCACCTCTGTCTGTAGTTGTTAAAAAAATCGGCCAAATCGCAAGTTTTGAACCTGAAATTGATCCTCTTTTACAATTGGTGTCATTACCGGTCTACTCGTACAGTGTTCAATGCCAAATCTTTTGAGCACTGTCTTTGCGTAAGATCCCTGAGTGATATTTTGATTCCATCATCAGTCTTCGCTATCTCACTCCCAAGGAAATATGACCTTGCCTTCGTTGTTATTGTAAACTTAGTTTTCATTCGTCGTATGAACTCGTTAATAAGGTCCTGGCTCGTTGCAGTCATCAAACCATCATCAACGTATAGGGCAACTAGCAGTTTACCTCCAGACTGTGTCTTCCTTATGAATAATCAAGGATCCCAGTCACTAACTTCGAATTCAATCTCTTTGAAATAGTCCAAAATCCACGATGGTATTTTAAACCATGTAGGCTTTTCTTCAACAAACAGATGTGATCAGAACCATCATCATAAATTTCTTCATCAAGTGACCCATACAGAATAGCTGTTGATACATCATATTGTATCATTAACATTTTCTCAATGGCTGCCACAGCCAATACACTCCTGACTGTTGCTATTTTTGCCACAGGACTGAAACTTTGAACATAATCGACCCCTTTCTTCGGCCGGACCGCCTCAATAGTTATGTCTGGTGGTATGGCGCAGAAGCCTGTCGCACCATTCCGCCACCAGGACCTGACGGGGCTCGGATTGGCGCAGTGTGATCTGTCGCTGCAGCCTTACCACGCCCCGCGTCCGCGCCTCCTCACGCCACCGATGAAATGACACGAGAGTTATCGCTTGCAGGTCCCACGGTTTGGATCGAGCCAGTGCGCAAGCCGCCTCGTAGGAGATCGTGCGACACCCTCTGTCTCAAGATTTTATCCGTTCCGTGTCATTATCTTTGATGGCGAAGCTTGGTATCGCTCGATACGTTAACATGCTCCTAAAGGAATACATACGAGTGCTCGGTTGATTTGATACTCTCACCACAATTAGTGTTCAGCCAACAACACAAAAACCCGGGAAGCCATGAGAAGGTCACGTTCTGGGAACTGGAAGGAAGTCCTATTAAACCGTAACATAATAAGAACGCTACAGCGCCGTGCGCCGTTCGATCGAAAAAAGACTAGATTATAAATATGCAGTAATACGAGTCATGTTTTACTGGAAACTGTTGCAAATATTCAGGGTTATCCGTAGTTTGTTGCCATACAACCACACAACGTGTACCAGTTTAAATATTCAGTTTTTTTTATTAATGAAAGTATTTGTACTGGGTAGATGTGGTAGTGGAACATTGTAATTTATTGTTTTAAAATAGGACGTACAATGTAAGCTGCATAGTGCGAGTCCGACTCGCACTACGCCACTTTTTAGTTTATTTCACTCACACACAAGTACAGTACAATAATTACAAGCTTTTGCGTAAGCTGCGTCATTACGGTGTGCTAAACGAAGCTCTCAACGTTTTAAATTCGTATTTAAATAATAGGTCGCAATGTGTAGATATTGATGGTGTAAAATCTTCCAGGCTACTTCAGTTCGGTGTACCTCAAGGCTCAATACTGGGTCCATTCTTGTTCTTAGTGTATATCAATGACTTACCATTCTATTTAAAGCATATCTGTGTACTGAGTGTGTACAAGTTGTACTGTTTGCAGATGATACTTCTCTTATTTTTAAAGTAGACAGGAATAGACAAGATTTTGACGATGTAAACAGTGCACTGTCAATGGTTAAGGATTGGTTTACGACAAATAACCTAGTTATCAATGCCAAGAAAACGAAATATGTAAAGTTTTCCCTTCCAAATGTTAGAAATCTAGGACCCAACATCGTCTTAGATAAAGAGGTGCTTGAAACTGTAAACTCGGCAGTTTTTCTGGGCATAACAGTAGATGCTAAACTTCAGTGGGGCCAACATATATTGAGCCTAGCGGGAAGGCTCAGTTCGGCCGCCTACGCCGTCAGAAAAGTAAGACATTACACTGACGTTGATACAGCTCGGTTAGTCTATTTTAGTTATTTTCATAGCGTTATGTCCTACGGTATTCTGCTCTGGGGCAAAGCTGCAGATATTCAAAATATATTTGTCCTCCAAAAACGAGCTATTCGAGCAATTTACCAGCTAGGTGCCAGAGTTTCTCTGAGAGATTTTTTCAAAGATATCGGTATCCTCACAGTGGCATCACAATTCATCTTCGCCAACATCTTTTATATTAGGCAAAATATACACTTATACACTCAAAACAGTGATATTCACAATTTTAACACTAGAAGTAATGATAACTACGTGCTCCCTTTCACCGGCTTCATAAGGTTCATAACTCATTTGTTGGGCTTGGTATAACCTTTTAAAACAAGCTGCCCTCTTATTTGCTAGATTTGCCTGTTAATGCTTTTAAAACTCAAGTAAAGTCCAACCTTTGTTCAAAGGCATACTATTCTATCAACGACTACTTAAATGATAAGAATAAAAAAAAAAAAAATGTTCGTGTAAATGTTCTTTCTCCAGAATTAGTTTACCTACTGACAGGTTTTAAGAGTTTATATAATTGTTTATAATTTTACTTTATAAGTCAATTTATTGTTATTTTATTTTTATTTATTGTTGACATAATCTACTCATTACAATGTTTCTTTATGTGTTGTATTGCAATATGTGGTTAGCTAGCGATCTCGACAGTTATTTATTTTACCTCGATAGTCCTAGTTTATCAATTATAACTTCTAGTTACAGTTACAGTTATATGTAAGCGGGCACGCCCTTTATGCCTGGAGGCTTTTTTTCTTTTTTAGATATTGTTTACGTTTAGTTATTTTTATTTCTGCTTGAGTATAGTTCTCGATGTTTTTGGTTGGTATATTGGCGTGTGCTAGCTGTCATATGGCTTTTAATTTATAATTTAAATTGTGTTTTGCGTAATGTAAATTATCTTGCATACTATTGTACAGAATATTTTTTTTTAACTGAACAGACAGCTGTGCTGCTGGGGAGTTTGTTGCGCCACTTCTTCTTCCCAGCAAAAGCACTAGGAAGTTGTGAAGGGTGGGCGTTTCGGGGGACTGTCTTATGTAATTTTGACGTTCGAAAAGTGCTGATTCTCAGCCTAGTTTGAATAAATGACTTTTGAATTTTGAATTTTGCTTATCTCAATCAAAACAAATAAGCTCAATGTACACGGTGCACGTTTATTACCTGTGGCATACCATACTTATCACTGAAGCAACAATTGACTGGCACCGTCTAAACAACACTGTATAATAAAATAGCACGTGCAAAAAACTCGCATTAAAAAAATATATATTTCAATTTTAGTACTATGTAATTGTATAGAGCAATGTCGCAAAATTATTTTATGATTAGTGTGTGTAATGCCTTATGCAACCTTCAACACTTCTCGGGACACGTGTTATTTTTACTTATTACTATTAACATAACAAAACCCATCGTTTCTACTCAACTACCTGCTCACGTGGTGGACCAATTAGCTCCGAGCAAGAAAAAAGCAACAGGCTGCGGCGTGCACGCTCCAGGCAGTCCTTCGGTTATGTTTGTGTCGTTGTACCCTGTGCGATTGTTAATCTATTTATCGTTAAGGTCAGTTTTTTTTATATTGCGTTAAAAATAATAGTCTTGGACGAACATAAAAGTACCTGCCGCAGTAAATAACATACTACTACAGCCTATCTATTCTGTAAACATCTCACCGTGAAAACTTAGGTGAAGTAAGTTCTCATTCCACCTGCTGCTAGGGACTGACAGCTCACTCAGAGCTCACTTCACCTAAGTTTTCACGGTGAGATGGTTACAGAATAGCATTGCTGTTGTCACAGTGAAACATGAGCTTTAAGTTTGTGTGAGCATCATCATCATCATTTCAGCCGAAAGACCTCCACTGCTGGACTTAAGCCAGGACCGCAACTTTGATGGATCCTGAGCTTCCCGCATCCAGCGGTTTTCTACGGCCTTCACAAAGTCATCGGTCTATCTTGTGGGAGGCCTTCCAACGCTACGTCTTCCGGTACGCGGTCGCCACTCCAGAATCTTGCGGCCCCATCGGCCATCTGTCCTGCGAGTAATGTGTCCTGCCAAAACTTAAGTAGCAATTACTTAAGTTTGGCAATTCTTCGGGCTAAGAAATGAAATTTTTTATTCTGTAAATAGGATATTGGAATCACTTTTACACGTCATCTTAAAAAAAATATTAAAATTTAGCTAGATGAGTTCGGCGTTTCCTATCTGACTACTCCGAGAAGAAAAGCCGACACAAACTCAGAGGTCACAGTGTTTTTTAAAGTCCAGATATAATCTTGGTCAGGCCATATGAGGACCATGTAGATTAGTCTGAAATGGTCTTTTGAGAAAAGAACCACACAGATTTGTGTGGACCTGTCCTGTCAGTGCAAGCATTTGTCAGTAATCGTGGAGCTCAACTCGACGAACAATACCAAAGAAAGGACATTTGGGTAGGCCGCATAAACTACTCAAACTGCCAAAACATCATTAACACCAAATGTAAAAGAAAAAAAAATATCCTTATATTTCTCACATTCACAAAAATTAAAATAATATAATACTTTACAAAGTAATCATGTCATTTTGTATAATATATTCAACAATGTCAATGTTTATATAATACTAGTATATTTTCAAAATGTCGGTTACCTTGGTTCTCCTGCGGATGAAACTTCGATCATGTAGGGAAACTCTAAGCATAGCCCTCTCTATTGCCCTTTGGGTGACTTTTAGCCTTCTGATAAGGCCCATTGTGAGCCACCACATTTCAGTGCCATAAGTCATCACTGGCAACACGCATTGGTTAAAGACTTTCGTCTTGAGACACTGCGGTATGTGGGACGAGAAGATATTGCGTAGCTTCCCGAACGCTGCCCAGCCTAGTCGGATTCGACGATTGACCACTTTCTCACTTTCACTTTCTTTTTTGGTCGAACTTTCGTCTGTTACCTAGGTAAACTTACTCGTCCACAACTTTGAGCGAAGTGTCTCCGATCTTCTTGAGAGTGGGTGTTACATGGGCATTTGACATGACCTTTGTCTTGTCTATGTTAATATTAAGACCCACTCGTTTATCATATGACCAAGATAAAGAAAACTTTTTGCACATAATCTGCCTTTAATTGAACCTCATCCCTATTTAAAGTAGTAGCACGTGCAATCTGTCAGTAAACAATATATTAAACACAAACAAATTCGGCCACAGGGGATAATCCTGTGTTCTTTAAAAAAGGATCAATTTTAATGCGTCGGTTACCGGGCCCTGTTAAACCACGAGTTTGTTCGGCGGTAAGTAACGAGCGCAGTGGCACGCGGTTCTCGGACTACGTGGGTCTGCCCGACGAAATTTATAAATTATGCAGTAAATATATGCCGTTTTGCGGTAAACGCCAACTAAATCACATCATCTGCCATTCAAAATCACCGTTTATGAGCCGTTTTCGGCGGAAATAAATTAAATATGAATGCAGGTGAACGGGCGCTCGGGCGCGAGTGTGGGCTAGAGAGAAGCGACTGGGTGGCGCGAGCGGGGCGAGAGAGGGGCGAGTGCGGGGCCGGTCGGGCGAACGACGCTATCGCGTTGTTTATGTAGCACACCTCGCCATAACACCGCCTGCCCCCTTAACCCGTTACACCGACCATGTACATAAATGGATTTTGATAATAACTTAGGTACTGCACACACACGTGAAACATAATGAAACTACGCGATACAGGGAGCGCTCTTTTATCTGATTATAATATTTACCTACATTATTCGGAGCTCAGTTTTAACATTGAAAATGTTTTTTTCGATCGCTTCATTAGGACCCCATTTCCAGTGAAAGTGTCTTTCTGTGATTATGTTAGATGTAATAAAACTACGTCAATGAAATGGGTACTAAAATACGCCGAATTTGATGCTCTAGTTATAAAAAATCTTTTGAGTTATTCCGTAAGACCATAGGTTGTTATTTAGCAGTAAAAATAGTGATTTTAAGCCGCACGAGTAGACTGTCACCAATTGGTCACAGAGCATACAAATAAAAGGCGGAACTTAGAATATTCAGTTTTTGAGAATTTGTGACCGTCTTTAGCCAACCACTTAAAAAAAACATAGCTACCAACATGAAAATTCTAACAAACTTGACAACCATGTCCTTGAAGGGAAGAACTGTCATAAATAGGGATGTGCAACGTATAGAAATCAATAAACTTATCGATATCGATGAAATGCATTCTATGCAGATAATAGTGAGGCTCCAAAACTAATTTATTTTGAAAAATCGGTAAAATAAAACAGATTTATATGATTTAGTAACAACCATGTGCAGTGATGCTGATGTGATAGGTTTTCAGGAGACTTGGTTGCAACCTAGTGAAATACCGTTCTTAGGGGAAGTAAACAAATACTTTAGTTTCTTTGGCAAGTCTGCGATGGATACTGGTGTAATGTTACAAGGTCGTCCCTTCGGAGGCATAGCCTTACTGTGGCGGAATACGATATTTGATTCAGTGACTGTGATTCCGAGCAGAAGTGATCGCGTTGTTGCTATTATATTTCACGTGTTGGATCGGTCTAACTTGATTTTTAATGTACACATGCCTACTGACTCACCCGACAATCTATTAAAATTTGTGGACTGTAATACCGGCCATAGTAGAAAGTAGTGATACTGAACATATTTACATATTAGGGGATTTTAAAGCACACCCTGGTGAACTCTGCCTTTCTGGTGAAATGCCTGTGGCATTAAGTCCGCCTCTGTACATTTTTGTGCTTGAAGTATAAATAAATAAATAACTCTCTGGAAAAGAAATGTAAATTTTTTGTTCAGATCAAAATTGGTATTGTGCTGATTTAATTAAGCTGGGGTTTGATTCTTATACCTTTTTGAGTCAAAAAATTCCAAAATTCAAAATATTTTATTTCACATAAACCTACATGGGCACTTATGAAACGTCAGAAGCTAGGTGCACGGTTCCAATTGGTCGTTTCCTATGGAGAAGAGCCGGCAAGAAACTCCACGGTTACTCTTTTAAGTGATGCTCATGGTAGCCGTCGATGGCTAGATCATTATTGAAGTCTGTAACATTATAATATTTACTGGTCGGATCACTTCCTTTTAGAGGTGCATTGTAATATGATGAGGGCCAGCCCAAAGTCGACTCCACTACATGAGTTTCTAATAAATAAAGTTACGAGGGGAAAACGTAATATAGGTCAGATCGAATTGTATACCAAGGAATATAATTCTAAATTAAGGAAAATTGATTTTCTTAGTAAATTATGTCAATGTTGTGATAATATGTCTATCTAGAACATAGGGAAGTCATATCAGATGACTGACTGGCTGTTTGTGTATGTAAGTTTAAATGTTTGTAAACGCACCCACTATTCAGGAGAAATTCCTAGTGAGGGGCAACGTTTTTTTTTTTTTAAAGTATAGAAAGAAAATGTTAATTTATATAAAATAATTATTTTATCGTTACGGGAGGGTGCTGAGTCCACTAATGATAGTCACTGTAGAAAGGGGTCGGAAAAGGTCGACCTATCCTGGGGTGGAATAAGCATGTGAGAGACGCTCACCGGAATTCTAGGCAATTGTTTACAAATTGGGTATGGCATGGGAGACCACGCACGGGATATATTTATAATGACAGTCCCGAAAGATTTTCAAACAAAAACTTAAGTTGTGTCAAAATAAACAAGACCAAATCAAAATGGATACAAGACACGATAAGAAAGATTTTCGCGGGTTTTAGAAACACACCAAAAAATTAAACCCCAAGTCTGACACTCCGGTAAGTGTCGATGGTGTAGCACGCCGGGGAGATCGCAAACTTGTTTAGGGAACATTTTAAATTACTGTAAAATCGGATGTTAATGGTGTCAATGCTGGGGCTGTTGTGTCGAAGGTGCCAGCTCGCATTACGGCTACGCAGATTAGTTTACTGATAAAAAATATGAAACGAGGCAAATCGCATGATAGCCTTAGCATAGAACATTTTGTACATGCCAGCATCTCCCCCGACTGCTACTGTTATTGTTTACGTTCTGTATCCGACACTCCTAGCTACCCGCCTAGTTGATGAGAAAGGTGGTTGTACCAATATTGAAAAATAAAACTGGTGACGTCAGTGACAAGGCTAATTACAGACCGATCTCATTAGCGACTATTATGGCTAAAGTACATAGTTGACGGTGTGTTTGAGAGACAACTTAATAAACATCTTAGAATACACGAGTTCGGCTTTAGGTCGCAGTTGTCGACTGAGGCGCTATTTTGTCCCTCGAGCATGTCAGGTAGGTACTATATGGAGAGAAGTACGCCGGGTATGGGGCATTTTTAGACCTTTCCAAGGCTTTCCGGGTTTGAGATATGAAATTTCACTTACATGAGAAATATTTAACTAATTTAAAATTATTATTGATATTAAAGTACAGTAACGGCAAAAAAAAACTACAACACAAAAATATTCCAAAAGTGTAGGGTCATCGCTAATAATTTAAGACAGGTGTTATGGAAGCACACTAGATACCTATTAAGTTGATTATTGTTAGCAAGTACATCTACACATGTTAAAATAGCATCGAGTTGAATCATGTGTAGATAATAATCGAGTCGAGACATGAAGTCCACGTAGCTCCGAATCTGGAAAGTTTTGGTCCGGTTCAAACTTGTAAACTTTTATAGAATGTTCGAATCAATACGCCAACATGTTTGAAAACGAAAATCTTGTGAAATCGAAGTTTCCTGATACTAAAACAGGTCTCTAGCAGCAACCGATGTACCTATAGACGCCGACTTTACTAAAAGGTGTATTAAACATGCGTCCGTTTCTATAGGTAACCGAAAATACTTTATATGCCCTTATATACCTAACAAAAAGGCATATAACTCCTTTGTCAGTCATTATGTAATGTTTCAATTATGACTACAACAGTAACCAGGTCATGTCCCATACGGATACCTGCTTTACCTAATGAAAATATCTATCTGTGTTTACCGTGCGGCGTCCGGTGCACCACTTGCTGGACCTCCCAAGAAGATCAAGACGAAGAAGAAGTTGAAGACGCGGCCGGAAGATGAACTGGGGGGGGGGACCCCTGCTGCGGTGCCCGCCGGCCCACCGACGACATCGGCGCCTACGCGCGTTGCTCCAACGCCGTCGTCGAGCCGGCCGCACGCAGTAGCCGTCCGCCCCGCCGCGTTCCGTCCGGTGCCGGTCGCAAACCCCAGCCGCGCACCGCAAGCGCACGCACCGCAACCGTCCGCGCCGTCCACACGGGCCCACGCGCCCCCAGCACGCACCGCTGCTCCGCCGCCGCGGTTCGTCTCGCCACCCGCACCCTCAACCGGCGCCATTCGTAAGACGGCTCAAGCTGTGTCCGCTCCGCGCACCGCTGCTCCCGACCCCTGCCGCTCGCTGGTGGGGCTGGCGATGGCTGAGCAGGAGCGGCCAGCGAGTGCCAGACAACGTTTTGGGCCGGCTCCTACCAGGACTCAGGCGCCCGCTTCGCCGGCGCCACCCCGACTGTCCGCCTAGACTCAGTCCGTGATGCTGTCGGCATGCTCCTTCCGTGCTGGGTTGAGCATGTCGCTGGCGTCCGTGGGCTCGGCCGCGTCCGGTTGTGGAGACATGTCCCCGGACATGACCTCACGACCCGGATCGCGGCCCACCGCGGCCGGCACATCCACCGCCGCCACGCTTATGTCGCCGGCGTCACTGTCACCATCGCTGGGGTTCAGCTTTGAGTTTGAGCTTGAGGCCAGACCCCAGCAAAGAAGAAGAAGCTCCTGCGAGGCCACGTGGGAGGAGGCGAAGCGATACTGCCTCGACCCGCCGCGTCCACAGCGTGAAAGCGCGACGCGGGGTTGGGGTACACCGATCACGCCTACCTTTGCCGACGCGACCCGCCGCACACCACCGCGTTCGCCGACACCGCCGGCAACACTGACAACCACCGGGGCGAGACTCACAAACTAACCCCCAGCCCCTGACACAAACATTCCCCCCCCTGCCGCCGCCGCTGGCGCCTCGTCCTCGGCGCCGACTACGACGCAGCAGCAGAAGGAGAAGAACAAAAAGAAGCCGAGGTTCCCGCCGCTGGTAGTGGAGACGCTACCCAACTGGGCCTCGCATTTCCGGGCCATCCATGCGCAGCTGGGCCGGCCCCCGAATGCTCGTCCGTACGGGACTGGGGTGAGATTCACCCCGGACACCGAGGATGAGTATCGGCTGGTCCAGCGCTACTTGACTGGCCTGGAAAAGAGTGCAGGCGTGTCCTAGTTCGCGTACTCACTGCCAGCGGACAGGAACATAAAAATCGCCATCCTACCAGCGGATACGGACCCGAAGGAGATAGAGGAGGAACTCCGGGCGATGGGATACCAGCCGGAGTATGTGCATCACATAAAGGGCGCACTAGGACGGCCCGGTTACGTGTTCCGCGCGATCCTAAAGAAGACCCCGGACGTCAGGACGATCTTCGACACCACCGTATTTATGTATATGCGGGGTGTCAAGATCGAGGCTTGGCGTGGAAAGCGTGGGCCCGCACTGTGCCACCGGTGCCAGCGTTTTAGGCATAGCTCGCACCAGTGCCACCGACCGCTCGCTTGCGTACGATGCGGAGGCGAGCACGCGGCACACGACTGCCCGCGCCCGCGGGAAGAGCCGGCCACCTGCGTCAATTGCGGTGGCCCGCACCCCGCGAGCAACATCAAGTGCCCCGTATTCGAACGTGAAATTTGAAAAAAGCGAGCGGGGACCGTCGCCATCACGGCCACAAGCCGGGTGCAAGCAGCTAGGCCGCAAGAACAGATGACCATCGTAGAGGCCCATGGTCCGACGCTGATGGCGGCGGCAAATGAGCAAAAATTCAAAAAAAAATCAAAATTCAAAAGCCATTTATTCAAACTAGGCTGAGAATCAGCACTTTTCGAACGTCAAAATTACATAAGACAGTCCCCCAAAACGCCCACCCTTCACCACTTCCTAGTGCTTTTGCTGGGAAGAAGAAGTGGCGCAACAAACTCCCCAGCAGCACAGCTGTCTGTTCAGTTAGGATAAAAATGATTCTATACAATAATTTATAAGATAATTTACATTACGCAAAATAAAATTTAAATTATAAATTAATAGCCATATGACAGCTAGCACACGCCAATATACCAACCAAAAACATCGAGAACTATACTCAAGCAGAAATAAAAATAACTAAACGTAAACAATATCTAAAAAAAGAAAATAAAGCCTCCAGGCATAAAGTGCGTGTCCGCTTACATAGAGCTGTAACTAGAAGTTATAATTGATAAACTAGGACCATCGAGGTAAAATAAATAATTGTCGAGGTCGCTAGCTAACCACATATTGTAATACAACTCATTAAAAAAAAACATTGTAATGAGTAGATTATTTTATTTATTTATTTATTTATTTGTATCAGACACAAAGATCCATAAAATTAGTTATTAATTACACTTAAAAATAACGTTAATTAGAAATCACATGAAACAGAGACAAATAAACACCACACAATACTATTTCTAGGGTATAACCAAAATAAAATTTAAATTAGAACAATAATTTTTTGTCAAATAAATTAATATAAAATGTCGTAGTCAACTTTAAAAATAAAATAAGTTAATCTCAATAACTTATTCAACAAATATTACAAAATAAAAATTAATTAAAATTCAATACATAATCAACATTAAAAATTAATAAATCAATACAAATTATAAACTGTTTTAAAATTTTGTGGTGATTGTTTTACATGTTTACCTGCCCCAATCCCGATATACGGGTCCATGTAAGGCCAGCCAGTGCTGCATGAACGGTCCGTCCAACCTGTTAGCAACAACGGCAAGAAGACTGTTGCCGCTGCTCCGCACTCTACTCAATATCGAGGTCGCCCTCTTGCGCATGCTGGCATAAAAACAGTCAATGCGGACGCTTGCGAACATTCCCGAGGCGCTGCAAAAGCGAGGCAGCCGCAGTAGCTCTCTCAGCGCGTTATTATATTGAACGCGGAGAGCGCTGTAGGATTTCTGCAAATATGACACCCACAGACTACCCGTATAAAAAGATGTGCAGTAGGCTCGGAACAAGGTTATCTTCATCTCCTTGGAGCTACGAGCAAACCTGCGGGCAATCATATTCGCCCTCACCGACAGCGCCCTCCTTTCTCGCTCAATATCAGCGTCGTCCTTCAGGTCGGACGTCACAATATGGCCCAGATATTTAAAAGTGTGTACCCGCTCCAAGGACACCCCACATAGCCTGGTGGAACCTCCGCCGGACACTTAGAACCCGCATTGAAAACCATAAGCTCGCTCTTTTTGACGTTATATTTTAGGCCATGTGTATGAGCGTACGTTTCGCAGATGCTTATTAGCTCTCTGAGTCCCCTATTGACGCGCTCAGCAGCACCATAATCATCAGCGTAGCTGATGTTGTTAAAACAAACATCATCAACATGACATCCAACATGGCGGCTGCTGAGATCGGCAACAAGTCCATCAATATACAGATTGAAGAGCGTTGGTGAGCTCATCCCCCCCTGCCTCACCCCGCACTCCAACCTGTACGAGTCCGACAGAGCTCCCGACCATTTAACATTATTGACCTGGTTCCCATACCAGTGCTGGAAGATTTTAACAACTTCAGGCGCAACTTGCCTATCTAGCAACTTTTTCCACAGCACTTTGTACGAAACCAGGTCAAATGCCCTGGACAAATCGAGGAAGCAGGCGTACACAGGCGTGCTCCGATCCGTGTAATACCTGACAGCATGCTTTAAACTTAGTATAGCACTATCTGTGGACAGTTTGGGCCTGAACCCAAACTGATTATCGTGCAATGTTATTGTATTATTTAACTGAGCATTAAGCACGCTGTCAAATACCTTTGCAATGACTGTCGCTAATGAGATCGGTCTGTAATTGTTTTTGTCCGAAATATCACCGGTTTTATTTTTAACAATTGGTACTACGACCGTCCTCATCAGCTCGTCTGGCAAGTACGAATGGCGAAGGCAGAACGTAAACAGCATGGCCAAAACACGTGGCAGGTGGGGACCTGCATGCTGTAGGTGCTCGATGCTGAGTCCATCATGTCCTGGAGACTTACCCCTGGTCATACACCCTATGGTCTTATCTCAATGTCATACACCCTATGGTCTATCTATGTCCGCAGCTGAGAACTTAACTCTTGGTTCCAGGACAGCGCACTGTGACTCATCATCGGCCACCTCAGAGGGTGGAATACTGCTTGGCTTGACACAAAACTGGGATTTAAAAACATTGGCAATATCCCTTTCAGCAGACACGCCATCGACGCTCACTGGCAAACCAGGCCTAAGGTTGTGCTTTTTTGTAGACTTCCAGAAATTGCGAAAGTCTTTCTTAGTGTGCAACTCGGCTAGGATATCCATCTGTATTTGGTCTTGGTGATTTTGGCACCACCTTAATTTTGCTTTAAAGGTCTTTCGAGTTTCAGACATTTCCTCATAAATCGCGCCTGACCTAGGTTTACCATAATTAAGCCACTCATTAAACCTAAGCCTAGCGTACGAGTGAGCCTCGCTGACGTGCTTATTCCAACCCACCACGCGCTTCGGCCTTCCACCACTAACCCGTGTCTCCCTGCTAACAATGGCGGCTTCTCTTAGAGCGGACACCACATCCCGATACAGGCAACCAATTATTATATTGTGGTCCGAATCACTACACATGTGATCACAACAATTGGACAATACGCGAGGAAAGTCAACATTTCGCAAACACCGATGACACTCTTGCCGGTAGGTGTTGATAGCATCTGAGCTTTTTTCTCCCCACACAACTAAGTTGTCGTAGGACATACTCCGCTTTGCTTTCGGCCTAATTATGTTGAAATCGCAATCGACCAACAATGGGTAGTGATCCGACCACATGACATCATACATAACGCTAACACTACGAACAGTCTTCAGAGCCGATTCTGTACAGAGACAATGATCAAGCCATCGCCTAGCCACATTACAATCACTGACATACGTATACGTGTTCGACGCCAATCCCAGCCTATCTACATCAACGCATGAAAAGTGATTATCACTACAGTAATTGAGCAAGTCCGTAAAAAACAGTCCATGCGGATGTGCATTAAAGTCACCAAGACAGTAAACCGCCTCCACATCACTACTGTCCACGATCGCACTTATCAGTCCTAAACAATGTGAGAATTCCGGCAAGTTACTCACCGCATCCGTGGGCATGTAAACACTCATCACAATGAAAGGCCTTTCACTCGTCTCAATACGTATCGCACACACTCTCGGGTTATCACTCGGAACGACCGACACATTACTGAACGCACTTTTTCGCCATAGCAGAGCCACCCCTCCATAGGGTCGCCCACGCAGCATGCCAGCAGACGTGTCAACGGCTGACGTCCCCGTGCTGCTGAAGTCACCATGGATGGTGCTCAGGAAAGGCAGCTCCTCCGGCAGCAGCCAGCACTCCTGAAGTGCTATAATGTCGCATGTTGCGCAAAGTATGTCAACAATAAATAAAAATAAAATAAATGTACATAAAAAGTAAAATTATAAACTTTTATATAAACTCATAAAACCTGTCAGTAGGTAAACTAATTCTGGAGAAAGAACATTTAAACATTGTCTTGAGTTAATCACAGCGACCAACTATTCTTATCATTTAAGTAGTCATTGATAGAATAGTATGCCTTTGAACAAAGGTTGGACTTTACTTTAGTTTTAAACGCAATAAAAGGCAAATCTAGCAAACAAGAGGGTAGCTTGTTATAAAAGGTACCAAGCCCAACAAATGAGCTATGAACCTTATGAAGCCGGTGGGAGGGAGCACGTAGTTTATCCTTACTTCTAGTGTTAACATTGTGAATATCACTGTTTTTAGTGTATAAGTGTATATTCTGCCTAATATATAAGATGTTGGCGAAGATGTATTGTGATGCCACAGTGAGGATACCGATATCTTTGAAAAAATCTCTCAGAGAAACTCTGGCACCTAGCTGGTAAATTGCTCGAATAGCTCGTTTTTTTGAGCCCAAACCAAGAGGCCAAGCCTCCTCCTCCTCCGTGGCACCACCACCGTCGCCACCGACGCCATGATGGCACAGCGGCCAATCACTGCTAGGGAAAGCTTCCCAGCGGTGACGCATGGTGTCGCCCCTATCGCGCAAAATAGCGCGCAACACAACCGTGAGTTCACAACCTGCGCGATAAAGCTCTTGATGGATCTAATCAGAGCCATGGCAGGGCCGAGATATCGAGGCGGTCATCCTTGACGGTCTGGCCACGTTGCTGTCACTCTGTGATGGCTAGGCCGTTGAGGATTGTACACTGGAATGCCCGCGGCCTTAGGGATAAGGTCGCCCCCCTTCGCCATCTCCTTCGGGATCAAGACATTGACGTGGCGCTAATCAGCGAGACGCACCTGGGAGCCGAAGACAGGGCCAGGTTCCCGGGTTACCATGTCTACCGGAAGGACGAGACGTCGGCTCAGGATGCCCGATACCGTGGTCTGGCGGTACTTGTGAGGCGGAGAGTCGTCCATCAAGAGCTCCCCTTGCCGTCGCTCAGTAGTTTTTACGCGCTGGGTGTGCAACTACACGTTGCCGGCGAGGACATCAGTATCTTTGCGTGCTACAAGCCACCCGCATCCCGCCTTGTTATGGCTGAGATGCGGGCGCTAATTGGCACGCATAGCGACAACGTGGTCATCCTTGCCGGCGACCTTAATTGCAAGCACTCGGCGTGGAACTCTATGAAAGCGAACACCGAGGGGAGACGGCTCTTCGCCGACGCGGAAGCCTTCGGGTACTCGGTGTCCGGCCCCGAGACGCCTACCCACTACCAGATGTAGTAAGGTACATGCCTGACGTACTGGACATCGTAGTACATAGAGGGCTACACTGCCAGATCACCCAGCAAGTGATCGACGACGAGTTACAGTCGGTTCACCAACCTGTACTCGTCGTCCTATCGGGCATACCGACCCGACTGAAACCTATAGCGCCACGTCGACGTATTGACTGGGAAGTCTATACGGAAAAGATGGAGACCACCACGCCGGCTCGGCCTAATAATAATAGGTAATAGGTAATACGGGCTGGTTTCCGCAACTCCACGTCAAAGCGCGTATTTTGCGTACAGGTGGGAAAAAATCGGTTATTCAATCCACCCCAGCTCCTCAAAGAATGCCAGCAACGCCTTGGTATTATTGGCAATCTCGCGTAGGGTACCTGGGTTACCGAAGTACTTTGCCCTGTAAGTGGCGACCACCGGGCAGTTTAACAGCACATGAGCTGCTGTCTCGTCGTCCTTCATGCAGGCTCTGCAGAGCGGACTGTTTGTGACCCCTATGACAAAGAGGTGTTTATTAAATGACCCATGGCCAGTAATAGCTGCTGTAACCACACGCAGCTGTTGTTTGGTTAGTCGAAGAACCTTTTTCGTGAGGCGGCCATCGATTGAAGGTAGTGCCTCCTTAGCCTGTCTGCACTCGCCTTGGTCCGACCATAGTTTCTGATGCTGATCCCTAGTTCGTTTCCTTACCAGAGTGCGTAGGTAACCGAAGGGGAGTGGCACGATGGGTTCGGGCCCCACTGGTGCCAGGCTCGATCCCCTTCTGGCAAGTTCATCTGCAGCATCGTTCCCCAGCGAACCGCTGTGTCCTTTGATCCATTGAATGGTTATTTTGTTGAGGTCACCCACCTGGTTAAGGCGCTGGTGGCACTCGTATATAAGTCCAGAGTCCACAGTGTGACTGTTCAGCGCTTGCAGAACAGCCATGCTGTCTGAGAGTATGCGTATCGAGTGGTCCTTAACTTCCCTCGCCAGAATAGCCGAAGCGGCAAGAGAAATACCCATGCATTCGGCCTGGAATACTGTGTTAAGGACACCCAATGGTGTAGCTATGTGGATGTTGAGGTCCTCCGAGAAGACTCCAGCACCTGTACCACTACCTGTTTTGGATCCATCCGTGAAGATGCGCAGCTCTGTTGGGCGCAAGCCCTCACATCGGCGATCCTCGTGAAGTTGGATTCTGTATTTTTTATCAAAGATAAATTGTTTGGGTACCCGGTCATTTATCCTCCTGAGACCCAGACTATCAAATTTTGTCAGATCCATTTGGTTTTTGGTATGGGTGCATAAAAATAGTCGTTTTTAACAAAAATATTTGAAAAAAAAATTTTAGCTTCCCCAGAAGTCTGAAATGGGGGGTATCATAGGTGATACTACGGGTCTTAATGAAACTAAATCATGTTATACTTTACTTCAATTTTTATTAGTATGAAAATCGTAAAAACAGTTTCGGTTGACATTCAAACATAAAAAAATTTCACATGTTGAACATTTAATGAATGTGAGATTGTTGCACCCACTCAACCGGCATTTCGAACGATTTTTTTTATCATTTTTAACGCACATGGGCAGGTGTTGCGCTTCTTTTAGCCTCTTGGCAATGTGGGGAATAGGCACCACAAGTCTGTGTTTTCTTTGTGATGATGTCGAAGGCGGATCATCTTGTGTTACAGGCAGTACAGGTCTGGGACTTTGGACAAAGCTGTTTCGAGTAAGACGATCAGTGCTGGGGCTAGAACATTGCAGCACTACCGGTGTTTCGCCGCCGAAAATCAAATGTTTTGCTAGGTCCATCTTAAAATCTAGATACTGCATTATATTTTTTCTTGGCAACCCACGTTTAACTGCTACATTCCGATATTCAATCCAGGCTGCAGCCGCAGCAAAATCGAAGAAGTGAAAGATCGCTCTTACTGTCCACTTGCCAGTTCTTCCTCGCATGGCGTATTTTCCGATCACTCTGTCCAAAAGGTCGATTCCTCCCATGTGAGAGTTATATTTTTTTACAGCGACAGGCTGTGGGACATCAAGGTACCGCTGGTCTTTTTTGGACCACCGCCGGCATGTCCCCAAAGGTTGAATAGCGTCCTCAGTTGATGCCAAGTAGATCGGCTTACTATCTAACCACTTGATGACTGCGAGTTTTTTATCTTGCCGCACTACACAATCGTAGCTACCTCGCCCACTTGTCTGCAACGATCTGTCACTCTTGAGTAAATTATTTGGTCTTCTATTTTGTTGGTTGGGGCGTCGGTACTCTGGTACACGGTTTTTCATTAGCGTGCCCGTTCCGTGTAGTTTCCTTTCTGTTAGCGTTTCCAGCAGCACAATAGAAGTGAAATATCTATCAATATAAATTGAAGTTTTTTGTGGCAATGTGTCAGCCAGTTTCAATACAACGCGACCACCTAAGTCAAGTTTTTCAGGCGTTGGATACATAGCTGATTCGATCGAAGAACCTTTAGCTTGATAGAGGTAGAGATCAAGAGGAAGGCCGTTAGGATTAGCCATCAAAAAAATTTTGATACCTTCAGGATTAGGTTTTCCTTTTACTACTTGCTTGAGTTTGCATTTACCAGTAAACGGCATCATTTGTTCGTCGATTGCCACACATTTCTCTCTTTGATTCTCTCTACACCCTTGTTCTATCCCAGATACAATAGGCCGTATTTTCCAGAATCTATCAACTTCTTTCTCAGCGTCAGTAATTAAGTGATCTTTAACAACCTTTATATTCGATCTCAGTTTGAAATACCTATTGCGAGTTATATTTTGAGCAATTAGGTTCACTCTAGTTTCTGCAGACCAAAACATCCTGAACCGTGGAAGACCCAGGACGCTCATTGCCATAGAGCACCCAAAGAACGTTTTAAGCTCTGCTGGAGTTGCATTTAGGGAGTTTCCAGATCGAGCCACGCTGGAAATATTGGTGCAATCGGACATTATTTCAAACAAATTGGGTTTGATATACCTGTAAAAGTAATCTTGGGGAGCGAGGAGCTCGGAGTCACATTCCAGAGGGAGCTCTTCATTCATGCTCGAGTTATTAAAATCTTCTGTACGATCCCATCTCAGAGGACGATTGGTAGACAAACGATTGGAAGAACGAGCAACTTCTACAAGAGGCTCATCATCGGAGGAATCCCAATCCTCTTCAGCTGCGTCACGAGCCAATTCTTCAACAATACCATCCTGTTCTACTTCCAGGTTTTCTGAATCTTCTTCATCTTCTTCCTCGTATTCAGACACGTCCAAATTCAATAATAAGTCTTCAATTGCAGACTCTCCCAAGTCTGTTAAAAAAAGCAAATCTTAAGTCACGAGCGCCCAAAGTATCACCTACGATATTGTTCAAAAACCGCAAAAAATAACCGAGAAATTCATTAAATTTCTAGGTTTTTATTACTGAAATTTAAAGATGACATTGAATGCAAATCGAAACAAACAAAAAACTTCGAAATTACTACATAAAAACAATAATTACCTGCACGTGACGTCGCCATGTTGTGATTAACAAAAAATGTTTACTTCAAAAGTGACATTACACTAAAAAATGTGTTTGCACGGCAAAGTAATGCCATCTAGCGGAAACGCACACTCAAGGAGATAACTAAAAATGGTAAATGTTCTTACAGAATCCCATAGATGGCGCAAAAAAAAATATTTTACTGAGGTATCATAGGCGATACCGGGGGTCTCAGGAGGATTGGCTTTCGTAATGGGGAACTCCTTGCAGAGTCCCTCAAGCAGCGCGGTGTGTTGTGTATCTCTCTTACCCCAGAGATTTGCTGCGTTTAGGCGTACTGCCGCCATCAACGCTTCTTGCTGTATAAACAGATGCAGCGGTGGTAGTCCCAACAAGGCTTCCATTGCAGCAGTCGGAGTAGTCCTCATGCAGCCTGTGGTCGCCATGCAGGCCAGTCTTTGCATGCGTTGTAGTTTGTTGGAGGCTGTAACCAGCTGGGTGCGGGGCCACCAGACCACGGCAGCGTAGGCTATCATGGGGCGTATCACAGCAGTATACAGCCATAGTATTATTTTGGGGGATAGGCCCCACTTCTTACCTATCATTCTCCTGCACTGCCAGAAGGTGATGCAGGCCCTGTTTAGCTTATTGTCTAAATGACTGCTCCAGTTCAGCTTACTGTCTAATATGACCCCGAGATACTTGACTTGGCTGGCTAACTGAAGCTCAGTTTCGAACAGTTTGGGCAGGCGGAAAGGGCCCATAGCTCGTTTGTGGGTAAACATGACTAGTTCGGTTTTAGTGGGGTTCACCGATAGATCGAATTCCCTGCACCAATTTTCTACAATACGTAGTGCTTGCTGAGTGAGGTTGCAGATTGTTCCCGTCACCTTCCCCGAGACCAGGATTGCGAGGTCGTCTGCATATCCTATTGTGTAATACCGAGCGGCGTTGAGTTTGGTGATGAGGTCATTAATCACCAGATTCCATAGAAGAGGGGACAACACCCCTCCCTGGGGGCAGCCTCTGGCTATCATGGCCAGCTGCTGCTCTTCCTCAAGGCGAACCACTCGCTTGCTTAGCATATTCGTAATCCAGTCCGTTAGTACCTGTTCCACTCCATGTCTGGAGAGGGCACTGTTGATACTGGAGAAGTTGGTTTTGTCGAAGGCACCTTCGATGTCTATAAAAGTGCCCAGGCAGGTGCCTTTTTGATGGATCGCTTCCTCTATCTGGCTGACCACCAGATGAAGAGCAGATTCGGTCGACTTACCTGAGCTGTATGCGTGCTGATTACTATGTAGCGGTATTGTTATCAGAGCGCCGTCCCTCAGTTCCCTATCACAAAGCCTTTCCAGAGTCTTTAGTAAAAAGGAGGTCAGGCTTATTGGTCGGTGGGATTTGGCGTCTGTATAATCACCCTTACCTGGCTTTGGGATAAATATGACTTTCACTTCCCTCCATCCTTTGGGAACATATCTAAAGGCCAGGCATGCTCTCATTAATGGCAACAATCTTGTTGCAACAGCAGCTCCCCCCCATTGTAATAAGGCGGGGAACACACCGTCTGGACCAGCTGCCTTAAAAGGATGGAAGCTCCGGATGGCCCATTGGATTTTCTCCAACGTGATCACCCTGTGTGTGTAGCGCCAATCATTATCTGATGGTGTTTGAGTTTCATCATGCCAGTGAATTACCTGCGCGAAGACGCAACCTGGGAAGTGAGTTTCAATTAGGACGCGTCTTGTTTCTTCAGGTGACGTCGTGAATGTGTTATCCGGTTTGCGAAGGGTGGTGGGCCCAGGAGTATACTGTTGCGCCAGCACCTTCCTTACCCGGTTTGCTTGCTGACAGGATTCAATGCTGCCACAGAACTTGCGCCATCCCGAGGTGCTTCTGAATCTGATGCATTTTTTTGTAGCTGGATTTGGCCGCATAGTATTTATCCCAGTCCTCATCCGCACATGTGTTCATAGCTCTATTCAGAGCAGTTCTTACCTTGCTACGCTTGCGTTCCAGATCCGCGCCCCACCAGGGTTGTTTACCCGGTGTATTCCGCGGTGTGGTCTCTGGGCATGCAGTCTGATAGCTGTCTATGATTGATTTAGTAAGATGGCTTACTTGTACTTCAATTTGTGTCGTGTCCGTCCATGTCGACGGGTTGTTTATTTTCGCAAGCTTGCAGTCAAGATTGCGTGTGTAGGTGGCTCGATCCGTGTTACGCGGGTTGCGCCGTGGCGTTGTAGGGGGCACACAGACCTGGATATCGAAGCGGATCCATCTGTGGTCAGATCAGGAGGCCTCGTTGGATACCTGCCAACCGGTGATGATTTCCGCCGCGCTCTCTGTTGCCAGAGTGAGATCAATGATTGTGCGGCTTCGCCTGGTTACGAAAGTTGGTTCGGAGCCAGTGTTTAGTAGGGATAGGTTAGTCGAGAATAAGTAGTCAACCAAGGCCACCCCTCTCATTTTGCGTGTCCATACCCCACAGTTGGTGGTGTGCATTTGCGTCGGCCCCGATGACGACCTCGAACCCACAATTCTCGCAATGGCTCACGAGACGGGCGAGGTCGTGTGGAGGCGGCGCCTCCGCCTCGGGCTTGTAGGCCGAGACAAAAACAATCACCACCTCCATGGCATCGTCGCGCTGTATAAGCAGCTTAACTGCAGAGACATCTCTGCAACAGAAGTCAGTTAAGAGCTGTGTTTTAAGGTTACCTGTGACATAGATGCACGATCTGGGGTGTTCGTGATCTGAGGTGAATAGGAACTTACCGCCAAGATTGGAGAGTCCTTGTATGCGGCCAGCCCTAATCCACGGCTCCTGGATTAAGGCAATGGCCGTGTGTTGTACCTCCAGCCACTTGCGAAGCTGAGCCGTCGCGGTCTGACTGTGGTGGAGGTTTGCCTGGAGGACTTTACAGGCCGACGAAGGGGACGCCATCGCTGGTCGAACCCTCTTCATCCCCCCCAAGTCTAAGCCCAGCAAATAGGTCGCCCTCGTCAAAGCCGTCCTCCCCCGGGCCCGAAGCCGGGGACAGGATCATGTCGTCCAGCTCCTCGCCCGATGAGGGGACGGCACCCACGGTGGCGGCGGCATGGGCGGCCGACTCTGCAGCAGCAGGTTCAGCCGCGGATGCTTCCGGGTTGTTTGAGGGGGGAGTGGACTCCCCTGCAGGTGCCTGCGGCAGTTCCAGCGCCTCGCAGACGGTTCGCGTGACGGGATCCCAACCCTGTGGCACGTCTGTGAACCTACCGTTCCGACTCTGGAACTTCACGTACACCGCCCCTAGACCAATAGAGAGGCGGCGTCCGACCTCCATCAGAGTCGGGATTTGGTCCACTGGTACACCGACCACTACGAACCACGCCGAGGCTTGTTTATCAGCGTGCAGCAGTACCCACCTCTTGATGTCCACCCAAGGGTTCTGGTAGCTCAGAGCACGGCCAATATTGGTCGACTCACCGTAGACCCCCTGCTCATCCGGGACCACGATGCCACACCGTGCACGCTTCTGAATTTCCGACTGGCTCACGACGACTAGCGAGGTGCTAGTTGAGAGAGCCAGACCGGAGGCTGTCTTCCTTAGCCAGGCTAAGGTGTGGTCGTTACCGCACCACAGTTTGATGACCCCCCCGGCGAACAGCGGCTTGGCGTTGAAGGTTGGTCCTGGGGTGGCATGTATAGGGGAGCAGGCCTCCATGATGATCTGCTTCTGGATAGCAGCGAGTACCTGGTCCGATACGTCCTTGCTGAGGATCCCCGTGCGGTCGCAGGTGATCGCGACGTCTAGGGTTGCGCTGGCAGCTTGGGCGTAGCTTCTTTGGCCGACCTTATTGGATTGATCAAGACGCGGCCGCTTATGTTCTCCACGAGGTGATAAGGTCTCGTTGAGAGCTCGCTTGGCCGCGGCCTGATCCTTCCAATCGGGTCGCTGTGTACTTTTACCTACAGCTGGTTTCTCGGGAGCGCTGGTTGACGGTTGACTAGGCGCTGGTCGGCTGGTGCCGGCCTCTGCCTGTGACCGTTTACCGGCGGAGAAATTCAGCTGGCCGCTCGTCGGTTTTGCTGAGCTAGCTGCAGGTGTTTGTGTCTTGCGGGAGCCTTTTCCAGGCTTCCGCAGTGCTTGACGTCGCTCCTTCCTCGTCAGCCTTTCCCTCTTCTTGCCCTGTAACGGGGCATCGGTTGGACCTGAAGGGTCGGTGCAAGGGCGAAGGGCTTGTTGAGTGCGTTTACCCTTGCCCTTGCGTTTCGGCACAAATTGCCAGGCGCGCGAGAACGCGTCCTCGGTGCAGGTGGCCGTCTCCGCTTGACCGGTGACGACCGCCTGGTGAGTGGAGGATTGAGGACCCACAGGAGGAGGAGGATGTTTGGTAGAGAGCCCAGTGCCAGTGTTAACCGGCGATGGGGTCTGTATGGAAGGGGTCAGACCGGCAGTGGTATGAATCGTCGCCTTGGTCTCCAACTTTGCATTAGAAGGGTCAGTACTGGTCCCAATCAGCGCCGACGTCCTTTGTTTATTTTGGGACTTTTTGGATTTGGTCTTAGCTGTGGTTCTCGCCACAGCCGGACCAGTGCCCGCGCTGGTACCCGCAGCGTTTGCTGCAAGGCCACCAGGGGCAAGGGAAGTGCAAGCACCTCCCTTGGGAGTCTCATTGGCTTTCGCCTCCTCTCCACATGCTGATTCTTTAACAGGCCTTAAAATATCCATGTTATAGTTTGAAAAATAATTCATCTCTCTGGCTCCCACCCTCCATGGAGCCCGCAACTGGGAACGTCTTACTATTAAGATCGTTAGGACTACCAGAGAGATATAGGGGCGCAAGGCTGGTTTACAGTGCGACATCGGGTGCTTGATCGGGCTGGCGTAGGGGGTCGAAAGGCCCACCCCCAACGAACTGATCAACCCTCACTTACACCGTCAGCATGACCTTTACCTACCGCTTCGGCCGTCCGAGGACGACCTCAGCGGACCTCACGCACCTCGCCTGTGGCCCTCTGACGGGACACTGTGGCCATTTCCCTACCCCTGGCTATTGGGTAGGGCCACCGTTTCGCTTGAAATCGGGACCAAAGGGGGCGTGTTGCCTTACGGACACATTACAGCCAGAGCCGCTCGGCTCAACCCCCCAGGACTCCTTCATCCCCGCTCACGGCGCTCAACTGCGCAGGTCCTAGCGCAGGTGACTGTTCTCTCCTACTCGTCATCAGCTCAATTTAGTGACGGCCGAGCCCGCCACCACCCAGTCACAGGGGGTCGCGGTTAGGAGTGGAAATGGAAGGGCGGAATTAGGAGAAGTTGGAATATGGATAGGATAATGTGGGATGGGTTTACGGGATTTGGGGTAGGACGGGAAAGAAAAGAAAGGGATGCGATGGCGCCTGGTGGTTTTAGTTACGTCTATTTCTTAAGGAATTAGACCAATAACGGGGTGGCAACCACGGGAAGGTGCATCCGCCAGACTTGCCTTGAGGATCTACATGACTGCTGCGCTCTCCCTCAAGACCCCGCCACCCTACCACCTCTGAAGGAGGTGGCAGGGTAGGCCTGCATCTATACTACCAAGCAAAGCAAAGCGAAGCATGTCGTTGTGCAACCGCGAAAGCATAAATCCAGACCCTCCCCAATCGGCTCGGCCTATTGTTTCCTCCGCGGACGTAGAGCAAGCGGCGGATGACGTCACTGCTTGCATACAGAGCGCCTTGGAAGCGGCGACGACGAAGCTGCCGCAAGGGGGAGGACCAATGCCCGCCCCCCTTGCCGGCGCGTTTGACAGCGTTAATCGCCGCGAAGAGGCGTCTACGCAATCAGTGGCAACAACTGAGATGCCCAACAATAAAGACCCAGTTGAACCGTCTCGCGGAGAGGGTAAAAGCCGAGCTTACGGCCCATACCGCCGCGGGCTGGGAGGAGAGAATAGACGCCACTATTGATAGTTGCCCGTCTGTACATAAACTGTGCCGCCAACTGTCGAACACTCCAGCTCCGGTGCGCCCTCTGCTCAACAGCGACGGGGCGCTCAAGTATGTAGCGGAGGACCGGGCGGAGGTCTTCGCCGAGCACCTGGAGCGTCAGTTCGAGCGACCGCCGACATCAAGCATGTCGCAGCAGTCGAGAAACACCTAGGAGACTATTTCGCATCGCCGATAGCTCCCGAGGAGGACCCTGTATTCTTCTCGCCTGGCGCAGTTAGACGCGCCATCCTAAGGACGAAGCCCAGGAAGGCCCCCGGTGCCGACGGTATCACCAACGCAGCGCTGCGCCACTTGCCGTTCCGTACGGTAGCGCCTCTACACGGCGATACTGTGCACGGGGGTCTTTCCCACCTTGTGGAAGGAGGGGCGCGTCATAATGCTCCCCAAGGCGGGGAAGAATACAGCGAAGCCGGAGAGCTATCGGCCTATAACGTTGCTGCCGACAGTCTCCAAGGTGTTCGAAGCACTCCTACTGCGACACCTCCAACCACGTAATGCACCGCGCCCAGAGCTCCGATGTTTTGAAAACTTCGACTATAAATAAATAATTGACAGTTTCATTTAATTTCTTGATAATTTCACGAGACGATTCTAAATCTTGAGCTACTGAAGTAAATTTCTCAGCTTGTGCCGTTCCAAATGGTCTTTGACGCTGAACTGCAAGAGCAAGAGAAAAGCATTCTCTGTCTACGCTGTCCAGAAAGTGCCCGTTAAGAAATTTGAATAAAATCTTTGATAAGTCGCCTCCTTGGTTGCCATGTGTCGAAGTAAAAAGTTCGAATACGAAGTCGGAATGGGATTCATATTTCTGGGTGACCTGTCAACAGGCACTTTCTGGACAGCGTAGACAGAGAATAGCATTCTCTGTCTACACTGTCCAGAAAGTGTCTACGCTGGTCAGGCTTCTCCTGGCTACAGGTACTTTTGACTTTACTTTTGACAGTTCAAAAGTGCCTGTAAATTGCTTTTTTGAAATAAATGCTTGATTTGAGTTTCGAGTTTGGGAATTTGTTACTTTAGGCATAATGTCAAGCTAATCTCTTTTCTGTCGAAATGTTTGTTTAGAGTTTTTATGCTGTTTGTGTTTTTGACAAATAACGCAAAATATTCGGTCCATAAACTGTAATTACTTAACGAAATAGTTTGATAGCTGCGAATCCAGAGCCACCACCAGCGCCCTATGTTTGTTAAAATGCATGTTATTTTTTTTAAACGTTGCCCCACACTAGGTATTTCTCCTGTATTGTGGGTGCGTTTATAAACATTTAAACTCACATACACAAACAGCCAGACCCCGAACAACTACTTGTAGGTCATAAAAATATTTGTTCCGTGCGGGAATCGATCCCGCGACACATAGCGCAGCAGTCAATCGCTTAACCACTGCGCTAACCGTGCCGTCTGAAGTGTCACAGTGGGGCTGGGTACCGGCGGCGGCGAGGCGGAGCTGAGCGAAGAGTCCGGAGGTGGAGGGCGTGCTCCACATGCGGCCGATCTTGTCAATATTATAATATCTTACATTGTTATTTTATCGGAGGTGACATGGGAGGTATCTGTCATGTCACCTCTGATTCGGCAGTTTTTAATAAAATTCTATGGCATTTTGGTGTATTTCGATCTCGTTATTAGGTTTACATATTATAAATAATATATAAAGAATACATAAATGTAATGCGTGTTTTATTGTGTTAAGTTCATTTTCAATGTACCTCGAAGGTCGTGTAATGCACCAGATCTGTGAATGTTTATACTGCTAGTAGCTGTTACCCGCGGCTTCGCCCGCGTGGATGTCGGAAAGTATCTCACGGGAACGTGCTACCGGGATTAAAAGTAAATATAAAATATGTATTATTTATAAAATATAAAGATGGTATTTTTTTGTTTTTCTAAACGTTTAAAAAATAATATTACAATCTTCATAATTTATTTATATTCGTGCCAAGTTTCAAGGTTATTTACTCCGGGAATAAGATTTTTCATACAAACTTTTATCCCGTATTTGACTCCCTTGGAGGTTGAATTTCGAAAAATAATTTCTAGCTTTCTAGGTCCAAGTGGCTGGGCGTTGATGATCAGTCAGTCAGGAGTTTTCTTTGATTTATATAGATTAGTAATCTATTTTGCTCAATGAATAAGAAATATATTTTTACAATCGTAACAAATAGGTACATTATTTTATTTAAAATGGAGTCGTATTTGCTTTTGATATTATTACTTATGTATTTTATAAAATGATACCTATCTAAATTGTAAAACGGAAAGCTTCAAAAGGAATGCTTAAAGGGCAACAAAGTTTGGTATCGAACAACAATTTGACTTGCATGTTGTTTTGATAAAGTTGCTCTCCTGAGTCCTGAGGTGCTCGAATAACTGAGCATAACGGAGCTGAATAAAAGTGAAATAGTCAGATTCCAACATTCAACTTTCTGAACACAAAGAGAGAATATTAAGTCAATTGTATTGTCAGGGGGCACCGGAGCGCCTGTCCTAATACAAAAGGAACTTTTCTGTCGACTATAATGATGTAGGTATGTGTAATGTGCAGGGCTCAAAGGAAAATACCTGTGGAAAATACAGTGTGATGCCTGTGCACGGTGCAGTGGGCTGACAGGGGGTGAAGGCCTGCAAAACATTTAATGAATAGGCAATGCGCTGAGTGTAGCGACGCATGCTGCAGCGCCGCCGGGCCGCCGCGCCAGTGCTCGCATATTGTAATGAGAGCGACGCGCGACGTGCTCACACTCGTCTCACACATATTTTATAGTCACTCATTTACATGAACCGTTACATTTTATGGGCAATTCACGCGGACAAATACGAAATTGTTTAGTCAATATAAAAGTCTGGACTCGCTTCGGAACGAATCGTTCGGACCCGAATTTCCGTCGATAAAAAGTTGTACAATTTGTTTTTATTATTATGGTTGCTCGGGCCGGCAGCCACGTGGCTGCTTCGCGACGGGAGTAGGCAGCATGGGCAGACGTGCAGCTCCACTGTAAGACGTGCCCGGTCTATTTGTTAGGTATCTATTATGATCAGCTGCACATATTTGTAGTCGCTCTAAATAAATACAAGTGAAGGGAGAGTACAGAGGTCTCACTTAGTCTTAGCCAACAGGAACCATATAGACGTGGACGAAGGATATAAATAATAATATAATTATGATGAAAGCAATTGAACATTCGTTCCGTGTGGTGCCGGACTTAAAGAATAGCAGTACCTACCCTATTTCTTCCTATGGGTGTCGTAAAAGGCGACTAAGGCACTTACTAGAGAATGGGCAGCAGCGTTCTCTATGCATTTTTAAAACCATACTGCGATCGCCAACCCTCCTGCCAAGCGTGGCAATTATGGCAACCCCCCCTCCCCCCAAATGACAAGCACTAAAAAGAAATGGCCCCTAGTGCCCGGCGGTCCACCTACCCTTGGCTACGGTAGTGGTCAAGGCCACGGTGAGGCAATGGGTGCGGCTACCACAATCACTGGAGACTGGACCTGGCATCATACAACGCGCGTACACTTCGGACTGACGAGAAGATCATCGAACTCGAGGAAGAATTGAGCAGATTACGATAGGGTATAGTAGGGTTATCTGAAGTCTGAAGAGGAGGACTCGATAATCCTCTAATACGGGAACTTACTCTATTTCCGGGAGGGTGACCACTTGCAGTCCCAAGGTGGTGTCGGGTTTATCATCCATAAGTCCGGTGAGCAACGTGGTGAAGATCGAGAGTGTGTCGACCAGGGTGGTGTACCTTATACTCAGAATATCCGCAAGATATTCGCTGAAGGTCGTTCAGGTTTACGCCCCGACCTCGTCACACCCCAATGATGAGGTGGATACTATGTATGACGATATTTCTAGAGCCTGCATGGCTCTAAAACTTACTTCACCGTTGTCATGGGGGACTCAACGCGAAACTGGGCAAAAGAAGCGATGATGGCCTGCGAGTGGCGATTTGGAGTTAGCCTACGGAACCAACGGAGTCATCTACTGGCCAGTTTTATGGAGAAGGAAGGCCTCTTTATGATGAACTTCTTCTTCAGAAAACGTAAGTACAGAAAGTAGACTTGGCAGACCCCTGATGGTGGAACAAAAAATGAGATGGACTTCATTATGTCGACGAAGATGTCTCCGTGACCAACGCGGTGAAAACCGGAACTGATCACCGCATGGTAAGAGGCACATTGAACTTAAATATGTTTCTTTCCATACGGTCGAGTCCAAGATTTTCAAGACCCGCCCTACAAATAGAAATAAGAAGCTCTCTGATCCTACTATACAGCTCATGAAGGAGAGGCGTGAGATGATCCTGCAGTCTTCAGACGATGCGCTCAAGTACCGGCAGCTTAATAGACGGATCTCTAAGTCCTTGAAAACCCACCTTCACCGCTTTAGTGCAGACCGAAGGACGCGATAGAGCGGAATAAGGGCTCCAAGGTCTTTGCAAGAGATCTGTCTATTGAGCAGAGTCAGCTTGCGAAACTGAAGACCGATGATGGCAGGATCGTATCCGCAAAACCTGAACTATTGTCATCTTATTGTCATCTGGTTGAATCTGCTATTCGAATGACTAGCACGTTCATTAAATGCCGGCATCCAATTAAATAGCTGAAAAACAACTAGCCAAGTCATTGAGCACAATGCTTAACCAGATGGCTGAATGTCGTGTAGTTAGTTGTCTAGGTAAACTGGGTGAAATAGCTTAGGTTAGGTTAGAACCATAGTTCTAAGCTATTTCACCCAGTTTTGAACTCAGTTGGTCATAACCAACCGCGCGCGAGCCGAGCGAGCGCTATTTCCAAGTTGCTCGCAGAAAATTTTCACCATTTGAATCACTTGGCTGAGTTATGGTCAGTCATCTTTAAAGGGCTGACTTTCAATACGCCAAGTTGTTAAACGTTGAATGATACTAATTCAATTAACTATCGGCCTAGGCATCCAATTGGAAGCCGGCTTTTAATGAACGGCAATTTAACCAGATTACTGCGACATATATATATGTATATATATATATATATACCTACCAATATTATTATAAGAGTCTTTTCTCCATCAGCGGTCGGACATCTTATATTTCCTCAGGAAGGACACGTGGTCACAGGCACACAACGCTTCCAGCGGGTCACCGCCTGATCTGTGGCCGGCCCATCGTCCCAGTAACAAGTAAGTTTGCCCCTTTAGAGCAGATCGTCGATTACTCTGTATCTTTTAACGAGTACCTACCCGACTGGTCCGGAGCCGGACCGATTCGTCTGCCGACGACCGACACAATTTGTGAACATTCCACGAACTTAATAATCAATGCGTTTTCCTTAAACGGCTCGTTTATTTTCCGCCGGCGCGCGGCGCGGTGCGGCGTCGCATAAGCCTAGGTTCGCACGGACGTATTTTCATCGCGGCGATTTTTTTTCGTACAATGTTTTTTCGTTTCAACTCTCGGTATGGAGCCGAGCATTGAGAATCCAACAGAGCGCATCCAGCGCGTCAAGTAAACACACACACACACTGCTGCATACACATGTGTGCTACAGTGTCTGTGAATAATTCTGTTTTTCATTAAGTTGGATCATATTTAAGTAGGTTCCATAAAATCAATCTGCCTAGCCTTTTCCCAACTATCTTGGGGTTGATTTACAGTCTAACCTGAAGCAGTTGTATACCGGTATATCACATGGAGCGAATGCTTATCTTAGGTATCTCCACAACCCAGTTACTGGGTAACACGATACCCCTCGGTAAGACTGGTTGTCAGACGCTTGGGCTTCTGAATACCCGTAACGACTATCAAAAATCTACGAATGACAACCGGGAGCAACGGCTCGACGTGCTATTCGAGACACGGAGTGGTCTTGATATGTAATGGATGGGCATCCACGAGCCGACCGCGGCAAGCGTAGCTTGACCTTCGATCGAGCCGTGCGGCTGTGTCATTTAACCCCTTTCCATAAAATACCTGCAATTATCTTGTATGAGAATAGGCTGCTTTGTCGCTGTCAATAGTCTTCTGTAAATAACTATCTTTCAACTAGACATAAGTATGCATTTCCACAAATTCCCACAATTCAGAAAACACTCCATCATGAATCGGGAACTTCATTACGCATACAAGAGCCTAGATCGAGTATATATAGCGTTGTTCAAGTAGTTGGTTCAACAAGCTTATACGGGGCCCCTCTATTATGTAATGTTATTGGACAGGAGCCGGAGTATGGTACTCGAGATATCTGTACGAGCGGGGGCAGCGAGCAGCGGCGGCGGTGTGTACAATACGCGAACGAGTGTCCGCGCATTGAGAGATGACCTGCTGGGCTTCACGTACTACTTACGACACGTCCGCGATTTATTCGAACATTTCTCCGTTTTACAATCGGTATTACAAAGACGTCAGCTGGTGGACGACTGACATTAGGAAAGGCTCAGCCGCGCCAGACAGCGGCGGATAAACGACGGGAGAATGATGATAGGGGATCATCAAACTGAAGCACACGTCGTTAGTTTAGGATGAGTACACAATGAGTGAATCCAAACAAATAGCGCCACCTGACAGCCATCGTCGCGCGTCGTGTATCACGACGCACACTGTGTCACTTACACAACGGATGTGTGTGTAATATGACTGCTGATTCAACAAACGTGATCACGCGTTTTAAGACCCTTATTACACGTAGGTACCAAAATGTTATTACAAAATCGCAACATAGACTAGAATAATATTGAAGGCTATTATACCAATGTTACTGTAGTTTTACCTACTCAGAGCAGGCTGACATTATTATTAGATATCGTATTATTTTGTAAATACCAACTTCATGAAATGCCTATTAACTTCTAAGTGACGATAACCCAACGAGAAATATTTAAAACTTTTGACTTATATAACTGAGGCATCGCTAGATGTCAGATTGTAGAAAAATTAAATTGATTTTAATAATAAGATTGATTATTGCGAAGTGGCACGCTGTCGCTTAGCTAAAAAAATTGCAAAAATACGGCAACGCTTTTTGCAATATTTTTGTGATATTCAATTTTTTTTAATAATCATCTACAAAGTTTATCTCAATCAAACGAACTCACTTTCTCATTTATAATATTAGTTAGGATAGTAGCCCACCGGTATCGGGAACAGGGTCCCAGCTACCGGTGGTCAGGGCTTCTGAGAGAGGGACCTCGTAACAATACGCAATGTGTCCAGAAGTACCGCTTTCTGGATCAAGCTGGCTCCTCGTGTGTTGGTCCTTCAGGGCTTTACACAGGTGGCAAATTGAAAATCCCTTCTATACTGTAAAATAATTCCTTCCGTTTAAATCTAAATGATATAATTGTACCTGCACCAAAAATTTGCATGTGTTATGATTGAATATGTTAAGCTACTATTATACTCCATTGCAAGAACTATTGTCACCATATTTATCTGCAAATAAATCTTTGACTTTGACTTTGGTTGAGGCTCTTGGCTATTATGCCATTAGCTGTCACGACTATCGGCACAATGACTGCTGAATCCACATCCTACCTACATGTCGACAACCTCGCGAGCCAGGTCAAGATACTTAATCTGCTTATCTTTATCAGCTTTTACGAGGTTCTCGTCAAGCTGGACCACTATATCAATAATCATTGTATAACACTCTAATAGAAGAAAGAAAGAAAAAAAAATATTTGCGGTAAGCAGCACCCAAAGAAATAACCCAAAATAAAAAAAAGAACAATTTGGGGAAAATATGCGTCAGATCCACGTAAGACGGCCATCGCTCAGCATAATGCTGCGACCCTATGCGAAACAGCGGCCCAGCGCTCAGCGACAGCCGGCGTTAATGTTATGACATCGACCGGTGCAGCATAGGTACAATGTGATATAAACAAGATATAAAAATAAAATAAACATACAATACTCAATAATCTACATGTTTAAATAAAATATAATATTTAAAATGGCATTATTCCGTTCAGTTGGCATCGACTCGCACGCCACCGGATTAGATTAATCTGTGCGCGCAACTGTCAGAAAACTACCTTTATGACGTTTTGTTTAACATCTGGTTACCTAACAATTAACATGGCGCATTTATTTAATTCGAAATTCTAATCGATCTATCGCCAATGTCTGGCTTATCTTAATAGATTGATCCCAATACAACGTGATATTGCCATTTTTGAGAACTGGGTCGGATACGTACCTATAGTACGGTACTTCTGATTCCACAAGACTGTAACTCAAAAAAAGCTGCTAGTGGATAGTCCTGCCTACAAGATTGTGCCTATGCAAGTAGTCTCCGTTGGCCAGACGAGAACAGCCAGAAATAATGTTTCGGATTGATTCTCCCGGACGGGGGCATGCCCGACAGATGTCAACCCGGCATGGTTGACATCTGTCGTGCTGTCCTTCACAATATATTTCCGATAGTTGTTCGCCATCATAACTTCATCTATAACCGCAAAGAAAAAACCCTCGGTTTCCCCAAAGTGATCACCGAATCGCAACCAGGATAAGGACTCTAACAGGTCTATATCGGGCCCATGTAGGACCCGGCAAAATCACCCGTAAAGCTCTTTGCTCTGCCATATCTCCCTGCGGTCATTAGTATCTAATACTGTAGGTTTGCGCCAGTTCTCGTTAGCCAGGGAGAGCAGGGTGAGGCTCTTGTCCACTGAGACCACATCTCGGTGCATCCCATCCCCACTTTGGCTTCTAGGAAGTATTCCTTGAGACTGCATACCTCACGGTTGTGCAGGGTCTTAGCATTTAAGAATCCTCGACTTCCACACTTCCACGTGATATACAGTCTCATCACAAATGACAATGCTGACCCTCCTGTCCAGGACCTTCCATCTGAGTCCATTTGAGTGCCAAAAGAGTATATTAAAACAGGCATGACCCAACCGTTTCATTAAGGCACGCACCTTGTTTCCGCCTGACAAAAGACTATTTAATAGTTTATTCAGACAGTCAAAACATGAAACAATGGCTGATCCCAAGAGCGCTTCCCTCAGCGATTGTTCCCTGTCATCAGAGTTAATGCGTAACGCTTCCGACATATCCAAATACTTCAAATACTTATTAGTTTCGATTGAGGAGAGGGATCTTAGGTATATGGAATCCGAGAGTTGGGTCCCCATGGTTTCCACAATCCCCCGGCGCTTTAAGTGCATTTTGCAAATTGTTGGAGGCAAAAAGTTTTAAGTCATCCTTGCAAATGAGGTGAGATATAACCTGACCACCTCTCCTCAATCGATAAGCCTAGACCTGTACTTGCTACTGTGTAATTAAGTAATACTCGATCTATCGGAATTCGAATCGTTTTGAAACAAATTGCTAAACCATTGTTTATAAGTTTGAAAAAAAAATCTGCTCGACAACGTAAATAACGCAATGAATGTTGTTGAACTGTCAAAATGAAACAAATTTGTCGTAATCGTTCACAAAAATGTGTTGCGTAATTAGATAGCTGGACCCTCCAGCAGTGTGCTTAGAGGATTCAATTAATTTATTGATTGAGTTTGCGAAATGGTGATATTAAATGATTATTCATTTTGTTAATTTCCAGCAACAGTAGGTTTTATCAGTGATTTGTTCTACGTAAACAGACAGTCGGACTACGTAAACAGCAACGTGGATGACACTCACAACTAATTGATATCATATCCTTGACAAGATATATAGTTTCAGACTGAACATAAAGATTAGTTATGAAAACAACATGATGGTTTCGCTGCGATAAATACATGATATAAGGAGGTTGTGCGGAACATTCACGGCAACGGCAATATAAACGAGTATATTGAATACGGCGCGCAGCCGCCGACCGGTCGGCGCTGGCTGCTGTCAGCACTCCACAATACATTTAATAAATTGCCTCCAATGGAGCAAGCCTTGCCCTCTTCAATTTTATAATGTTTCCAGTATAAATAGGCCACTCAGAGCAAAGGCCCCTGATACGGAGGTTAAGAGTGAAAGAGTGAAGTCTTTTGTCCGTCCGTCACGTCGCGCGCAACATCGTGTCTTTGTTAACGTCTGATGACGTCACGGAACGTATCGGGGCTACGTCTGAAGGTGCGCGACTAATGTAGGTATCTCTGATACACATTCTGTAGGTACTCACAAAACGTCCCTCTTGCGTTGTTTTCATAACAATGCGGGTTGTCTTTAGGTGTCCTCTGTTTTCATAGGCGTTCACGGAATAAGTAATGGCAGTATGTAATTTGAAGGTTAGGTATATTTTTTCAGGGGATATAATTTTTTGGTCAAGAGACTTAGTGTCGTCACTAGATTTTAATCTATCGTTGGATAAATTGCAATAGAGCTGACGTTATTGGGACGCAAGTAATTATTTTTACTGGTTTTGACCATGTCAGCGAATGAAACTTTTTCTGCCATTGTTGGTTTAGCGCAGTTTTCTTGAATACTAGCTTTAATAGTTTCCTTGAAATTCAATCCAATTTGTGAGGTCACCTTTTTCTCTCGACACTAGTTTAGATTTTTGTATCTCGGAGCTTGGACTTCAGCTTTCCTTCCTGAGCAATGAATGGTACAAACTTCATTCAGGCATGATTCAATTGAGATCAACCAGTTACTAATCTCACTGGTATCCACTGCGTGAATTTTTCCTTCAGTCGCATGGTGAGGTATTTCAGGTTTGCTGGCAGGGCTTAGTGGTGGGATAATCCGAGTGCTGTTTTCACGTTTTGGTATACTAAATTCTTAAATGTTTCCTATAATTAATTGTTATTCACTAAAGTGATGACATAGTCATAATACACTTTTGACATCTAAAATGAGCCATTATATTTTTACCTCCTACTCATTTATTGAAAATATTGAAATCCATCCAACGGAATCCAGCCTATAGGATGCTCCGAAGGTATAAAGAATTCTACATTCAAAGATACATAGATACACATGAAAAGCATAACCCTATCTTTGCTGTCGCGCAGTCGAGTAAAAAGACTATTCCTTCTAATAATTATTATGAAATTGTGATGAACAAAACCAATTCATATGGAAATGTTAACAATAAGTACACAAATAAACTATAAAGTTAGTAAATTGGACATAATGGAGAAACAGCGGTGTGTTATGTGGATATTAGCAGGCGGCTACTCCTGCTCACGGACGCTTCTGTTCAATTAGCGCGCATCTGGCCGCGCCATTAGCTTTTTAAGCGCATTACCTAACTCGGGTGAGATGAATACACGCTATCCCACACCGTCAGCTGGAGCCAAGATACCTCAGCTTAAATCAGTTTTGTCTAAGTCCTACCAGTTCCTTGCACACTATTTCGTTTTGCAAATAAAAATTAAATTAAAAGGATTCCCTACGAATAATATTAATAGGACACTACACACCCCGAAGACATCATTATTTTGAGACAACCTCAATCGGTCCGTTGCTCAAGTGCTCACAACACCGCTACATAAACTATTCACCGTATGATATTTAAGAGCTGATAGTGCTTAGACTAATATTATATTATGATGGCTCATAATTGGTTTAATGACCCAAGTTACTGTAAGCATACCTAAGCACGGCAGTAAGATCCAAGCATTGGCTACCACACATGTGCACGGTGCGGTACATCCACGACACATTGGCTACCACGCATGTGCGCAGTGCGGTAAATCCACGACACATCGGCTACCATACATGTGCGCGGTGCGGTACATCCACGACACATCGGCTACCATACATGTGCACGGTGCGGTACATCCACGACACATCGGCCACCACACATGTGTGCGGTGCGGTACATCCACGACACATCGGCTACCATACATGTGCGCGATGCGGTACATCCACGACACATCGGCCACCACACATGTATGCGGTGCGGTACATCCACGACACATCGGCTACCATACATGTGCGCGATGCGGTACATCCACGACACATCGGCCACCACACATGTGCGTGGTGCGGTACATCCACGACACATCGGCTTCCACACATGAGCGCGGTGCGTTACATCCACGACACATCGGCTTCCACACATGTGCGCGGTGCGGTACATCCACGACACATCGGCTACCATACATGTGCGCGGTGCGGTACATCCACGACACATCGGCTACCATACATGTGCGCGGTGCGGTACATCCACGACACATCGTCTACCATACATGTGCGCGGTGCGGTACATCCACGACACATCGGCTACCATACATGTGCGCGGTGCGGTACATCCACGACACATCGGATACCATACATGTGCACGGTGCGGTACATCCATGACACATCGGCTACCATACATGTGCGCGGTGCGGTACATCCACGACACATCGGCTACCATACATATGCGCGGTGCGGTACATCCACGACACATCGGCTACCACACATATGCGCGGTATGGTACATCCACGACACTTCGGCTACCATACATGTGCGCGGTGCGGTACGTCTACGACACATTGTAACCGCGTGCTTGTGCACTTGTGAACCTGCACAATGTTATCATTCGAGATCCGCAGCGGATTGCTAAGACGGATTACTTGTCCGGTAAGCTCCGACCGGACGCGGGGCGGGCGGGGTGCGGGGGTGACCTCATCAGTGGCCACACATGTGACTGCCCCTCAACACAATGACATACTGTATTACCAAAGCGAGCCCTGGAGACCGCTGCCACTAAATAAGAAACAGAAGAACTACTCTGTACAAATCCTGAAAATGTTTGCTGATGGTGAGGTACATTGATAGCTGCTGAATATACGTGTTTCCAAACAATTAAAATCACGATGGAGGATTACATCCGGTAAGATCTGCAGCTTCTTGTTTTGATGAGAGGACATTTTCAAGTTCATGAAAATGACCTCTCATCAAAACCCATAAAAAGCGCTCCGGTGCAGTTGTTTGCCTGTACCTTGCAGAACCGCTTCTGCTCGTCGGCAATTTGACGCAGTAAGCTCTAGATTGTATAACAGTCAACAAAATCGTCAACAATTATAGCTTAACTAAACGGGAGGTTAAACATAAATTAAGTAATTGGTTGCAAACTTTAGCTTAGCTCAAACTGAGATGTTTTAACTATAAAAAGTAAAACTTGAAATTTTAGTCGATTTGAAGGTACATGTTATTTTTTTCTTTTTTACGATACTGTAATTTAATTTATTTCTCAATGTATGTTTCGATATTTAAATTTTCGCTTAATTTATTTACGTGTTGGAAGTCAATTCCTAGGCTACAAGGTTGCCCGGCTTGGGCAGAGCACCGCCGTGTCCTCGTGGAGGCGATTGGTGGCGGGGATCTCTCGCGTCCGGCCCTGGTCCAGGCCATGGTACGGAGCGAGAGGGCATGGGAGGCCGTCACCTCCTTCTGCGAAGCAGTAATGCTCGCGAAGGAGGAGGCGGAGCGCGTGAGGGAGAGGCAAATTTCGCGCCCTCACGCCCCTAGCCGCCGCAGGAGGAGACGCCCCGGGCGTCGGGAATCGATCGCAGAGCGGGAGACGTCATTTGATGATTGCCCACCCAAAAAAAAAAAAAAAAAAAAAAAAAGGCTACAAGGTTGTGTCCATGCAAGTCCTGCATCTGAAGAACCACTTACTCCCAAAGTACAAGCTTGACTCAGTTTGGGAGTTGGTATATCATTAATTATGTGCTGCTGTACAACCATCAAACACCTTAAAATTGTACTTCATAGATTAAGTTTTTGTTGTACTTTCAGAGTGAAAGAAATGTATTAATTTATTATTATTTAACAGCTGTTCTGTGTACGTAGCACGAGTTCGGACTGTATAACAATCGAGTGAACCTTCTGAGCTCACCCATGACACAGTGCTGTAGTGTGCGTCCTAATTACACCTGTCGGAGTCAGTTTACGGACTGTCGTACATTAAATAGTAATATGTTGGACCGTTGGATGGAGAGCCGACGCTCAGACAACGTTCTCTCTAAGCAAGTTTATGAGACTGAGGCAGACAACACGCGGTCGTGCTGCTGACCACGTGTTGTCTTACATCAAGAACAGTCCGCCTCTCCTTTTTTATGAGGCGTCTCGTTCCTGATTTGTCTTAGCTCTGAAACTAAATAAAATCCAATTAAGTAAGTATCATCATCATTTCAGCCGAAGCGCGTCCACTGCTGGCCGTTGGCCTCCCCGAGCACCGCCACTTCCACGGGTTCTGTGCTTCGCGCATCCAGCGGATTCCTGCGGCTTTGGCAAGTGAAAATTATCGATATTTTATCCAGATATCGACGGTGGCGCATCCCTACTAGACCGCTATTTCGCACTAATTGGAGGTCTAGTGGTGTACCTGGCGCGGTGACGACACCGGTTACGTGCAGCGGTTAATTAGCGGCAAACTATCATCTATCAGGGGCCCGCGCCCGGGTGCGGCAGTGCCCCGGCGCTGACGAGGGTCGCGCGCGCCCCATTTGTGACATCTCCTTTGTTAACGAGATGCGTGCGCTTATTCTGTTAGTGAGGCTGAACCGTCGGCGCACGACGTATCTCATGTGAGCTGAGACCCGGGTCGCACTAGAATAACATGTTGTTGTTACGTGATAGCACTGTTGTACTATTGTACCCATTTGACAGTGTCACCTAAATTAAAATGATTAGTACATTCGGTTTTGTTCGAAAATAATAAAACATTTAAAATGACACATGTATGTTTAATTTTCCTACCTGCACGCGGAGCATGACAACCATAGAAGCAATAGAAGCGGGTTTTTACGGATTTTTTCGACGGAAGACTAGAGAACATGACAGATTGTGATTGTTTATCGGTATTTTTTTCTATTCTGCCGTTTTTTTTGTGGTCACGCTAAGCATGCAGGTAATTTTTGCACGTATCATGATAAAAACAAAACATCTGCTACGATACTCCATATTTCGTGGCAGTGCTACGAAATTATAAGCTACGTCGTAGCCAACAAGCGCTACGAGTTGTACGCTACGACGTAGCTTGTACTCCACGTTTATAATGATGTAGTATCACTACGCCGTAGCTGTAAGTAATACGTCTGCGACTGGCCACTTCGTAGCAAGAAAATGTCCATCGTAGGTGCGCTACGGTAACAACGTAACAAGTCGTAGCACCGTAATGCCGTGATGTCGTAATCGTAATTTATTCGCAGACGCTTGAGGCTCAAACAATACGTTCTCCAAGTACTCGCTATATACGACCGTATGGAAATGGTATCGCCTTGTAGAGTGTGAGGTGGCGGAGTGAATACTTTTTAGTTCGCAGTTTTCGTCTTAGAATAAGTCGCTACCTATGATGGGTGTAGTATGTATTACAGAGAATGTGAAACCAGTTACTGCTACCCTGCTTTTAGCCCTCAATAACAAAAGCGTTTCCTTTAAAATAACTCACGAAAACTTAGTTTTAAAAACACAAATAGGTATTATCTAATTTTGAGTAAAGCTACGCGACGGTACGGGCGTCGGGTCGTGATGACTCACGAGGCACATCATTAATGTACGACCAATCAACATGTTCCGTTCACTCGTTCACTGAATATTAACGGATTTGTTTACGACCCGCTCTTTGTGATGGCTTGCGGCTAGAGGGTGCCTCACCAGTACAAACGTGTGTACGATTATATTGGAAAACTTTAGTCTGAGAGCGGCATGGTGGCACGGGCGCACCGCTCAAGGTAAGTGCTCTTGACTCCGTCACTTCTGACTGCTACTAATCCTAACTATATAATCCTAACTAACATTATAAATGCGAAAATGTGTTTATTTCTTTGTTTGTTACGCTTTCACGCTAAAACGGAACACGCTGAACTGATTTCGATGAAATTTGGCATACGGGTAGATCATAACCTGGAATACGACATAGGATACTTTTTATCCCGACATTCCCACGGGATCGAGAGTTATGCGAGTGAAACCGCGGGGCGCAGCTACTATTAAAAACGATCAAAGACACTGATTATAGCAGTTAGCAGGATTGATGCCCTGCGACCTCTACACATGCTCCGGAGTTGTCTCGAGTTTATGTTCACTTCCATTCCTCACAGCACACTTGTAGCGCGCCGCGGAAAGAGGCTCGTGTCACTTATTTGGAAAATGTTTTGTTTGCTATGTTTGTTGCTTCAGTGATTGCGTGAGATCGTAGTTGAAAGGCAAGACAAAGTGTTTTAAGACATTACAGTGTGCCAGCGGCTGACGGTTGAGACTTGTTAGAAGTTAACAATAGGCTCGCCATGACACCGAGTATCTACAGTACACACCTCAGGGTGTACGCTACCCATCTATTTATTGTATGCCGCATGCGCACCTCGCTTCCTCATGAGCTCATGACGCAGGATGTGTACGCTTGCCGGGGTTGGTCTGTGGATGGGTGACCATCTTTACGTACCGAGACTCCTCCGTGCCTCGGAAAGCACGTTAAGCCGTTGGTCCCGGCTGTCATTTGTGGATCTTTGACAGTCGTTACGGGTCGTCAGAAGCCCGAAAGTCTGACAACCAGTCTTACCAAGGGGTATCGTATCACCCAATTACTGGGTTGTGGAGGTCAGATAGGCAGTCGCTCCATATAAAATACTGGTATTCAGCTGCATCCGGTTAGACTGGAAGCTGACCCCAACGTAGTTGGGAAAAGGCTAGGCAGATGATGATTAGAAGCAATACTCAAACTGAAAGCATTGACTTTTCAAGAATTTGGTGAGTCAGAAATATGAAGCTAGTCGCCCATTCCAAAGCGTAGTAGGTACCTATGGAGAAGAACGGGCAAGAAACTCCACGGTACTCTTTTAAATCAAAAATTTGCTACAAAATATTGGTTACATCATTCCTTTTGAAATTTTGCATGTGAGAACAATGTAAAAAGACGTGCACGTTCGTAAAAACGTCCGTAATAAAAAGAAAAAAAAATACCAAAAATTTAAAATAAATTAAAATAAGCCATGGCAGCTAAGAGATGACCAATCCCTGACGGCGCCCGTTCACGAACATGACGCATGGATCAGCACCATTCAGCTCAACCATTTTGAAGGGAGCTAAATGAACCAACACACACGCCACCATCAGCGAGACATCTGAGTGAGCATGACATACTCACAGCCGCCAGGGCACATTGACTTGATCAATGACATACATATTACCCGGTAAATATTAGCTCTTTAGTACATAGTACTCACACCTGTACTATGCAATTATATAATACAAAAGAGATTGAGTTTATACAATACAAAGATGGTCTTACAATCTTCAGCAGCTCCATCAGTATTTTCAAAATGTTAATCGATTAGTTGTGGTTGTGGAGCAGGACTAGCAATGAGCCAAGCATTTTTATCAGTGATGTAATCCCCGAACTTTAATGTGAAATTATGTATATTTATAAAGATAAAACAAATACTTTTTGAAATAATGGTTCTATTTTGTAATTAGAACGACAATAGTAAAAAAAAAAAACTAACTAGATTCTAACTAGAATTGATATCTTATTAGAAAACAAAAGTAGACTTAATATACATAATCTGTTAGCTAATTTAATAAAGATACCTAAAACATAACTTGAAGAGAGCTACCTATCGTAATTTTAGAGATATCGTCGTTTTAATCACCACCACGTCGCGTCACAGATGTCAATTTTTTGCAAAATGGCCGCTACATTTGAAGTGATAATATGCCTGCCTACATAGTGTGCGTATTATACAAGTTTTGAATTGCGTCTCATTCAGTTGAAGTATGTGGGGAGGAATTTATTTGTAACATTTTAAAAAACAGTAGGTACCCCATGAAGGATGAGTCTACCTTAGCCAGTCTGAAACCTGGTTGTACTAATAGGTCCCTATTTCGTGTACTATAATTATGTCTATCACCTCTTTTACTAAAAAGATGTAAATTTTTTCTTACGTACATGATGTTTTCATAGATATCAATAAGGTATAGTCATGATGTTAATTATTATTATTATTATATATTTATTTAATTTAACAACATTGGTCCACTGGTTAGTACAACAAGCTTATCAACTTAGGGTTAGTATTTATTTACGAATACTGATTTAATCTAATCCTAACTATATTTAACATATCCTAACTAATATTATAAATGCGAAAGTGGGTTTGTATGTTAGTTTGTTACGCTTTCACGCTAAAACAGCTGAACAGATTTGGATGAAATTTGGCACATGAGTAGACCATGACCTGGATTACAAACACAGCTCACAAACACAGTTCATAAGAACTGATATCAGACAAATACATGATTCAATTCCCCAGGGAAGTGTTATAGGCGGCCTCCGGTTCCTCATATAAATAAATATAAATGACCTCCCCAAAACCATAGATGAGCCTTGTGTACGTTATGATTCGTGGATGATATTTCTGTTGTAAAACCTACTTATTCAACTTACTATTTGTTAGGTTTTATGAATATTTTCTAATGTCAATAAAAAAAAATGTTTTTGTACTTTGAACGTTGAATACAGCAACCATCACACACGTCTACGTTTTTCTTTTTCCTTAGCAATCCTAATATTTATTAAGGAACTCAGTCTACAATTACAACACGTTATCAGCACGAAGGGCTCTGTATCTATATTTGATCTACGATCGAACTTAAAAGAAGATTGGTGGTGAAATAATTGATACCTAGTTAACATATTGGTCATCATGTCGTCTGCAGTTCATGGTATGTCTCTAATAAATGGTATTCCGATACTTTGTAATAGAGAAGGTTACACTCTGTGGAAATTTAAAATGCGCATGTTGTTAATCCATGAAGGGTTGTGGGAAACTGTAAGCGGAGTAGTTGTCGTAGGGAGTAAGACGCCCGACGATGTACGGAAGGATGAAAAAGCTCTTTCTAAAATATGCCTTACTGTGGATGGTGCTGCTATTTCGATTGTTCGACCAGCTAAGACCGCAAAAGAAGCGTGGGATGCTCTTATGAAATCCTACGAGGATCGAAGTTTGGGTCGTAAACTGTCGTTGGAACGTAAGTTGTACAGGTACACCTTATCTGACTTTTCTGATTTAGAAGCTTACTTAACGGCAATAACTACAACTGCACTAGACCTGGCCGACATTGGCAAAACCATTGAAGATAGTTCTTTAGCAGCTATTATTTTGGGAGGTCTAACGTCTCGCTACGAGCCCTTGATAATGGCGCTTGAGAATGGGAGCGTTGAAGTCACAACAGATTTGGTAAGAAGTAAGTTATTGAGCGAAATGACGAAAGAGACTAAAGATGATGTGGCTGCGTTGCATACTAACAAGCAAGTTATTTGTTTTCGATGTAAGAAGCCAGGGCACAAGAGTCCTAATTGTCCTCTCAAAAAGAAGGAGAAAAAGGCAAAGGCGAGTTGCTCAACAGAAAGTTGTTCTAAAGATAAGGGACTGACTGTTTTTAGTTCAGGGAATATGGATGCATGTGTCACGGAATTGTTTTTGGATGGTGTCACGGGACTGGCTTTGTCTGCACCAAGTGTTCAGATGTCTGAGAAGTGGATAATCGACTCTGGTGCGTCTACTCACATGACTCCACATGCTGAATGGTTTAATAGTTACAAATCCTGTGATGGGAAGATAACTGTAGCAAATGGTAAATGTTTGCCGGCTGTGGGTTTAGGAGATGTTGATATTGACACAAAAACCAATTTTAAGAAGATTATTAATGTTGTACATGTTCCTGGCCTAGATTGTAATTTACTCTCAGTCAAAAAGGCAGTAGAGAAAGGTTTCTCGATTGTTTTTGATACGAATGGCTGTAATTTTTATAATTCTAATGATGTTTCTTTTAAAAAGGATCCTGTTTTACATGGTTCTAATTGTGGTGGATTGTACACTTTAGATTGTACAGTAAAACCGCAAGGTATTTCAGCTTATAATGTTTACACTAATTTGTCCCAGTTTCAGCTTTGGCATAAGCGTCTAGGACATCTCTGCCGTATTGGTATGGATCTACTCAAAAAAGGTCTAGCTGTTGGTGTAGAGTATACTGATGTTGACAAAGAACCATGCGTACCTTGTGTAGAGGCTAAACAGGCGCGGAAGCCTTTCAAAGGGATTAAGTATAAAAAGGCTTCGTCACCATTAGAATTGGTCCATACGGACGTTTGTGGTCCCATGACCACTGAATCTTTTAAAGGTAATAAATATTTCATTATTTTTGTTGATGATTATACACGTTTTATATACCTTTATTGTATGTCATCAAAGACAGAAGTTCAGAAGTTTTTTTGTGCTTTCCAAGCACTTGTTGAGAGACAGACTGGTACTAAGATTCGAACCCTTCGGTCAGACAATGGTACTGAGTATGTCAACAAGGACCTGACAGACTATTTGCAGGCTCAAGGGATACGACATGAAACGTCTGTACCATACAGCCCTCAACAAAATGGGGTAAGTGAACGTAGCAATCGTAGCATTGTGGAGAAGGCCCGTTCCTTGCTGGCACAGAGCTCTTTGTCGAAAGCTTTTTGGCAGGATGCTGTTGAGACTAGTGTTTATTTAAAGAATAGGTCACCTCATCGTGCACTTAATGGTATGACGCCATATGAAATGTGGTGTGGTAGTAAACCCGACCTGTCTAATTTAAGAGTGTTTGGTTGCCGAGCTTTAGTTCATGTGCCTTCATGTCAGAGAACTAAGCTAGACATGAAAACTTCTGAACATATCTTCGTTGGATATTCAGACGATCCAAGGAGTTATTATTTCCGTAGCGCGGAAAACCCTCGAAGGTTGATTAAGTCACGGGATATTACGTTTTTTGAAAATATTTTTTCAGGATTGAAGGACAAATCTGTTCAGCCTGAAGCTGCTGTGAGCCCTAATGTCATTAATCTTTTATTACAAACTTCTTCAGATACCACATCGCCACGGGCGATTTCTATCTCATCTGCTTCTACTTCTTCACCTACTTCAGAAAGTGTGGACATGGAGGTAGAGCAAGTTGACGATTTTGTGGACGCGATTGAAGAAGCTGGTGGGGTTTGTGACACGGAGTCTCTACATTCAGGTGAACAACGTGTTCTGTCCCTGGTTCCTTCAGTTGAACTCAACGATGCATGTCCTGAGAGAAGGTATCCTGAAAGAGTACGTAAACCTCCTGATTATTATTCATACGGCACTCACGGTGTTGATTTGTTGTGTGATGATCCAAAAAGTTATCGTGAAGCTGTTAATAGCGATGATAAATATAACTGGATCTCCGCAATGAAGGATGAGTACAACGCCTTATTGAATAAGCAGACTTGGACATTAGTGGATAAACCAAATAAAAAGGTTATTCCATGTAAATGGGTGTTCAAGATAAAGAGGGACCCGAACGGTGCAATAGTCAAGTATAAGGCGCGACTAGTTGCGAAAGGTTTTAGTCAAGTTTGGGGGACTGATTATAACGAGACTTTTGCACCTGTAGTTCGAAATTCATCTTTGCGTACCCTTATAGCGTTGGCTGCAGAAATGGATTTAAAGATTCAACACATGGATGTCGATACCGCATTCCTCAATGGGGACTTAGAGGAGGAAGTGTACATGCAACAGCCTGAGGGATTTGCTGAGCACGGGGCAGAAGGTAAAGTCTGTTTGCTCAGAAAATCCATTTATGGTTTGAAGCAGGCAGCTCGAGCCTGGAATATCAAATTGCATCAAATTCTATCGAAAATTGACTTTGCACGAACATCTGCGGAATCATGTGTTTACATAAAAAAGTTTGGTAATGAAACCTTAATACTTGCAGTCTATGTTGACGATCTAATTGTCTTTTATAAAGAAAAAAGTTCGTTTGACGCTGTCAAAAATGACTTGGAGAAATTTTTCTCGCTAAAAGATTTGGGTGCATTGTCGTATTGTTTAGGCTTAAATGTTAACCGTGTTGACGATAAAATTGTGGTCAGTCAGAAGACCTATATCCAGTCAGTGTTGGAGCGGTTTAATATGCGAGATTGCAAGGAAATGTCTACACCTTTGGAGAATAACAAATTGGAGAAAGGTAATCCAACATCTCTTGGTGAATATCCTTACCAAAACTTGGTAGGATGTCTCATGTACCTAGCTGTTAATACGAGACCCGATATAGCTTATGCCACAAGCTATTTAAGTCAGTTTAATAACTGTCATGATAAGAGACATTGGTTGGCCGCTAAAAGGGTGTTACAGTATTTGAAAGGTACTATGGATTACTGTATTACTTACAGAAAAGTCGGTGGACGTCTGTGTGGATACACGGATGCTGACTGGGCGAACTGTGTACATGACCGTCGGTCGTACACTGGTTATTACTACATGCTAGCAGGTGGACCTATTAGTTGGGAGTGTAAGAAGCAGCCGACGGTAGCCTTATCGTCTACAGAAGCTGAGTATATGTCCTTGAGCAGTGCTGCAAAGGAGGCTATTTTCCTCAGACGGTTAGTGTATGACATTACTGGTTTTGCTCATAGGGTGTTGCTATACAACGATAGTCAAAGTGCACAGAAAATTGTGCTCAATCCTATCCACCACAATAGAACTAAACATATTGATACGAGATATCATTTTATTCGTGAAAAGGTTACTGAGGGTCTTATAGATATAAAGTTCATACCTACGGATAAAATGACAGCCGATGTTTTAACCAAGCCCTTAAGGCGCATAAATCATCTTAGGTGCGTTGTTAATATGGGTTTAATGATAAATGAGTAGAATATTTTTTCTATTTATTTATTTTTCGTCGGTTTATGTTTTATATTTTTGTTTAGTCTGGTAGTAATGTTTTATTTTATTCTATTGTGTTCAGCATTACTACTTTATCTTTTTATTGCCATTAAGGGCGGATGTTGTAAAACCTACTTATTCAACTTACTATTTGTTAGGTTTTATGAATATTTTCTAATGTCAATAAAAAATATTTTTTTGTACTTTGAACGTTGAATACAGCAACCATCACACACGTCTACGTTTTTCTTTTTCCTTAGCAATCCTAATATTTATTAAGGAACTCAGTCTACAATTACAACAATTTCGCCCCTCACCTCATGCCCAACAAATGAAATGAAACACTTGCCACCATTCTTAATAAATCGATAAAGGAGATTGCCCGATTTGTAAGGAAAGTTGGGTCCCACTGGAAAATTGTTGTGCCCTGAAGATTTTTATTTTAAATAGTAGTAAAAACATAGTATTTTCATAATCAGAAACCATTTTTCATTTATTCACCCTGGTTCATGAGATATCATTGTTTTTCTGTTGTAGCACTAAGAGTCAAATATCTCACAAAGAACAGCACTAATATCTCACAAAACGTAATGCACTCCAGGAACTTAATAGCTCAACTCGGTAGTAGAAAACTAAGTAAAAGATTACGGAATTCAAAACTCAAAGTATCTAAACAAAGCAATGACGCACGTAACGAACCACAGAACATACGTAAGTATCTCTATGTAGTCTGTGCGCAGAACGAAGTCTGCGAGTTCTGTGACATGCACAAGTAAATGTTGCCAGTTTTTTTTTAAAATAATCTATTAATAAATTGTTATAGATCAATCGATAAAAACTACTTTTCTACTAAGGAGTTATCTAAATAAACATGGCTATCATTTTTGTGTCTATTACTTTTCTGAACATTTATTATTTATCAATGAGTATTATGAGTTTAAGCAACCTCATTGTCCTCCTTATTGTCATCGTTCCATCGGTTTTACTCGCATCGACTATGAGCATTGTTTATTTATCCAATAGTGTTCGTCATCAAGAATACTTTACATAAACTCATATTTGACGTACACGTATTGTTGTTCATTTCAGATATATATGGTACAATAATACGTATAAAAGGACAACATCATTCTATCTCATCGTCCTAAAACAAAATACTAACACAGTAGCGTTGAAGTTGTCAAATGTTGAGATCTAATTGAGATATAAACTGCCTATAGGCTATATTTAATTAAATAAAAAATAATAGTTTTTTTAATTATTTAATATCGTTTTAATTAATATCGATTACTCAATTGATTAAAAGATAGCATTAGTTATTAAATTCTTTGATACCTGGCAACTTTTTTTATATGCCAATCAAACCACAGACTACATTGAATCAAACGGATGTCGACGTTATGTTTAACTATTAATTAACTTTAACTTTATTCCCAGGATGAAATAAATTGTATAAAAAATACCCTGTACAAAAAAAAAATAGTTATATTTTTTGGTTATTATTAAAATCAGGCACCGGATACCACAAAAGGGACCTGCTCCGTGGCAATCTCCTTTGAGTGAGCATAATCTCGAAATTAACTTTACCAAAACCAAATTTCAAACCTTTCATCCTGTACAGAAAAGCCGATTAAATATAAACTTTGCATAAAAATCATCATAACTTTGAAACGGTTAACTATTTCACTCTCCTAGGTTTGACAATAAACACACATAAACTGGAAGGAACACATACAGCAGGTTATTTCAAAATTTTCTTTCAACCTACGCGAAATTAAAAAAAACTACCAACCTACAAACTGCGCTAGTAACATACTACACGCCCATGCTTGATTTGATGGCATGATCGTGTTAGTCGGGGGGCTACCACCAGCTCATATAGCAGTAAATCTTACTTTGAATTTTTGCACCATGACGTCCTTAAAATATGCGTTATGTTGTTGAAACAATATTATTTTCATAGTGGTTTTTGTGACGTCCACCAGCATCCTAAACGCATTGTTGTATTGAACGCAGAGAGCGCTTTACGATCTTTGCGTATATCTAGCCCACAGGCTGCACGTGTAAAAAGCAGTTCAGTAGGCTCGAAAGAGCGTGATTTTAACAGGAAGTGAGCATCGAGCAAACCTGCGAGCCAGCATGTTCGCTCTAACCGACAACGCCCTCCGCTCCCGTTCAATTTCATCATCATCTTTGAGGTCGGGAGTCAATATATGACCAAGATATTGAAACCTGTAGACTCTCTGCAAAAGTGTACCATAAAGCACTATAGGCGGTACTGCATCAGGACGTTTACCCCCAGCCTCAAAGACATGACCTCTGACTTCTTGGTGTTGTATGCCAAGCGATGAACTTTAGCATACGCCTCACATTGAGCAACCAATTTCCTCAGGCCGCAGACTGACGCACTCAGCAGTACCATGTCGTCCGCGTAACTGATATTACTGACGCAGGTACCGTCTATATAGCATCCGAGCCTGGTACTGCTGAGCTCGCCAATCAACTCGTTCACAAAGTTTAAAGGTTGAAAATCGTGGCTGAGCTCAATCCCCCCTGAATTTTTTATTATAACCAGAGCAGAGCTCGGTAGCCCAGGGACTAATAACGGAACATTATAATAAGTATTAATTTAAACTATAAAACTTTATTAAACTATATTAAATACACTAATAGCAATACAAGATATTTAAACGAATAATTAAATAAGAAATAATATAAAAAATAGGTTGACCTACACATATTATTTATTCTGAGAATAAATAATTGAGTGAGAATAATAACAAACAACAACAACGAATACCGTTGTTAAAAATAAATAAAATGGAGATAGACAAGAAATAATATAAATATTTAGTAATGAGCTCCCTCTCCCCTACTTATTTAAAATGTTGCTGTGCCCGACAAGGTCCACAATTGTTTGCTACGCTTTCGCGTAAAACGGCTGAGTGGAGTTGGATGAAATTTGGCACATGGGTAGAGCATGACCTGAGTTAGGACAAAGGCTACTTTTTATGCCGATATTCCTACGGGATCGAGCCTTATGCGGGTGAAACCGCGGGTCGTAGCTAGTGTTATAATATATGCTGTACAAATAAATACATCTTAACTCCATGCCACTCTGCTCATAACTTGAACACAACGATACAGAATCTCGTTCACGTCAGTACTTACATCAAATGGTCACAGAAACGTAAGGTAACTAAACCTAAGATTGACTGGTAGAAAATGCCTCAGGCGGAATTAATTCCGCCTTTGTACAGTATTTTTTGACTTGTGCATAAATAAAAACTTTTTCACAAAAAATAAAACCGACTTCCAAAAAAAACACTACAAAGTGAAAAATAACTTTGATTTCGGAAGTCGGTGTCTTTCGGGTTTTATTTTCGTTTTTTTGCCACCGACTTCCGAAATCAAAGTTATTTTTCACTTTGTAGTGTTTTTTTTGGAAGTCGGTTTTATTTTTTGTGAAAAAGTTTTTATTTTTCACTTTTTAGTTGTGGTACCTACACAAAACCCCCACAAAAATTTTAATACCCATTACCTGCTATGTACATTACAGTGACAGGAACTATTAGAATATCGTCCACATATACTAGATGGGAAAAATACGTATTATTGAAGCTAACTCAAAAACCCCTCATCAGATCTTGACCAAATTAATATGGGACCACCTCAGGAGTATACCCTTACGAATAAAAAAAGAATTTTCAAAATCGGTTGATAATTGGCGGAGAAATCGGTGAACATACATAAAAAAAAAAAAAAAAAAAAAAAATACATACAGTCGAACATATAACCTCCTCCTTTTTTTGAAGTCGGTTAATAAATAAACGTAAGCAATGATCTCTGTACGTTTGATCCAAACGGAGCATGTGGCCGTGTGCTCTGCCTGAAGGGAAATACGTCCCATTCCCTTATATTTCTGTAGTTAGGTACTTCAAGTACCTATGATAGCGTTACGTTGCTCTGGTGTTCGCTTTCGAGACTGCTGAGCGTGGGGGTTTGATTTCCAGGTCGGGCAGTAGTGTTGGATGGGCTGTCACATCAGGAATTTCTCAGTAGCAGCCCGTAGCCGGGCTAGCGCTCGGTTGACGGCTCGCCTCCTATTACATGCGAGTTCAATGGGAATACAGGCGAGGTTGCAGGTTGTATGCTGTTATTATAAGTCCAAACAGAATGTAATAGACATTGTTAATTAATGTGTATTTAATCCGTGACGGCCGACCGACTACCGGCGCTAATCCGCCGACATCGCACAATCCACTCCGGAGATAGCCCCCCCCCCCCCCACCGCGGAGAGCGGAGAGAGGGGGCAACAGGGTCAAAGGGCCCACCGCGCCAGAGCGCCCCACTCTCCCCGCGACCACTTTTTTTACTCGAGCAGAATTATTAAGCACGGACAAGTCATTCCGTTTACAAATTGATGCACGGGAGAGCCACCTCGAAGGGCTCACTGTAACTCATCACAGGTGAGTTAGTAGCTTAACTTTCAAATGTGACTGCTGCGCCGTTTATACCTTCATGCTGTTTCAAAAAAAACTGTAATATTGACATTCGTTTATATCTCGCCACTAGCACCCGACGGTCCTGCCGGCCACGCGGCCACGCGGCCACGCGGCGGCGGCGGTCGATTCATTTCATTTGTTACTGCTCCCTTTGATGTCTCCATTATCTGCCTATCTACAGAGCACTAACGGTAAAACAAAATGAACATTTAGCGGTTGAATGTTGTAAGAATTTTCCTGCAGAAATCCTAGTTCCAATAATTTACTATACTTGAAAAATTATCTCAATCGAACATCCGGGTGAATCGGAAAGTTCCGACGGCGTCGAAGGGGTTATGAAGCGCGCGGCGATAGCGGAGGGCATGCGGGGTTGCGGTGGTGGGGGAAGCGGTGGTAGATTATCCGACCATTTCAAGGAAATGCCTTTAAAATATTCTTGAGTGGCCGAACTTGGTAATCCTCGCCCCGGATGCTTGCCCATGAACCAGGGCTCCGTCCGGGCACTCCGGGCTCCGACGCACAGATCGGAACGAGTGTTATTAGCACTCACACATTTTTAGTAATCTTCCATGTGCGTCACGTTTTTCATTTACCCGGTTTAAAATTAAATTCATTGTCTTTGATTTATTATTTTTGTAACACATTACGTCTAACACCTAATATATTGTACATCAACATAACACGCGTTTTAGAATATTATAATTTGAATGATACAATATAAAATATCATTAAAATTATAATATTCTAAAACGCGTCCTTCAGTAAATCTACCTACGATACAGACTTAACTGATAGTTGCGATAGATCGTACACGTAGGTATATAATATATGTATGTAGTTACTGTTAAGCAGATTACGAGATAAGCGGACCCACACACGAGCACATATCATAGAGGTTACTTATGTAGGCGCTTAACTCAATCATCGACTAAATGCTATCTCAACTCAACTCAAGTGAAGCCGACGTGCGCGGGGGTCGGGAGAGCAGGCGCCACTCATCCCGGATTTCACAAATTAGCTCGAGTCAAATCCGCGGCGTCCGGATCGGGACCTCCGGGCTTTTCTTAGGATTTCCGGGACTGCTTCCAAAAAAAACATTCCTGACAAATGCGAAATGTTCCTGCGGCCACCGGGAGCTGGTTGTATTCCGACACAGACTCAGTTCGTCGCAGACAATGTACAATAGCAATCGTGCTTTTAAAAACCGGCCAAATGCGAGTCGGACTCACACACGAAGGGTTCCGTACCACTGTACAATATTTAGCAAATAAATGAAAATACAAAACAAAGAATATGTTTCATCATAATAAAAACGCAAAGATTTTGTATTTCATAATGATACCGTGAATTACAAAGTATTTTTTATGCAATTGCCAAAATCGCTCATATTTTTAAATAAAATATCTTATGAATCGGCTTTTTTAATATTTGTTGATTATATACAGTAAGATGATATTTATGATATAGAAGTCTCAAATTCCTAACTTGTTTAGTTGTTACGATAGAGCACGTACAAAAATGGTCTGACAACTTGTACGACCCCCAATTACTTCATTTAAAAAAATATATATATTTTTACTCTACTCGATGAGCTCTAGACAAAAGTGTATTTTATGGGACCCTTTAAATTTTTAACTTTATTTAATTTTCATTATGTTTTGTTATAGCGGCAATAGAAATACACAATCTGTGAAAATTTTAACAGTCTACCTATTACGGTTCATGATATACAGCCCGCTGACAGACAGACAGACAGACAGCGGAGGCTTAGTGATAGGGTTCCGTTAGGCACCCTTCGGGTACGGAACCGTAATAAAGTGACCATGAGCCATGACAGCTACTTTTGAGAATAATATTTTAAAAAGTTCGTTGAAGGCCGCTCCGCGACATCGAAGGGCTAGTTTCTTAATTAAAAACGTTCTCAACAATGGCATCGAAAACTTAAATAAGATGTCAACTAATCATCAGAAAATGCATAACAGAGTTGTCGCGTGCAGCGAATGGGTTGACTTTGCAGGCATTAGCATTGCAGAGCAGCATTTCTTATTAAGTTCAGTTACTGTAGCGAGCGCGCACCGGACACGCAGTATCTCAATATTTAATTTATCAATTTTTAATTAAGAGCACCGTTTTATAAATAAATCCTCGCTTCCACTTTGTTTAATCGCTTCGAGGAAATATTGGTTGTCTTTTTAATTTCCATGCCATTGACTTCAATAAATCTCATTTCTTGAAAAGAGCAACTATTTCCCGCACCCTTTCTCGGGCCCCGCGAGCATCCCTCATGCGGGCCGCGCTCGTCCGCACAAAACTCGCGAGATTTATAGACTTTCGTCGCACAATGGACACCATTCACTTCAATACTCCCAGGCTGTTTATTCGTTGTGTTTATCACAATACATCACCGAACTCATTGTATACACTCCTCTTCACTATCGGAACGTTTATCAAGAGGCCGCTTCTTGAGAGCTCTACCGCCGTCAGTAACTTATGATCCTGAATTGCCTCTTTACTGAATAGGTACTTCAATATTTATATGCAAGGTCGGTACCTAATCTAAACTTCGCGGAGCAATGTTTTGTAAGTGATTCACGCGGAGAGCGGACACAGGGGAATAGTGGGCAGGATTGACTATTTACAAGCTATTTGCAGTAATTACATGAAACAGCTATTTTCTTCAATAAGTAGAACTGTTAGAGTAGCTAAGTATATACATATTGTAGCGCAATAAAAATGCAGCTTCACAATTTTTACACGGCTAGCGGCTGTTCAAATAGTAATGATAATCGGTCATTGTTATTTTTGCTCGGCGCCTGTGGGCCCTAGCGTGATGTTAACTAACATGTACCTTCCTCAAGAATTGAGCTCTCACACTCAAAGATTGTTTTCAACTCCGACTAGTAGTTCCAGAGATTAGCACGTTCAAACATACAAAAACACTAGTATCATAAAAAAACAAGAAAAAATAATGCATGGATTCGTATGACTGGAGTCGCGGAATAGGTAATTTCATAATTTTTGTCTTAAGGCGGTAATACTAAGCGACTTTTAATGATTGTATACTGAAGATCACGCATACAGGGTGTTTGGCGCATGGACCGACACAATTTTTTCAGGGATTTGGGAGGTCATTAGCTAGGTTCTACCCATACACCCTTTGTCCCAAATGTCACGGTTGGTTACATATGATTATTTTTTTTTAATGAAAAAAATTCCCAAAATGTGTCCTTTAATTTGAAATAACTTTTTTGTTTGTGGGTGTAGTGGCACAAAACAAATTTTGTTGCATTCTCCAAAGTCCTTTAAATCTAAAAACATCTTTGTTTTATACAACTGGTTTCAAGAAAATTCCTTACAAGCTTCCAAAGTTAATTTTTGTACTTAATGAATGAAATTTTACAACTTCTAAATTAATTATAAAAAAAAACTAAAAGCTATTTTGAACTTAGCTAGAACCTAGCTAATGACCTCCCAAATCCCTGAAAAAATTGTGTGGGTCCATGCGCCAAACACCCTGTATACGAGCAGTGTTAATGATTTGGAAACAAAAAAGTTAATCAAGAGCATTTTATTAATAACTTAGTCTGTGAATATTTTAGATTATGTTTATACCACGGATATCGATGGGTATCTATGGTTTATACGTATTACATAGTGTAATAAATTTGTAAAGTTCTTTCTAACGCGGATATAAAACGGAGAATCACGCAAAAACGATCAAGCGTATTTTTGTAAAAACTTCACTATTTAAAAGATAATTGAATTATTTATCTTTTAATAAAACACGTATACGTATACATATTATGTATAATAAATTAATAATGAGTTTAATTTGGGACAGCGATCCTTGATGGGCGAGTCCTATTGCTGGCTGGACGTGCGACGCGTTGCGTGACCTCAGCACAGAACACGCAAGCTTATTATTGTTTTATGCTCGCTGGCATTTAACGGTGTCTTATAAAGGATTTACAAAAAAACAACCGGAACATCAGATGGTAAATTTTTGTTAGATATTTGGTCTCGGAGCCCACGAAACGATTGAATCGGCATTAGGCGTACACTAATTACGTAAAGAACACGTAAATATCTATATATCTATATAAATATAAATTAATCCCTAAATGTGTTGCTAAGCGCAAAAGTCGAGAACAGCTGGACCAATTTAGCAATTTTTTTAAAAATATTCCTTGATGTCCGAAGAAACTTCTTATGAACAGAAAAATTTGAAAAAATCGTCCGGAAAACCATAAAAACCTCACTTTTCTTTTTCCATAAAAAAACTGTTACAAAATAAAAGACGTCGGTCGGGTCAGCTAGGTAGGTGTCGGTAGGGTAGGTATGTAGGTAGGAAGGGTACCTACCCACCTACCTACTTCTATGTAGGTAGGAAGGAAGGTATATAGGTAGGGTAGGTTAGGTAGGTATGTAAGTAGGTAGGTAGGTATGTATGTAAGTAGGTAGGTATGTATTTAAGTAGGTAAGTTGGTATGTAGTAGGTAGGTAGGTTTAGGAAGGTAGGTTAGGTAGGGAGGTGCGCCGTAGATAATTACTTAGTGCTACCCGTGCGAAGCCGGGGCGGGCAGCTAGTTATCGAATAAAGATGAACTTAAGTTATCCCCGTATAGTTAGTCCTAGTTTTTTTACAGAAAAAATCATGTATGCTAAAATATCAAGTCTACGAGCAAGCGTGGAGGCTTAAAAAGAAGCCGTTCCTGGTGGATTGCATCCTGAGCCTCAACAACACCGTGGGCGGTATGTGATAGGTGGCAGGACGTTCAGCAAACTGGGGCTTCAGAGCGCCTGGGTAACACCACAGACCAAACCGTGGAAGGAACTCATCGGTGTCGTGTTCCTCGTCATGCGGTTGGTACAAAGAAGCGCCTGTTGGGTATTCCAATACGGTAACGGTAAACCGGTTTTTACACTTACGACAAATAAAAAAGGTTTATAGGCTCCCGCAAACAGGCGCGACGCGACTCTAATAAAACAATTTCTAAGAAAACTTCACGGTAGAATAATTACCGGTATAGTGTCGCACGACAAGTCGCGCCAGTCTGCACGAAACTTTAGACCAGGAAAAAAACTAACGCTTACGTTGAGAGGTGGGAGAGCAACAGAAAGAATATAAGTGCCTAATAAGAGGATTTGAGGAACATAACACACCATTAAACATGTGTATTACGAGTAGTTAAATTTTATTTTGAGGAAGCCTAAAAACTTTTTTTTAATTCAATTATGGAATTTTATTTTTATATAATTTATTTGATATGCTTGGAGACTCGCTTGCCCAAATTCAGATCCACCTAACAACCAATTTTCCCAGAGACGGTGGGATGAGCCGCTCTGCAGAGTAGTACAGAACAATTTACTTGACACTTCTGCTACTGCTGCGGAGCAGAAAATATTTTATACAAAACAAAGAGATAATTATGCAAACAAGCTTTTTTAAATACTTTTACAATAAGCCAGGCAAGGGGTAGATAATGTTGCGGGAAAGTCCGAAAGGGATACCGTGGCCCCCTGGCATTGCACAGCTGACAACAAGAGAAGGAACAAACAAAAAACAAAAAGTTTTTTTCTTTTTTATCTTTGTGAATGTTTGATTATTATTTAGTTTGATTATTATTATTTTTATTTTATTATTTGTTTTGAATTTATATTTTATTTTATAATTTTTAATAATTTTTTCATCACATTTTTATATTATTAACCAAGTTATAAACGACATAGGAGGAACCAGGATATATCATGTTTAACCAAGTATTCAAACTTTTTATACAAATAATCGAAACCTATAGTTTGTTTTATAAACCACTTACAATCTTGATTAACCAGAGCTTTGAAGATGGCCAATTCCCAGACTCACTCAAAACGTCACTAGTTAAACCCATTCACAAAAAAGATGACACTACCACCCCAAACAACTACAGACCCATTGCCCTTCTACCAACCTTTTCCAAAGTTTTTGAGAAGGCGATGTGCAATCGGTTATAAATTTCTTAGAAAAATATAATATATTAGACGATTCACAAAACGGTTTTAGAAAATCAAGATCCACTACAACTGCAGTCTATAAGTACACTAAAATGGCCCTACAGCATATCAACGATAAAAAACTAGCTTTAGGAGTACTATTAGACATGACGAAAGCCTATGATAAAGTTTCCTACGATATCCTTCTGACAAAACTATACGGCTCGGGAATACGAGGACCTGCCTACCAGTGGTTCAAATGTTACCTACAAAACCGTAAACAATTAGTACAAATAGACTATTACAATACCACCAACCATCACGTAGAAACAATAAGATCTAGACTGAGACCCCTAACCTGCTCAATCCCCCAGGGAAGTGTAGTAGGATGCATATTATTCTTAATCTATATAAATGACCTACCAAAATCCCTAAACACAAACCAGATTCTACCCGTACTATTTGCAGACGACATATCACTACTTATAAAGTGCGAAAATTCTGAAAATCCCCAACACATCATGGACGACACTTTAAAAATAGTAACACATTGGCTTCAAGACCACAACCTAGAAATAAACTTAAATAAAACAAAAATTATGCAGTTTAGGTCATATAAAAAATGTCCCATCCAAATTGATATCACATTTCAAAATACACCTATAGAAACGGTAGATACTTTTAAATTACTAGGCATAAATATAGATACACACCTAAATTGGAAATGTCACATAGAAGAACTAGCAACTAAATTATCAAAATTCACATATGCACTATTCCAATTAAAACATAGCACGAACATAAAAACCGCACTATCAGCATACTACGCTTATGCCTATTCGTGGCTAAGCTATGGTATTATGTTGTGGGGAAACAGCGTAAACATACAGAAGCTATTTATTTTACAAAAGAAATGTGTTAGAATCTTAGCCCAAATAAACAATAGACAAAGCTGTAAACCCTATTTCCTTAAATATAAATTACTCACGCTTCCATGTATATATTTACACGATATATGTATCTACGTATTCAAAAACATACACACATTCACTAAAGTAAAGGACATACACACTTATAACACCCGACACAAACATAACTTATACCAACCACCATCAAGACTTAAAGTACTACATCAGAGCCCACATCACATGGCAATAAGAATATACAACAAGCTGCCTCAGGAGATAAAAAATGAAACTAGACTCACTCATTTAGCAATAAATTGAAAGCATATCTTTTGAAAAACTGCTACTACTCAACTGAAGAATTTTTGAATCAGAAATAAGTACTTACATAATTAAAAATTAAAAATAATAATAATTGAATAATGAAATAATTGAATAGCTAAATAATGAAATAATACAGACATACTTAAATAATTGAATAGTGAATAATTAAATAAACAAATACCTAAATACCAGACATACTTGAATGATTAACTAAATAATACAGACACACATAGCCTCGCTCACAGACATTACACACAATTAGAGTTAATTAATTATAAGAATGTGCATGCGTCAAAATGTTATGACTTAAATTATTAGATTTAATCCTACTTAATGATAGAAGGTAATTATGAATTTCATTGTGTCGTTATAGTTTAAATGTTTGCTAGTTAGCCCTCAAGTTTGCGATGCCTGGAAAAGGCCGCTAAGTTGTAAGTACCTGCATTTGTAAACAACACCGAAATGTACACTTAGTATGCAAATAAATCTTTGACTTTGACTTTGACTTTGTTTTTTTTTATTTTTTATTAATCAAAATCCGAATACATACATATGTTTAACTTTTAATTAAACATAGCACACGAACCATCGCGGGTTTAACAGTGGTACGGCCAGACACGGCAACTCGGTGCCACTACATATTATTAATTAATGAACCATTGGGTACACAGATGTATATAAATATATATGTATATTTATTTTTCCTAGGTCGCACTGAAATCTAGAAAGTATCTTTTTAACACCTTTGAGCAGTTCGTCGCATTTAATACATTACAGATTTCTTTAGGTAAATCATTCATATACGATGGTAGCATGCATTCCCACGTCCGTGCTCCACACGTGTGCAGTATCATATTCTTAGGTGTATGTTTGTATACTTGAAAAGATTATTCAATTTTTTTGAAAAAAATGATAAATGTAACAAAAATTGGTATTATTGCAAAATTTGTTATTATAATTTTTAAAAAATGCACAGGTTTTTTTTCTTATAATAAAGTGTATTGCCTCCACGTGTCCTTATCACAGATTCTAATCGGTTCCGCATAAATCTGATTAGGGCTATTAAACGGTCTTGCGGAATATTGTTCCATTCTTGTGAAATCGCTGTTCTTAAAGTAAAGTAAAGTAAATTTTATTTGCATAGATTGCAGGTACATAAAATAAGATGTTACAACAATAAGGGTGAGCCTTGTACAATCTACCTTATATTATAAGGCATGCAAACATTAATGAAATTGTTCACTAAATTGAAAATAAATTAAATAATGGAATATAAATAATTAAACATGTTTAAAACATTAGTCGGATTTTTGCTGCCACTGTAAGTTGTGGGCACAGGATTTCTCGCAAATACAGCTTTTTTTAAACTGTCCCAAACATGCTCAATGGGATTAAAATCCGGGCTGCGTGCTGGCAATGTCAACCGAAGACTCGAAATGCTGCTCTTAACAAAAGATCAACACAATAAACCAAGTTATTCAATGCTACCAGTATTTTGAAGCTAGAACAAACTACGAGTATAAGTTAGTTGGCCGTAAAGTGCCTCACAAATAACCGGCGAGTCGTTTGATAGACTCGGTTCATGGGGGCCGTAACTCAACGCAAACTTTTTTGTTTTGCATGTCGATCTCTGTGTGTGGTAATGTTCGCTTCTTACACCGCTAGCGAACGATACGAGCGAACTTTGAGCTTGAAACTTTGTCACGCAATAAATCTGACGATTAAACGACGGGAGAGGAAAACACGTTGAGTGATGGTGGCGCGTGACGGCGCGGCGTGACAGTGAGACTTTTAGCGACGTCATTAGACGAGACGTAGTGTTCGTTGGTAAGTCGTGGTCGCGAGTCGACGGCGTGTCGCGACAAGTGTCCCGCACAATACGAAAGGTTGCCGATACCGCGTCAAAAATTATTATCTGATACAAGACGTCGTTATGTTTGGTGGAATCAAATTCTGTATGAAAATAACTTTTTACGTGTTTGTTGGAACACGAAAAAATATCAAGAAAATAAATATGAAAGAAAGATATCTGCAGCGCCGGCCCTAGGGTAGAGCGAGTGGAGCGGTGGCTCGAGGCGCCACATGGCAAGGGGCGTGATCGCGACGATAGGTCGTGGTGAAGCAAATTAAAGATGAGTGGACTGTATTAACATGGATATAATATAATAGAAAGATGAATTACAAACGGTTCGGTTATAAAGTAACAAAAAAAAGGAGAATATGAAAAACGCGTAAGCGCAGCCGTGCGTGGAGGTGTGCAACAGCTGACTGGTGTGGCGCGGGGCCCGCCTTCCGTTGTACGGCCGGCTGGCTCGCCGCTGTCCCCGCACCCCTCGTTCACTGCCGCCAGCGCGCGGCGATGGTGAGAGTAGTGGTCTCAACAGGGCGCCAAAAATCCAAATACGAAAAACAATTTCCAGCGCAAAATAAAATTTTGATGATGCCTTTTGAGAAGCGCGGTTGCAGTATTGCTAGATCAGATTTTTTTTAAATCTGTAGGGTGACGATGAAAATCCGTAGATTGCCTCTAGATAAATCCGTAGATCTACAGATTTTTTTAAAGCTAGTTCTCCCTTTTTTTAAAACTAAATCTGACTTTTTTTTAAAGCTAAATCTGACTGATTCGAACTTTAAAAGAAACAGCTTTTCTTGTGTAAAGCTACATGGGTGACTGCTCTTTTTTCTACTTAATGTAATTTAAATGATATTTGCAATAAAAGTCGATTTTTGGGAATTATTATTTATTTAACATGAAACCGCAGTAAAATTTACGTGAACTGAAAGCGTCGATCGAAGCGCGCGAAAGACCATCTCGGTCTACTCTGATCAAGGGCTGGCGGCGCTATATCACTGCTCGGATTGTTGTTTACCTAAGTACGTACATACGAAACTTGTAAGTTTGGAACTTTAACAAGAATAATGAGGAAGTGCGCGCCTCCTGAACAATGGTACGTCGAAATAAAGTAGAGTAAATGCAACGTGTTTTTTACACATTTCGTACTTGCGACCTATTTGTCTCTACCTTAAAAGTGTCACGAAGACGAGCGCTAACAACTAACCAAGCGCCACACGCCACTCGCCACTCCCCACACGCCATACGCCACTCGCCACACGCCACTCGCCACTCCCCACACGCCATACGCCACTCGCCACACGCCAAACACGAGACGCTACACACGTTACCACCGGCACCGACGTGGCCCCTTGTCACAATATTACATTTTTGCGAAACAGGCACTATGTGTTGAATAAATAATATTATAACCATTTATACTTAACTTTAAAATTTTAGACAACCTACCCACATAAACCGACTTACATTCATTTTGATAATATAGCTTTGATAATAGCTCTTCAAGCCAATTCAGTAGCCTACTTTATTTCACCACTAAACAACCCTAACTTCTCCCATTTTCCCTTTAATTTCCACCTTTATTTTATTTGTCTGCCGTACCTGTTCTCACCGTTTCTTTAACCTAATTTCAGTAAAAACATCAAAGTCAAAGTCAAAGTCAAATAATTTATTTCAATTAGGCACAAAAAAGGCACTTTTGAACGTCAAACTTTACAAAAAATAATAAAACTGATTCTAGTCGCCCATTCCAAAAGGTAGTTTTCGTATGGAGAAGAATGGGCAAGAAACTCCACCGTTACTCTTTTTAAAAAAAATCATTATATCTTGTATACACTTATTATATAATTATATGTGAAGACAATGCACCTAGAATAAGATTACTATACCACGATAGGTAAAAAGAATGAAAAATGAAGGAATGACATACTTATGTGATAGATGCATGGTGCTCACATACTTACAAACATTGTAAAATTATACTATATTTCTAACATTATAATAAGTAATACTAATAATAATAAGTCAGTGTGTGAGTTCAAATAATCACAAAAATAAAATAAAATAAATGTTTAAAAAAATAAAAAATAATAATTATACAATTAAATTAGCAACCAGTTCGATTTTGTCTAGATTCTGAATTGTCCTATGGAGCAGGACCAGCATGTTTCCAAGCATTTTTATCTTGGATATAATCCTCTAATTTGTAATATGCTTGTTTACAAAGTGTACTTTTTATATGAGTTTTAAATTTTCTTTCATTTAATTCTAATATATCACAAGGTATTCTGTTGTAACATTTAACACAGTACCCCATAAAAGATGTATTTACTTTAGATAGTCTGAAAAATGGTTGAACTATTTTATCTTTATTTCTAGTATTAAAATTATGTCTATCACTTATTTTATTAAAAAGATGTAGATTTTTTCTCACATACATAATATTTGAATAAATGAATTGGCAAGGTACCGTCATAATATTAATCTTTTTAAATAGTTCCCTGAGAGATTCGCGACGACGTAGATTATAAATGGCTCTGACAGCTCTTTTTTGTAAAACAAAGATGGATTCAATGTCAGCAGCCCGACCCCACAGTAAAATGCCATACGACATAATACTGTGGAAGTAGCTAAAATAGACCAAACGCGCGGTTTCTACATCTGTTAACTGTCTTATCTTTCTAACAGCATAAGCGGCCGAGCTTAGCCGCCCCGCGAGAGATGTTATATGGGGTCCCCATTGTAATTTCTCGTCTAGCGTGATTCCAAGGAAAACTGTTTGATTAATAAATTCCAGTTTTTCTCCATTCAATACGATGTCACATTCGCTACTTCTAACATTTGGTAATTTAAATCTAATGCATTTGGTTTTTTTATTATTTAGTACCAAATTATTTACCGTAAACCAATCTTGGACCTGAACAATAGAGCTATTCACGTCGTCAAGATTTGGTGACCGTCGGTTTATTTTAAAGATCAATGATGTGTCATCTGCAAATAACACCATCTTTGGCTGATTTAGAAATATTTGGGGTAAATCATTAATATAAACTAAAAAGAGGAATGGACCCAATATCGAACCTTGAGGAACGCCCATTACCATTTCAGACCCTAATGAGTTTGTGCCGTTGACTTGAACTTTAACCTTTCTATCTTTCAGGTATGATCTTAACAAATCATGAGCTGTGTTCCTAATCCCATAGAGGTCCAGTTTCAGCAGAAGTGTCTCATGGTGTACGCAATCGAACGCCTTCGAGAGGTCGCAGAAGATTCCAATGGCATCTTGTGCTTCTTCCCAAGCGTTAAAAATGTTCTTTATTAGGGTGACACCGGCGTCAGTGGTACAGCGCCCTTTGGTGAAACCGTACTGTTGGTCATGAAAGATGGAATTTTTATTAAAGTGACGTAACATTTGATTGAGTATCAACTTTTCAAATACCTTACTGAGAACTGGCAGAATTGACACAGGCCTATAATTGTTGGGTTCCTTACTATCACCGGATTTGAACAAAGGAACTACTTTACTGTGTTTCATGAGATCCGGAAAGACGCCTTGGTCTACACTAGTGTTAAATATGAAAGCTAGATAAGGCGCAATGGTTTCGATTACTGATCTACATACTTTTACAGACATTCCCCACAGATCTTCTGTTGATTTAATTTTAAGATCTTTAAAAGCTTTTATAACAGCCTGGGGGTCTGTATGCTGAAACCTAAACTCCTGAAACCATGCCTGTGATGACCCGTAAGGCTACTGCTCAGGATATGGAGCTTAAATTGAGAACGGCCGGCCAAAAACTTGAAGCATCTAAACTCCAATATAAACAATTGTTGCAAGAGAATGATGAAAGTTAGGAGGAAGTTAAGAAGATAGTCGACAAAAACTCAAGCCTTAAACAAACACGAGCCCCTGTGGATATTCAGGAAAAAACGAGGTTTGTTTCTAGGTAAATAGGGGCCGCTGATTTCATTTTTGATGGAAAAAACACAAAAAAGTGGAAAGGGGGTTTTTTGGGTGGTAAATATCTTACCATTATCCATTACCGACTTGTAAAATATTACGATGGTAGTTGTTTTTCCTGGATTTGCTTGTGTAATTTAGGTAATACAAACAAATATAGGTATTCACATATTTTTTTTAGTTTAATACATTATATTTCTTCTGAAGCATTCGACACAGAAGGAGACTAATGTATTTCGTCTCTTCTTCTTTTCCGCCATGTTGAATGTAGTTATGGGTAGATCACTGAAATAAGCGAAATAAGCAAAGCTAAGCAAATTCAAAAATATGCATCTTACACAACCCAAAAAATACATATTATTTTTTATATTAGTAAATCCAATTTACAGTTAGACACGAATGTACAATGGTATATAATTTACCACTATTACCCATAACTTTGCACGATCAAAAATCATGCATACATTACCGGATTTTTCAACCTAATGGATGCAAAACTACAAGAATATAACATAGTTTATGAATCTGAACGCAAAAAACACTTATCAGATTCTTTGTTGAATAAAACTAAAAAAAAAATAGGAACGTCACAACAATTTCAATTTTTTTTCACCAAACTGCCGACTGGCTCCCTTTGACATTGACGTATATGAACGGGTGACGTTTATGAGTTTTTTTTTGCTAGTAGTTGGATTTAAATTTTACTTACTATCAAATTCAAGTGTTGCTGGTGCATGAAAAATACTTTTTTAAACAAAAAACTCAAGTGGTAAGCATTATACCATTATTTTAATAAGGGTAACGGGAGCTAGTAGACCTACATCAGCAATATTTGAATGTTGTTGATGAACGCGATCAACTGAAGGTGGTCACGGATGGTTTCAGCAACTGTATTAACTTGTATGAGGAGGCTTTAAGCAAAGTTAGGAACCTTGAATACGAATTAATTCATCCTGTCGTATTATCCAGTTAGAGAAATAAAAATATATAGGTACCGCTCAGGTTAAAAAAACTCACCAATTAAATGATGAATTAATAAATACTAATTGTAACCCTCATTCCATAATAACTAATGACCTTACTGAAGATTCTTTGCTGAAACAGAATTATAGTTATAAAGTTAGTCGTAAGTAAATGAAAAAATATGCAAAAGTGAATAGAATAAATAAGAAATGTAATCAAATTAGGAAACAACAAAATCACTTTTCCAAAAATATTTCACGGAGAAAAGAACGTGTTGTACTAATCAATAAATTAAATAATTATCAAATCAAATTAGAACACAGCAAAAATATCTATGAAATTGATACACAGCGCTTACAGTCTGACATGCAGGTACTTGAGGGCAGACTTAGTGCCCTTTACATTAATTAGGTGGGTTCTCAAAACCAACAGAACATATTCTTGCTGCTAATGAATTTTTTATATGTCAGTGTACTTGTCAGAAGGTTTCTAGGTGTCTGATACTGTCCAGCCTGAGGCAATGGAGAACCCGTCCCAGACTGAGAGTTTGTCTAGTACAACAGTTAGTTCAACATCTATCTCAAGTGGTACAGCCTGAGATTGGTTGCTGTCCATATTTCAGTAGTCATGATTGTTATCATTCAGTTATGTTCTCTGATAGTATAGGAAGAGGTTTAGGTAAATTAATTAGTAACAACCTGTGTAACAGGTACAGGTAACAGGAAATATAATATATAATCCTAAAACCAACATAAATGTATTTGTAGTACCTAATAGTTCTGTGGTAAAAAAAGAAGACAGAAAATATCGACGTAATAAAATAAATTATGTTTCTGTTTCGAACGTAAATAAAATAAATAAAAATAAAAATACAATAAAAAAGCCTTTTATTTCTTGCTATTTGTTTACAAAAATATATAAATACTGCATGCAATCATATTTAAAAAAAATTAATTCGTAACTTATAATTAACAGAATAAAAATATATTAGAGAAATTATTATTTTACAATTATTAAAAATTAAAATTATATAAATTGATACTATTTGATTTACATAAATATTTTAACGATTATCACAGTTTTAGTAACAAGAACCCCTCTTATTCGAAGGTGAAGGCCTCCTCCAGAGATGACCAGCGGTCTCTATCTTCTGCTGTTCGCATCCAGCAAAGGCCAGCGACTTTTATGATGTCATCGCCCCAGCGAGCTAAGGGCCGTCCTCTCTTTCTTTGGCCTGATGGACCTGGCCATGACGTCACTCTTGAAGTCCAGCGTTCGTCTTTGAGTCTTGCAATATGCCCAGCCCATCGCCATTTTAACTTTTGCGGATATTTGAGGGCATCTATGACTTTTGTTTTAAGTCTTATACGAAGGTGAGGTATCTTTTCAATTTTTCGTATTTTGGTGACACTCCTTTCCATACTCCTTTGACATGATGTTATTTTTGTTTTTATTTTGCGGGTTAATTTCCATGTCTGGCAAGCATATGTTAATGAGGGCAGTAGGCAGGTATCCATAACTCTTTTCTTAATTTTCATAGGCATACCACTTTTGAGTATTTCTTTGAGACTCCAGAACTTTTTCCACGTATTTTTTACTCTTCTTTCGACTTCCATTTCATTGTTTTGTCGGTCAAATGATATCTGTTTTCCAAGGTAAATGTAGCTGTTGACGTAACACAAAGGCGTGCTCCGCTATGAAGATCATTGGAGAAATAGGGTCCCCTTGTCTGACTCCTCTCTTTATGTTTATAGGCGGTCCTGTGGTTTCCAGTTTTATTCGGCTCGTGGTATTGCCATAAAGATGTTTCAGAACTCTAATATATTCAGTCTCTACCTGCTGAGAGAGCAGAGCTTCCCATATCGATGAGTGGAGAATACTGTCAAAAGCTTTTTGATAGTCTATGAAAATGATGTATAAGGGTTTCTGAAATTCTTGGTACTTCTCGATCAGCATTTCTAGAGAATGAATATGGTCGACAGTAGAAAAGCCTCTTCGAAATCCTGCCTGTTCAATAGGTTTTTTATTTCAATTGATTTTCTTATCCTTTTTTCTAAAAGCGATGAAAATAGTTTGTAGATTGATGGCAATAAGCTGATTGGTCTGTAATTACTTATGTTGTTTGGATTACCTTTTTTGTAGAGCAAGATTATTTCGGACTCGTACCATTGTCTAGGGGTGCGTGAGGATTGTAATACCATGTTAAACAGACGCGCTAGTGGAGTTGCTAAATGTGTGCGTCCTATCTTTAAGGCTTCGTTTGTGATCTTATCAGGACCGGGGCTCTTCTCTTCCTTGAGTGAATCAATTCCTCTTAGCACTTCCATTTCATTTATGTTGCTTATCTCGTCCCTATCGATTGGTATTTGGGTATTAAGTGGGTTGCACCGCTTGCACTCTTGGTTTTGAGAACTGTACAGATTCTCGTAGAAGGCTGTTGCTATCTGCAGTATTTCTGACCTGTTTTGTGTTATGTTTGTTGATCCTTGAAGTCCTTCGATCCATGTTTTGTGTGATCTTAACTCTTTGTATGCTCTCTTGACGCTGCCGGTAGTATTGAGGTGTTTTTCAAAAGTTTGTGTACGATGATTCTTATAGTCGCTTTTAATATATTTACTTACAAGTTTGTATAGAGCTTTTAGTTCGTTTTTCATAGATCGCGACTTTGGTTTGGTTGTTTGAAGTATTTGTTTCCGCTGGATCAACTTTTTAGTGTTGACTGACAGTATACTGACTTTCTTCGATGTCTGAAGTATGTGAGCTTTTTTCAGGCTACCGTCTATGGCGCTTAAGATTGCGTCGTAATATTCTTGAACTGTGTTTGTTTCTTGCCATTTGGTCACTAGATTCTCTGAAAAGCTGTTTAGTGTTTCTTTGTACCTCGATACATCCTCTTCGTCTTTCAGTAAAACTCTTGGGAAGTTTTCATAGTTCTTTCGACTTTTTTTCTTTGTTTGCAGTAACAATGTGGCTCTGACAAGTCTGTGGTCTGAAGGGAAAGTTACATTTAAAACTTGCATGTTTTGGATGCTTCTGTGCTTGTTCGTTAAAATGTAGTCTATTTCGTTTTTCGTGGCGCCATCTGGAGATTGCCAAGTCCATCTCTGATTGTTTTTCTTTTTGAAAAACGTGTTCATAATAGCTAAATTGTTTTCGTAAGCAAATTCAATGAGTCTATCCCCTCTACTGTTTCTGTTACCATAGCCGTGACTTCTTGTGACTAGTTTTTCGTTTGGTTTCGGTTGGCCAATTTTCGCATTAAAGTCGCCCATGACTATTGTATTTCTTCCTGCTAATTGTAAAGCTCTGTCCACAGTGTCGTAGAAAAGTTTGTAGTTCTTCATCACTTGCAGCTTCAGTGGGAGAGTAAACTTGAATTATGCTTGTTTCAAAGTTATTGAATTTTATATTTAGAAGAGCTACTCTTTCAGACAGCCCTAGGAAACTTTCTATATTTTTCTTCAGGTGTTTTTTTACTATGAATCCCACACCGTAGAGTCCTGGTGTTTCGCCTATGTAGTACAGGATGAAGTCGTTGTGTTCTTCGTTTCGAACGTACCAGAGTAAAAAAAAATTTTGTGAGTCGTCATGTCACTGTATGTCAGTGTAACTGACACTAGATACGTATGGTGCATTCCGAGTTACGCTGTAATCGATTTGAGCGTGCTAACACCCGTACCGACTTAACGTGGGCGCGATAATGATGTGTCTTGAATCTTCATAGATGACGTCTTGACATGCGCCATCTTGCGATAATACCGATGCATGCCTTTTAATAATATCACAGTGAGCGCTGTCAAAAATAACAGTTGTCCATTTTTGTGGTCATTTTTTAAATTGTTCTTCTGGCTAGTGTTCGCTACCTAACCAAAGAAAAAGAAAAAATTTGTGATTTATATACACAAAGAAATATGATATGCAAGTTTTGACGTTGAGCGAGTACTGTGAGAACGTTCACGAGCGTTCCGAACTGTTGACAGGCCTCAGCTGTCATAATCTATAAGAGATCGTGATATCTTAATCGGAACGCAAATTATCGATGTCAGCGCTGTGAGCGATTATGTTCTAATTCGGAAAACGGCCGTAGTCTATGGAGTTGTGATTAAAGTGGGAAAATTTAAAAGAAAAAGAGTAGATTTGAAAAAAAAATACAAATAATCAGACAAACAATTTAACAGTTGGATGAAATAATTGTAGTACACAATTATTTCACTTATATTGTGTCTCGGCAGTGTTTTCCAAAGCATAAATATACGATAAAATAAAATAAAACATTATTTCAAGGAATGTCGTAAGTATTCAATTAAAACAATGTATAAATTGTATAAGTACTGAAACTAAATATTAAGTTTAAAATGTTATATTATTGTAAAAGTTTAATGTACAAACGCCAGCAGTCAACCTACCCGAAACTGTCAAATTTTCCCAATCAATTTTGAACCTTCTACTTTAGCGATAAAGTTGAAAATCTATTAAAAAAAATTGACAGATTGTAGTAGGTTGATGTGCTGGCGTCTTTACTGTTAAAGTTTCATTACCAGTTGAAAATTTAAGGAATGATAGTGTTTTCTACATAAATATCTTTCTTCATGCTCATTGGATCTTATGATGGCGATTTGCATGCAGTCAATGCAACCCAAAACTCCTGGGATTCTAAATTGTTGATAAAACCTAGAATAATTGGTAATTTTATTAAACAATCAAGAAAATAATTTTACTAAAGTAAAAGGTTGGTTGACTCATACCAAGGAATTGAGCCAAAAATATGAGAAAAATAAGTTTTCTAAAATTCCTCATATCTCGTCTTTATAACAGTGTCCATTTAAAATATATAGTTGGGAACCTAGATATTCTGTAATCCAATCAGGATAAATACACACTACCTTAAGAATATGTTTGATTTACAAATTATTTTTGTATAACACAGGCCCCTTAATACGCCACTATTGCGGCGATAAGTCCCATCTTTGAGGAGTGGCTGGAGAGGCGCCACGGCGTCCTCACCTTCCGCCTGACGCAGGTCCTCACCGGACACGGCTGTTTCGGGAGGTAACTGTTTCGGATAAGGCGGGAGGAAACGCCCGGGTTTCATCACTGCGTGGATCGCCCGGAGGACACGGTGGAGTATGCGGTGAAGGTATGCCCTGCTTGGGCAGAGCACCGCCGTGTCCTCGTGGAGGCGATCGGTGGCGGGGACCGCTCGCGTCCGGCCCTGGTCCAGGCCATGGTACGGAGCGAGAGGGCATGGGAGGACGTCACCTCCTTCTGCGAAGCAGTAATGCTCGCGAAGGAGGAGGCGGAGCGCGTGAGCGAGAGGCAAATTTCGCGCCCTCACGCCCCTAGCCGCCGCAGGAGGAGACGCCCTGGGTGTCGGGAATCTATTGCCGATTCCCGGCCACCGTCGGCGCGGGCTTGCGGTAAGGACCAAGCCCGGGTCGACGGCGAGTTGTGTTCCCCGCGCGCCTCAGAGAGATGTCAGCAAGTGAAGGGGTCCGATGAGACCATTGCCTGCCGGGGTTGCGGGAAAGTCCGAAAGGGATACCGTGGCCCCCTGGCACTGCACAGGCAACAGAAGGAACACGGGTGGGTTTTAGTCAGTGAGAGTCTGACACGCCCTCCCGCTCCACCCAGAGCGGGAGAAGTCATTTGATGATTTCCCAACCAAAAAAAAAAAAGAAAAAAAAAAAGGCCCCTTAATATTGACACTAATTAATATGGGTACTTAGATGTATATCTTTATTTTATAATTAAAGTAACCTAATTGCACTCTGTATCTTTTTGGAATTATTGATAATAAATGTAAGAATTTAAATAATAAGTAACTAATAAACCAACGATGATTGTTAACGTAAAAATTGTATGAGACTGTGATACTTAATACCTACTTACAATTTCTAATGAATACCTACAAAATATTTGGCCAGTGCGGGCATCAGCTTATAGTAATAAAATTGTTTAGTATAAGAAAAAAAAAAATCTTTGTTAGTATTTAGTTGTGGTTCTCTACTCCTACTTTTTTATTATTTGACTTGATTAATAAATAATGTAATTGAAAAGGAAGCTTTTTATTTACCAATTATTTATATTTAGTCATGAATAATTTCCACTAAGCTGTTCAGGTTTGTTACATTTAATGTGATTGAGAAAGTGAAGACCTTGTGCCCTGCATTGGGATGCATATAGCGTGAAGTTGTGGAAGTGAAAGCAGCTTTAGGTTTCACTTTATTATTCTTCGTGCCGAGACGATATCAACCCAAAATTATTATTTTATTTACTCTTTTCTAATGGAATACCTTTCCTGTAATGTCCTTGGGAAAACAATGTATTTATTTCTCATTTGGGGAGAATTTAATGCCATGGTTATTTGAGATAATACTGATGACACCGTTTCTTGTGCCACGAAATGACCACCGATATCTCCAATTGGTCTTTGATAAGACCCTGTGGCAAAGAATGACAATGCAGTCAAAACCTTAAACAAATATTACAACAATAAAAGTACACTTATTATGGATAATAAATTTTATAGTTGTAAAAATTGGATGTAAGTAGTTTCTCAAATCTTTTCTCACAAACAAAAAGATAGGCTAAGTATATGAATTAGGTAAACTAAAGAGGTAAGAAGTTATGTTAGGTTATTTTCCTTGTTTGCTAAGGATAAATCCGTTGACGTGACAGGCTCTTTGAACATTGGGCTCAACTCAGCGCACAAATCGAGCACTAATTCCTGGGATAGCCTGTAGCGCCTAATGAATTCGGCATCCTCAAAATTATTGAAGGGGTCCAACTGGCCACGTAACTGAAGCCTCTTACGTTTTTGGATATAGTGTGAGGCAGAATCTTCCTCAAAAAACTCAAATAAATGTAGTTCATCAAACATCTGTTAAGGAATTGATTTTTGTGAAATTCCACGAAAATAGCACTAAATAACTTTATTTTCGTCATTAATCAAATTCAATTGTCAATTCACCAAACGTTTCAGTTTATGTCAGAGAGAAATAGTAACATAAAATTAATCGCTTATTGTTATTTTGACAGTTGAGCGTTTCAGTTGAGCTGCTATAAGGACGTCATGGTACCAAACCAGTACAAAAAAACCCAAAACTTACGTATCAGTTTGGGACAATCGCTGTCAGATGGCATGGCCTAAATTGAATCGTTAAACTGAGGTTATGGTACGAATTAGCAGAACAATTCAGTTTAGGTCCTAAAATGGATCGCGTTAAGAGCTCGTGGTAGGCCTGCTGGTTGTAAACTTTATTAACACATGGTTGTCTAGACACCGAAAGGCAGGTTTCCTTATAAATGGACTGCGGCCACCTGTTATTCTTATTAATTTCAAAATATTATTGTTTGCTCCCTGTTGTTTCCATAAATGGGCATGGTCCTTTAAACAACCCCCTCCGAAGGTTTTCATGAGATAAATCATTAAATCATTTATTTATTTGCCAACACGGGTGAGTTTGTACATAGGTGTTGTCATAAAGTTAGTTCTCCATGTTCTGCCTTCACATGGGCATGCAAATCATAATCAAATAATATCATTTTAACTTACATTAGAAATATCACTATAATACCATTTTAAAAATTATACAGATTAATGTCAAATAATTTGAATCACAATAAATTTAAAATGTCATAATATTACATCAAATGTCACTGATTACAATATTATTATTATCTATGTCAATGGATACAATACAAGCATGACAATTTAAAAATAAGAAAAAGTAAAAATAAGAAAATAATGTAATTTGATAGCCAGATGTGTTTATTATTAGTGTTGGGGGTGTGTTAGTTGTTGTGTAATTTTTACGAAAGGGTTGATTCTTTTTAATTTTAGGTTATGTTTATTTTCTATCTTGTAATCTTTATTCTGTTTTGTATCAATCAATCATGTTTATTGTGGATCATAGGTACCTACTACGCTTTGGAATGGGCAACTAGCTTCATATTTTTGACTGACCGACCCCTTGACAATTCAAAAGTGCCTGTAAATGGTTTAATTGAAATAAATGCTTTGAGTTTGAGTTTGAGAAATAGATACAGGTGTTAAGAATTACAGTGATGTTGATCAGCTATGTCCCGCCAGCTTTTGGGCATACAATACAAATTATTTAAATTATTAACATTGTGTAAGGTTCGTGATATCTCTTGTTTTCAACATGAGATGTGTTCAAAGATTTTTCCTCCCTAATGTATGTAACCTGGAGTGTTAAGCCAAACCTGAGATCTACCTAAAGAAGCTATGATAGGATGCAAAGCCTCTCGGCTAAACAGATATTCTTGACTTGGTGGAACATTATGTAATGTAGATTTTAAATTTGGAAATGCAATTTCTTTTAAAATACGGTCCCGTCTCACTTCAATGCACTCTGCCCTTTTACCACACACAATCTGCATTGCAGTCTCTGGTTCTCTCATTTTTATATGACGGGAACCCTGGAGCAAAAGTACTAGAAATATTTTCAAACAATGTATTAGTACCTATTTAAATTATTAGGGTTTGCCGATACCCAGTCAAGCAAATCTTGTAGCCCTGACTTTAATAGTTGTCTTTGTTCCAAAATATTGTGAGACAAGCCTGCTAATACTGCTCAGTTGGAGCTAAATTAGTCTTTGTTCTTGTAATTATGGCACAACTCTACATTAAGTTTAAGACCTACAAAACCAGGACTGGCAATACAAGAACGCTTTTTTGTAACGAATGCCTTTCCAAGAAGGGGTACCAAATTTCTGAAGGTTAGCCGATTCTTGTAATCGTTCTTTGTCAGCGTGTGGACTAATTGTTTTTTCGTCAAACTCTGTACCAGATTCTCCTAAAGAGAGTTTACAAAATGAAGTTGTCAAAAAGTAGATGTGGATGGAGTTGGATCACTCTCTCGTTGTTCGAGGGATTGCCTTGATTGACCAGGGTCAGTCGGTAGAAGAAGTAAGTTAGTTAAGTTACTAGATATAAACTACTTATTATAATTATGAGTGTCTCTACACGCGGGTACGAACATGTCTGATTTTATTTGTAATTACGTGAAACGTTTCGTTTTTTTTAGGCGGAGGTGAAGCTATGCCCTCCTCATCCTCTGAGGATAAAGATGACGACGAGTCATCAGGTCTCTGTTTATTCGATTGCTGACCTCCATCTGAAGCATCAACCTTCGAACTTTGTTCACCTGTGAGACTTGCCCGCACAATTTCGTCCGGATTCATCATATAACACTAATTCACAACGGAAAAACACGAAACGTAGACTAAACAAACCATGTGTGCTAATTTAATAGAATAATTAATTGTATTACGAGTACAACACGTTTTTTTTTTATAACGATGCCCCACTCTAGGAATTTCTCCTATATCGTGGGTGTTTACAAACATTTAAACTCACATACAAACAGCCAGACCCGGAACAACTACTTGTAAGTCATACAAATATTTGTTCCGTGCGGGAATCGAACCTGCGACACGCAGTGCAGCAGTCAATTTCTTAACAACTGCGCCAACCAAGCCGTCAAACTTTGGAAAATTGTTCGATGTTTTACCGGCAAAATTTACAAGCATCCTTCTTTTATTAGAAGAGGATGCACGCTGGTGAATGAGAGAGATAGGTATGAAACCATGGACAATTTGGTAAGTTTTAACCATAGTTATCCAATATAAGGCGAATTTACATCAGCTTTCTTCAACCTTCAACCTTCAACATTGTGCTTTAGGAAAACACATACTATGATTTTACAACAATGTTCTGTTCTTCCTCAGATTATAGAACAAAAGACACATAGACCGCACGGAACACCAAAAGTGCGGCCAACAAAGCAAATACAAATTCAAAAACACAAAATTTGAATTAAGAACCTATGTTAAAAAGCGTAATGTCAAATAAATATAATGTATGTAAACCTCAAATAAATTAATTTCCCTATTGATGAATCCTCGAGAAACCAATACCAAAAGACTTATTAGCAGCAAAACATGCCCACGTACCTTGGCAATCCAGAGATCCCACTCAGACCCAGGGTGATGGGAAGATAGATAGATAGATAGAATACTCTTTATTGTACACCATAAAAATCACAGACATAAATTTAGAAATTTTACATAGGGTGACACAATGGGCGGCCTTATCGCTTAAAGCGATCTTTTACAGACAACCTTTGGATGGATTAAACGTAATAGGAGAGACAATTCTGCAGGTAGTCAGCGGTGTACCATCTACATATACAATAAATATGTAAGTACATACATACACAAAGCATAAACTTATTCATATAAATCTATAAACATGAAACAAGAGCAAGGATCTAAATGTAATGATGATGTTTAAGGAGAGAGGAAGTGTTTTTTTACCAGAGTACCTCGATACCTCGTTCATGCGCGCGTGATAGGCTTGTAGGTATAGGCTGCCGGCCGGCGAGCAAAATCTTTTAAATCCACCGGTGGAATGGTTAAAACTCCAAAAATCAACACTGCACTACTATAAGTTCTCAATGAAGCATAGATGCAGTTCCAATTATTTTACGAATATCATCAAGGTTTCACATAGGTTTTCAGAAGCGGAAGCGCGGATTTTTAAAAGCGGAGCGTTTCGCGCACACAATGTTGCCCGCGGCCACCAAAAGAACGCAGCTGCTAAAGCCATCTATCGGCCACAATGCGAGAAAACTCAAGAAAGTTTAGATAACATGGGCGCTGCGACAACAAAGATTGGTGCGAGGATTCATCAATTGAGAAGTTAAAATATTTAATTTTAGATACTAACTTATACGTATTCTATTATATGACAAATCCTAAAATATTATTATTATTTTATTTATTTTTTTATATTGAAAAAGGCATTGACGCTTCACCATGCTCGGGGGCTTGGGAAGGACGCAAGTGCTTTCCAAGAGAAAAGTGAAAAAAATTATAAGTATTTCCTGACCTAGATTATGATCAGAAAAAGTTTAAGCTCTACGACTAAATGCGAAAAACAAACGATCTAAGTTATTTAATGTATTTCCTAAACCTTAAGACTATGAGTATCGTATAAGAGTTAACGTTTATTGCGTTGGAATAGGATATAATTTAGCGACGGCACGTTTAAAGTTACCGAACTTTGTCTTTACCATTGCAACACGAGAGACATTATCCGTGCCTTTATAAACCTCAGTTATAATACCTAATGGCCAACTTAGAGGAGCTGAATTATCCTGTGCCACAAGTAGGACAGCTCCAACTTCTACGGGTTTGTCCGGAGTTGCCCATTTTTGCCTGACTTGCAGCGTATGCAGATACTCTAGGTGCCATTTCTTCCAGAAGGATTGGACCATGCTATCTAACAACTGTTTGCGTGACAAATTAATGCGCTGACCAGACAAATCGGCTGCCGGCAAGTACTGCAATGGAGTCGACATCAAAAAATGAACGGGAGTAATAACTTCGGGATGGGGATCGGAAGACAAAACGCTCAGAGGGCGCGAGTTCATAATGCAATCTATTTGAATGAGTATAGTTTGTAACTCCGAATAAGTGAGAAGCTGACTTCCGATCACACGATAAAGGTGCGTTTTTAATGTTTTAACATTCGCTTCCCACATGGCTCCAAAATGTGGGGAGCGAGGTGGGATCATTTTCCACGTTATGCGGCGGGTCGATAACTCATGTAAAAGAGACGACTTGAAACTTGAATTTAATAAGAATCTACACTGGTCAGCAAATAAACCGAGCCACCTGCTACCTAGGAACTCTGATTCGATTTTCTCAAAAAGTATAAAACTTACAAATATCAAAGTTATACCTACAAAAAGTGCGTTTCATGGTGATTAAAATGACTACAAATTAATTCGAAAGTACCGTCAACTCACATTGTAATCAAGCAACAAACACAATGCTAACGATTTGCTCTGTCCTCACCAGAGTTTGAAATTAGCGTTCTTTTTCTCTACAATGAGGGTAGTCGGATATTTCTTTAGTTTTTGTCCATCGTTTGCTCAGACGCGTGTGTTTTTGCTACTTTTTTCGATTAATAATGGATACAACACCTCAGGACGCAGTTCAAGCTGTAGCATTACTTCAAGCAGGCATTGCGCAACGTGAAGTCGCTCGAAGGCTTCGAATCAGCAGATCTTCGGTGCAACGAGTTTACAGACGATACCTAGAGACTGGAGCATTCGATCGCCGTCCAGGTACGGGCAGACCTAGGACTACATCAGCAGCAGATGATCGTTATATCCACCTTACTGTTCTGCGAAATCGCCACCTCAACGCAGTTCAAGTCCAACAAAGTCTGCGTGACAAACGCCAAGTGTTCATAAGTTCAGATACCGTCAGAAGGAGACTTTCTGAACGGAACCTGACCCCAAAAAGAGCTGCAACAGGCCCAGCATTACCGGTAGCACACCGTCGAGCACGACTTGAATTTGTTCGAGAGCATAGGGATTGGACATTAGAGCAGTGGAGTAATGTACTCTTCACTGATGAGACCAGGGTGAGTCTACACGGAAGTGATCGACGTCAGAGAGTATATCGTTGCCCTGGAGAACGTTATTCTCAGTGTTGCATCGAGGAAACTGTTGCTTATGGAGGAGGATCTGTAATGGTCTGGGGCGGCATCTCGTTAACAGCACATACAGCGTTCGTTTTCATCGAACCGACACGTGGACTGAATTCTCATCGCTACATTACTGAAATCCTCGCAGACCATGTGGTACCTTACGCAGGATAGGATATGCAATTGATGTATGATAATGCACGGCCTCATGTTGCTCATGTGGTGACCCAGTATCTACGCGACGTCAGCATTCGTACGATGGACTGGCCAGCTCGAAGCCCGGACTTGAATCCGATAGAACACTTATAGGATGAGCTGAAACGTTGGGTTCGAGCCCGGGTACCTGCTCCAACAAGGCTTCCAGAGCTGCGAATCGCAATTGAAGAGGAGTGGAATACAATTCCTCAAGATTTTATCGTCAGGCTCGTAAGGTCGATGAATACAAGGATGCTGGCAGTTATCCGAGCAAGGGGAGGGAATACGGAATATTGATCAAAAACTTTTTTTTGATTTTATCTTTGTTTTTGGCTTTAATTTTTTTTTTACTTTATCGTTACTAACGATTGTCACGACTGGAAAACGACTCTTCTTTGTAAAATCCTTAATAAACACAGAAATATTGATTAAACCCAATGAGTTTCCTTTCATTTTAATCACCATGAAACGCACTTTCTGTAGGTACAACTTTGATAATTGTAGGTTTTTTAGTTTTTGAGAAAATCGAATTAGAGTGCTTAGGTAGCGGGTGGCTCGGTTTATTTGCTGTCCAGTGTATAAAGCTCATCTAGTTGGGGTTAGCACCAACGAAATTGGTAGCATTGTCCGAATAAAGGTAAGATACTGGCCCTCGACGCGAGATAAGGCGTTTAAACGCGGCTAAAAAGGCATCAGAGGCACTACATGGACGGCCTTGGTTACCAAGCAAACGAATAAACAGATATACGCCTTCTGGGCGTGTTGGCCTCTGCGAAGAGTGAGGGTTATGCGTATGGGACCAGCATAATCCACTCCAGTGTGGACAAACGACTTGGCTTCCGATACTCGGTATTCAGGCAGGTCTGCCATCACTGAAATGGGATGCGTTGGATTTACCCGAAAACATGTGTTGCATTGTCGCAACTTGGACCTAATGACAGTCCTGGCATCTAGTATCCAAAATCGCTGTCTTAGAATAGACATGAGTAGTCCCGGTCCAGTGTGACAATTCATCACATGGTAATGATTGATTATTAGATCCACAATATGGTCATGTCTGGGAAGTAAAAAGGGATGCGTAGCGTCAAATGGAAGGTGCGACTTCGAAAACTTCCGCCAATGCGTAATATTCCCTCTTCATCTAAAAAGACAGCTAATCTTTGGAGTTTCTTTGGAAGCAATTTCCCAGATTTGATGAGCTTAATATCATTTGCAAAATGAACAGATTGCACAGCACCGACTATCGCTCGTTCCGCAGCTGACAAACCTTGAATAGAACGAGGTTCACAATGAACCTTTGGTCTAGCGAATTTCAATATATAGGAAACGATGCGCAACAATTTTTCCCATGATGAGGTACGTTGAGCAAGTCGATATACTTGCGTGGTCACTGTTAAGACATTTGCCTTGTGCTCGGGAAGTTCCCCACAATTAATAGGAGAGAACGGTTTGACGGGCCAATACTCAGGAGCACAACGAAGCCAAGAGGGGCCGTTCCACCAAAGTTCATGTGACACTAATTGATAAGGAAGGATGCCACGAGATAGACAATCGCTTGGATTCTCAACACCTGCCACATGGTAAAAAATTTTGAGAACCCAAGTTCTCCTGACATTGAGCGACTCTATTGCTGACAAAGACTGACCAGCGGTGCGGAGACGAGTGTATCCAAGATAAGGCTATCGTGGAATCCGAAAAGGCGTAAATTCCTGCAATAGGAACACGTAAAGCGTAAGTATCGCGAACAGTTTTTACCAATTTTGACATGAGCACGGCGGCACATAGCTCCAGACGTGCAAGAGTCGTGACTTGGGTAGGTGAAACCTTTGATTTCGCACAAAGTAAGCGGACTATGACACCGGATGGACCAGTAGAGTGTATATAAATCACACACCCGTACCCACCCATACTAGCATCAGCAAACGCGACTATACGAACGGAACAATCATCGGTGACACCCACATGGCGTGGTATGCGTAATGTATCCAGCAATGGAAACTCTTGCATGAGAACGGAGAAACGTTTAAAAATGTCGTCAGGAGCGGGATCATCCCAACCAATATTGCTCAGCCATAACTCCTTGATGAGCAACTTGGCATAAAAGATCACGGGGGCGACCAAACCGAGAACATCAAATAAGCGTGCGACTATCGAGAGTATATTTCTCTTAGTACATTTCTCAGCTACTTGAGCGGAAGTGAAGAAGAAATTATCCTGAGAAGGTTCCCACGAAAGGCCTAGAACCTTAGACACATCACTCAGAGCGTAAAAATCTAGGGACTTACGATGCGAGTCGGGAAGACTGTTTAAAAGAACGGGTGAATTGCTACACCATTTAACAAGGTCAAAATCGCCCGATTTAAACATCTTTATAAGATCATGCGATAGCTGCATGGCGGTGTCTACATTATTCACAGAATACACCAGATCGTCCATATAGAGACTGGTCTCTGCTACTTTAGCAGCTTCGGGATGATGCGGACTGTCAGGGGCCAGCTGTCGCACAGTGCACATAGCTAGGTAAGGACTCGACTTAAGTCCGAAAGGTAAGCGATTAAAAGCAAAGGTTAGCACAGGTTCGTTCTCATTGAATCGAAACAAAATGCGTAGGTATTTACGCTGGTCAACGGGTACACCAACGCGTAAATACATTTGTTTAATATCAGCATTTAGAGCGATGAGAAATAATCTAAAATTTATTAAAAGAATAAACAAATCTGTTTGTAAAGGAAAATGCCCACGGCGCTATAGACAAATGTACTCAATTCAACATTGTTGTGTCTTCATAAAATCATCTTTAAAATACTCGATGGCATATCTAAATACTACTTCAAAAGATTTAACACAAACGACAATGGCATTTCCGAGATATTTACAAAAATGAAATTACTATTTTGAGGTTATGTTCGACCAAAAATTAGTTGAAAAAAGCTATTTAAAAGGGTCTGAATAGGTTTACGGGTGAGCTTGGTGTTTTAGAAGCATATTTGTGTAAAATCTGTTACGGTCTAGCCATATCAGGTGGCCAGTTACTGGTGGCCAACTGTGTCTACCTCACCAAGTCTTACTGATTTAGATTTTGCGCATTTTTAAATCTTATTCCCGCGTTTCATGAAATTGCAAAGCATGGAAAAAATCATTACTAAGATAGTCAATCGCTCAGTGTTATATCTAGATCCTACTCAAATCATAGATGTGGTAGATATCATGAAATGGTCTTTGTAAGTAGAGAGGGAAAGAAAAACACCCAACACTAAATACAATAAATAAAAGAATGATTATTTATTAAACTTGTATATTATTCTTCTAAAAATATGTTATCCAAAAATAGAGCTAGCACACTAACATTGTTATAGCGTGCCCAGCTCAAATACCACACTATGCACATTACATGCACACAGCAACCTACAGTTCTTTTTCCCACAAGGCAAGAACAATAGTATCCTACTATAGCGCCTAATGTATCTCTTACATTTTCATCTTTATTTACTAAAATATAAGTATAATATGTTCTACTAGACACCCTCGATTTTATTCTTCCTCTTACTAAATAATTATTAGTTCCCAATACTAAAGGTTTCCTCTTCAAACGCTTCCGATACTTCAATATGGTATATACCATTTTGTCTTATGTGCTCGCCATAGTAGGATCTGGCTTGTTTAATTTGATACGAGCCTAAAGCAAATCTTTTAAGCTCCACTTGCCCAAGTTTTGGGAAGTCTCTTAATTGTGGTATATTACCATCTATAGCTGTAAATACAGCGCGCCTTCTATTAATGTTTTCATTAATAATGAAATCGCCTAGGTGATTTTGCAGATGAATGCTGGTTTTAGCTATTTCTAGATACTCTGTATGTTCAGGCTTATTTTCAATTAATGGGTGGAACTTGTTAGTTAATGCACATGCAATCCTAAAATCATCCATCATGTGTGATAACGCACGATTAAAATAATCTTGTCGTAGAAGTTGAAAATCTCTTTTTATTGGACCAATATGGAGTACATCATTTAAAGATAACCCTGTATGAGTTCTAGCACTAGCATCCAATACAATGCGCGGCATCGGTTTATCTGGCCGAACGACAGCGTGATGAGGGATGTAGTACCCGTCATCGGAAATGGCAGATTCGTCGACTTGACTTAAGGCGACGTTTTCCTGGCCTGTGGGCCTTTGAAACGCTACCTCCGCCTCCCCCAAATGCAGAAAGACGTATTTATTTACGATTCACTGCCGATCATTTCGCGAAAAATCCATGCCACAGCCTAAAATACATATTTGCAGTTGACCAACTGAACTAGTTTTTCTTAGGTTCGATTTTTTTCAATAAGTTTACATTTTATGGGACTTAGGTACGGTGTAGTGAACTAAAATGATTACTTAAAATGTCCTGTGTACCTAATGGGCGTTTTCACATTAACAGATAACGACACCAGCCCGATACCGATAATATGTCGGCAGCTATTACACCGACATCGATAATTATAATTATTATCGTCCCAATGATATTGGTAACAATCGCGACGCACCAAACAATGTGGTTGTTTGGTGCATCGCGATGGTTACCTACTAAGTATCGCCGTCTTGAAGTCGGCAGTGCGAAAAAATGTGTTCAAGTGATAAAATGCCGCTACTCTCACCGCACTGTGTCTTCGCCGATAGATATCGTACCTATATCGGTGTCGGTCGCTGTCTGCGACGATATAGGTGACAATAGCAAGACAATGTAAAAGCGTTTGGTAGGCACTAAACGTATCCGATCATCAGACCTCCGATATCGTGTCGATGTCGGGTCGGTGTCGTTATCGGCTAATGTGCTGTGTTGTGACAGTCAATTCATTTTATTAATTAAAGAAACAACATTTTTACCTTTTGATATAGTGTTATGGGAAAGTTCGTAGAACGTACACAGAAAAACATGAAGTTTAGGCCTCTTCTGTCATCTATGGTTTTAATAAAAATCAATATTTATGGTTAGGTGACTGTTAATGAGAAATCCCGTGTACAAACTGCACACGGGATTTTTTTAGTGATAGTGAGGTAGTCATGAATAATCTGTAAGAATCCATTAGTGTATCAGTGTTGTGCCATTAGGTATTATAAATGAAGGAACGCAGGCGTTTAATAATTCACTTAAAATGAAAAACTTCGCAAGGAATGGGAAATTTCTACTGAAGGCTGCGCGTTTAGACCTCAGGAGGAGCTGTTTCTCACACGGACAACTCTGTCGCTTTCTCGCTAGTCCAGCCAGCCAGCCAGTCGCGTCACCAGTCCTAACTCTCTGTATATTTTGGTGGGCGTGACCAAAACTACAAACCTATTGTACTTACAGAGAAGATTTATAAAATATGCCTGTTATTTTAATATATTGTGGTATCTTACGACTGCCACGTGAATGAAGACGACGCGGACAGAAACTAGTTTCAGATAAACATGGTTTTGTGGTAGTAAGGGAAAGTTTAAAATTGCAATGGTTCTACTGCGTATCTCAACGGTCGCGGTCCCGCAAAATGTAATTTTGATAGAAAATATCAAAGTCGTAATTTCGTTCGTTATAAAAGGAAATCATCTGCAAAATTGCATGCTTCTATACCCAGCGTGGTTTAGGCTGTGTATTGTATGGCAGTGAATTTAAGAGAAAAAAAAACCATACAAACTTTCATCTTTATTTCTTCAGGATTATTATTAAGTTGAATGGGCTAAAAATGGTCTTACTGTTTCGCTTATACTGTGAACATATTTTTTTGTTTTGGATGTTTCCCACCACTCATGAAGATTCGTAAATATTGACAGCTCTATATGAAGTAACAATTGCCGTACTTTATTGCCAAGTGACGTACCTACTGCTACTGCTATAAATTATCGAATCTATTATTTTAGGACATCGATATTTTAGAACGACATTTTATCTTATACAGAAGTGTCGTATTCGATATCGTAACCAGTGACTTTTTGTATTCAAAACTGAAAATGATTCATACTGAGTCAATACGATACAATCACGGATTCAAGAAAAAACTGTGTTGCTGGCTCAGCTATTCGAAAAATATAATTACGATTTTTATCGTGTTCTATACATTTGGTCATGTTAGTATAGCACTTTTGTTCGAAACAGCATTTTTTTTCTAATTTTAATTGTTCTTGCCAGAGTGAAAGTTGATTTAAATATTTTTTATACAACCGACAACCGGACCAATTGTATATTATATGATTATTAATATAGAATATGATATTAGCAAAGACAGTTCGATGGAGAGTAAATATAGTAACATGGATGAATCTGATAAAAAAAATCTTTAAAAAAACTTCTTCATATACGACGATAAAAAATTATATAAGACTCGCACTTGACTATAATTTTATCGATAATAATTTGTAGTGTGTCTAACACTATTGTAAGATGACAATTAAACGTCATCATATCGCATATAAATAATCACACTTTCGAAAACAATATTATGAATTAAAACTATAATAAAATTACGAAATATTTTTTCTGAGTTGTCGCAATTTTATATCTAATGTGTTCTTCTTTTATTAGTTTTTTTTTTAACAACTGCAGAGAGAGCGTATTTTTAAAAAAATTGACTCAGGTCCACCTTCGATGACGTCCCGCAGGACTCTGAGCGCGAGCCGATTTAGCCCGATTTACTATATTTGGGTTTATTTTAAGATTCTATTTGCTGTTACATTAAAATAAATCCATAATCCCCTAAAGTCTTTTATGGTGAACGTATAGACGAAATTTTATTGAAATTGCTTTAATTACAATCGAATAAAAAAAAATTTTCTCATAAAAACTACATTTTTTGGAAACTGCGATTTTTTTGTATCGAGCCAAATTATGTTAATCGTGTTTTGGCCCTCATAATTCACTAAAAAATATCTTCTATTTTAATAATCATGAAAAAAAATAAGGCGAATTTGTAGTTTTTGAGGACAAAAATTGATTTTGCGTGCAGCCGAAATGCGTCAAAACCTCGTCTTTGGGACCCATTTCGCCTTAAGTAACCATTGGTGCCGATTCTCTTGTCACAAATGCGTCTAAACTAGACTAAAAATCACTAAAATTTAGTTTACTCCTGTCAAACGATGATTTCCCATTCTGAAATAGACTAAAGTGGCACAACTTAACTATATTTTAGTTTGACAGCACTAAGATTGTACTGAGATTTTAATTTAGTGAAAATGACAATTTTGCTATTCTGAATTTGACGTTTTTCACCTAAAATTTTAATTTTCTAACTAATTCTGACCATTTTTAATCGCCACTGAAAATGGTGTGGAATATTATTAGTTGTCATGAACTAAAATTCACACGAACTTCTCGACTTCGGGTGCAAAAACAGTACTGTACTGGATTTTTTTATTTTCTTTTGCTTTTATCTCGAAAATGGTGTGTCCTATCGCAAAAATAATGAAAATTTCGACCCCCTTTATGAAACCCATAAACCCCTAATACTCAACACGTAGGTAATATTTTTTTTTATTTTCCATGCAAAAAGTTAAAAATTCCATAAAAAACACGTCGAGGCCGCCCCCACTGCGCGCCTCCGGCTCTAAAAAAATTCACGGGGTAGGGCAAACAAGTACGTACCACGTGGAGTCGCAATTGTCAAATTCGATTGAGTTGTGTCAAAATATTTTTTTAAATTTAGACTTTTTACTACAGAATAGCGTTAAGATTCTCATAGCCAAAAGTAAGGAATTTTAGTGATAGTTTAGTTAGTTTAGTCCGGTGTACAAGAGAATCGGCACCATTGTCAATGTACACTTTGATCACTGCATTATAATTTTCCCGCAACATCGGCGATTGGCGGAGTTTCCTTTCAAGCGCCATAAGCCGACGGTACATGGCGGTGCGGGAGTTACCCAGCTCGGCGGGATCCTTACTAAAAGGTAACGCGACAGTATAACGTCCCACATCGTCCCGTGACACGGTCGAGGAAAAAATATTTTCACATTCGGTTTCCTCAGGAGAGAGAAAACGTTTATTATCAACTTCTTCCAATTCCCAAAACTTTTGTAATAAATCATTGAGAGCCAATGCCGTGAAAGAAGAGTTAGGTAAATTTAAATTATCACTATTATGCGGAAAATCACCCATAAAGATATACCCGAATGTGGTCAATAATGCAGGTGGGGCGCGTGAACCAAGATCGACCCTATTCCCCAAGTAAATGTACGGAAACAGTTGAGCGCCCAACACTAGGTCAATATCCCCTGGAATATTCCAGCTTAAATCTGCGAATGGAAGCGCGTGGAAGTCTACATGGCTATCCCACTTATCATGGTGCGATGGTAGCTGGTCCGTAATGCACTCAACTACTAACGCGTGAATAGTATATTTTTGATCCGGATATATGCGAGACTCGATATCTAAATGTACGTATCCTTTTATCGGTCGCGATACAGAACCAACTCCTTTAACAAAAGAATTACTCAAAGGAATTATTAGTAAATTAAGTTTTCTACAACAGGCTGTAGTTATCAAATTATTCTGCGAGCCATTATCAATTAAGCACCTCACTATTGTTTTGTGACCCGCACTGTCCCTTTTAGCTCGCGCATAAACCTGAGCCGTCGATAACAGCACTATCTCCTTAGCCTTCGCTGCTTCAGCTGCTAATAACACGGCCGAGTTGTGAGCCGAAGACGCTGGCGTCACATCACACGAATCAGACGCAATCACCCGTGCGGAAATATCGACCTTATCACAATGAACATAAGAGCGCGGCACCGCGGCGGAGACCGGGGCAGACAAAGACGTACCGGGGGTCGAAAGGGGCGCAGGAGGCACGCGGGACAGCGGCGCGGGAGGCGACGCGACGGTAGTCGTCGCGTCGCCTCCCGTCCATTGCAATTCGTCGCATTAACATCAGCTGTTTGCGGTTTATTTTCTTTATCAAAATGTAATAGTGTATGATGGCGTTTATTACATAAGTCACAGACTGATGTTGACTTGCCGTTACTCAATCCGTGCAATGTGCTCAGAAAATTCGCGCACCCACGTTTGGATTTAATAAACTCGAACCTTGTTCTAGGAGTCAGTGCGATTTTAAACTTAGTGCAGTTATACAAATGAACATGAGCGTTATCATTACAGTACGCGCAGCATGGAACCGCGATCGCGGGTGAACCAGCTGACTCGCTCACAACAAACACTTTTGTCTGTGTGCGTGACTCGCGAGGCGCGGCAGCGGGGTTACTACGAAAGATTCTCGCGTTCGAATGAGACAAATTCGAGCGTGCCAATATCTTTGCCTGATCTTGAACAAAACTTATCAATAATTTCGTTGTGGGAATTTCAAAATCTCGAATGAAAAGTTCAAACGATTGAGTAGGTACCTACCTAGTCTGTGAATCGATTTTTCTCATTGCGCAATGCAAAAGAATAAAATCAGCAACATCCGTAATCCCAAGTTGTTTCAAGGCAGAAATAGATGCACTTAATGTTTCTATGAAAGAATCGAGACTATTAGCGTTATATGAACTACTTTTTAAATCCAATATGTTATTTAAATAATACGTACCCAGTGAGCGCTTATCTTGATGTTTTTTAACTAAACTATCCCATAAAAACTTGTAAGTATCACCCGTAGGCACAATTCCAGCGGTAACCTTCAATGCGTTGTGCGTAAGCCTACCTACCAAGTACTGCACACGCTGCGAGTCAGTCAGCTGATCATTATCATGAATATTTGACTTGAACCACTCATAGAAAACAGGCCAATTCTCAGTTTTCCCGTCGAAAGACGGCAGCGCAATACGAGGCAACTTTATTTTAAGCGCATCAAAAAGAGTCTTTGAGTTACTACTGAGTGTTGATGGCGATTGAATATCTACTGTTTATTTTATTCCTAACACGTTTAATATAGATATACAAATCTTCAAAGGATTCTAAACAAGCATGCCCGATTTGTAAGGAAAGTTGGGTCCCACTGGAAAATTGTTGTGCCCTGAAGATTTTTATTTTAAATAATAGTAAAAACATAGTATTTTCATAATCAGAAACCATTTTTCATTTATTCACCCTGGTTCAAGAGATATAATTGTTTTTCTGTTGTAGCACTAAGAGTCAAATATCTCACAAAGAACAGCACTATTAAGAGTCAAATATCTCACAAAACGTAATGCACTGCAGGAACTTAATAGCTCAACTCGGTAGTAGCAGAAAAAGCACGTATCGTAAATAATAACTAAGTAAAAGATTACGGAATTCAAAACTCAAAGTATCTAAAGAAAGCAATGACGCACGTAACGAACCACAGAACATACGTAAGTATCTCTATGTAGTCTGTGCACAGAACGAAGTCTGCGAGTTCTGTGACATGCACAAGTAAATGTTGCCAGATATTTTTTTTTATAATTTATTAATAAATCGTTATAGATCAATCGATAAAAACTACTTTTCTACTAAGGAGTTATCTAAATAAACATGGCTATTATTTTTGTGTCTATTACTTTTCTGAACATTTATTAATTATCAATGAGTATTATGAGTTTAAGCAACCTATTATTGTCATTGTTCCATCGGTTTTACTCGCATCGACTATGAGCATTGTTTATTTATCCAATAGTGTTCGTCATCAAGAATACAAGAATAATTTACATAAACTCATATTTGGCGTACACGTATTGTTGTTCATTTCAGATATGTATGGTACAATAATACGTATAAAAGGACAGGGATAACATCATTCTATCTCATCGTCCTAAAACAAAATACTAACACAGTAGCGTTGAAGTTGTCAAATGTTGAGATCTAATTGAGATGTAAACTGCCCATAGGTTATATATAATTAAATAAAGAATAATAGTTTTTTTTTATTATTTAATATCGTTTTAATTAATATCGATTACTCAATTGATTAAAAGATAGCTTTAGTTATTAAATTCTTTGATACCTGGCAACTTTTTTTTGTATGCCAATCAAACCACAGACTACATTGAATCAAACGGATGTCGACGTAATGTTTAACTATTAATTAATTTTATCTTTATTCCCAGGACGAAATAAATTGTATAAAAAATACCCTGTACACAAAAAAAATAGTTATATTTTTTGGTTATTATTAAAATCAGGCACTCGATACCACAAAAGGGACCTGCTCCGTGGCAATCTCCAATTGTCTCTGACTCAGTCATAAAACTCTCATTATTCCTCGAATCGAACGACGATATCTTTTTTGATAAATCATACAATCGATTAATGCGTTTAAATAACAATCCTTTCTTTTCATGAAGAATAGTCAGTAAATCTTCCGGCTTTAGCTATCTAGGTATCCTTCATTTTGTTAAATAACAAACGAAGACAATAACAGAAAAAATACCTACCAGGCTGTTTGCAATAGTAACGCACCTAGCAGTTATGAGTAGGTATCTATCTAATTATTAATACGTACGTATACAAAGCCCAAAATGAATTGGTAACTACCTAGGTACTTATTTATTTATTTATTTATTTATGTACACACAAAACACTTAACAGGACACAATATTAAAATAAAAGAGCACAAAGGTACTGCTTATTTCTTACAAAATTTCTTCCAGCAGACCTGCGAGAGGAAAGTAGGATTGGATATGTAGACACAGTGTGTAGAAAAGTGGAAACAAGAAAATTTAAATTAAAACTCAAAACAAAACTATTCTATATAAAATAAACATACATATAAATACATACACACATATATAAAAAAAAATTACTAGTATTAGTAAATATTTATTATATATATTTATTTTATTGATTATTTATTATATTTTTTTTTATTTTTTTTTATTTACTTATTATCAAAGCGAATTTTTAAATACAGATACCTACATATAATGAACTTTGCCAATAAATACATAATGTCGTTCTATGTAAGCGAATAAATAATTGAACAGATTTAACAACAAACTACGTAAAATCTATTATCAATTACGATGCGTTTTAAAGACAATAATTTACCAAAAGTTTACGTAAATTATTATGACCTATTGTGCGTTATTGAACCTAATGATTTTTACCAAACAATTACGCAAAAATCTAGGTAACTGGTTATTTATGCGGCTTTGAAGGACCAAAAACTTATGGTGAGGCGTGTAAATAGCCTGCACCTTTGTGAAGGTTGTGACAAGATTTGAATTAAGAACCTATGTTAAAAAGCGTAATGGCGGACCTCAAATAAATTAATTTCCCTATTGATGAATCCTCGAGAAACCAATACCAAAAGACTTATTAGCAGCAAAACATGCCCACGTACCTTGGCAATCCAGAGATCCCACTCAGACCCAGGGTGATGGGAAGATACCTCGTTCATGCGCGCATGATAGGCTTGTAGGTATAGGCTGCCGGCCGGCGAGCAAAATCTTCTTAAATCCACCGGTGGAATGGTTAAAACTCCAAAAATCAACACTGCACTATAAGTTCTCAATGAAGCACAGATGCAGGTCCAATTATTTTACGAATATCATCAAGGTTTCACCAAAAAGTGAATTTTTAAAATCGGAGCGTTTCGCGCACATTATGTTGCGCGCGGCCACGAAACGAACGCAGCTGCTAAAGCCATCTATCGGCCACATTGCGAGAAAACTCAAGAAAGTTTAGATAACATGGGCGCTGCGACAACAAAGATTGGTGCGAGGATTCATCAATTGAGAAGTTAAAATATTTAATTTGAGATACTAACTTATACGTATTCTATTATATGACAAATCCTATTTTTTTATTTTATTTTTTATTTTGATAAAGGCATTGACGCTTCACCAGCACTCTTAGCAAGTATATCAAACACCGTCTACACAAATAAGTCTTACAACAAACCGCAACGTCGCTCGCCAGCATCGGGCGTCAGCTCTCAGAGCAAGCAGCGGGTTAGGAATGTTAGGTTGCGGTAAGGAGGCGAGGTGGCGAGCTCACGTGGTAAATAAACCATGTGCAATGAAACTCGTCCGTATGGGCGGCAACAATGCGCTATAATTCACATTTTCATTGAATGCTCGCTCGGTGGTCACCGTTACATAAAACATTCAGCTGCACTTTTTCCCGACTTTCAGTGAGGTATTGTGTGGCTGCAGGCGACTGCACGTCCATTGTCGCCGCAACTTCTGCCTAATGGCCAATGTCGGGCCGCGCACTAATTAAAATTTCGCATTTTCCGCAGAATAGATACAAAGCGTTGCGCGTCACATATTTCACACGTACATTGTGTGCGCCGCGCCGCGCGCTCCCGCGGGGATCACCGCCGATGAAAATATAACACAACGCGCGCCGCGCCGCGTACGGCTCATATTTACTCTTCTTAATAATAAATGTACATTCTGTGCGAACTATCTTTATAGAATTGGGAGACTGTAATGGTAGCGTATGTATGTAATAAATAAATAAATAATATTCAGTTCAATATAAATTGGGATACTAAGACGTATGTCGACGTACGAGTATGTAGATATACTTAACCAGTCCCGACACCCAGCCGGCGAACTCTCTCTGTGACGTGTTACTCGTAGACGTCTTTATCTTAGCATGCCAACAGGGTAACGTCTGGGGGTCTGATAAGCGGTTGCGATGCCGAGGGGCGGGGTGGGGGACGGGGGACAGCAGGAAGTGCTAAATCCCGTTGATCTCGATCACCAGCTGTACGACGGCAAATAAAAAATACAACCTCGCAAATGTCCTGATATCAATAATGCAGGAAATAGTCTCGCAAAAATGATACTTAACTTCGAAGCACTCCCTCATTGCGCGCTATTCTCGACGCTATTTCTGAGTGATAAAAGTCAGATTCGCGTAAAGCTGGATATTTTTACAATTCAAAGAGATTGCAGGTCTCGGGGGCCATGTCGCGTTCGTCTCGGGGTAATACAACATGCGAGCGACAATCGCGCGACGCAGCGCGACGCGGCACAGGGCTCTTATTTAGTGAAGCGTGCAAATCAGTTTCGCACCGGTCAAATTCAAATTCCAAAGCTCGACACTCGACGCTCGTGGGACTGGACCCAGTTTGTCTACTTTATCTGTGTTGGCTCAAGTTACAGAACTGGTAACTGCGCCAGCACACAGATCGCCTTAGTTGTAAACTTAATAAAATCAATGAAACGTGAAGTAGTAACACGCATTTACATGAAGGGATAGATTAGCTTGAATTCAAAAGTTTTAATGCTAAACTTTGCATACCTATATTTTCTTCAAAACGTGAAATTGGAAAGCAAACTTTGAGCAAGCTGTTTAAAATTCGTCCTTATCACGGTGTTTTAAACCGTCTTTTGGTTTTGAAGTGAGAAGCCAGATATACCGGCGGTTCTCTTCTCTTGCGTTCTCGACTACGTAGGGTTTCAACTGGATTTGCTCTAGTATTCACTAAATAATGGGGATAAACACTGCCACTTGCTCCCTTCAGATGTCGCTACTACCCAGCGTCTAAGACATAGATTATACACTTATCTATAGGAATAGGTATAGACCACTATGATTATAAAATTAATTAGTTCTAAACGTTACTTGTACCGTTGGCCGTTGGTTGGTTTTTACGTACCTACTACATGGCAGTCAAACTAAGCCGGTTTCGGTTTAAACGATTTATTCTCATATAGAACACAAAACATATGCGATATACAAATAAACCATGGTAACATAGTATTCATTCTATTATTCAATAGTTAAGCGATAATTGCATTCCTTTCTTAATTATTTATGCAAATGTTGTATAATAAGGGGGATTCAGACACGAATGTGGGTTTAGTATCACATTCATGGTTAATACATAGTAAATATGTACATAATTACCTATTATAAGAATGCAATTATCGCTTAGCCATTGATGACACGTGTATAACGAAGTGCTAACTGGAAAAAACAAAAAACGTGTGTGTACAGTTGCCAGGATAAAGAAAATAATATTTCATTATATTCAATAAATAATGCATAATTTACAGTCTCAGAAAAATGCAGACAAGATATTATACATACATTGTTTATATCCTTATCTGCCTAGCCTTTCCCCAACTATGTTGGGGTCGGCTTCCAGTCTAACCGGATGCAGCTGCATACCAGTATTTTACATGGAGCGACTGCCTATCTGACCTCCACAACCCAGTTAGTACTGGGTAATACGATACCCCTTGGTAAGACTGGTTGTCAGACTTTCGGGCTTCTGACGACCCGTAACGACTGTCAAAGATCCACGAATGACAGCCGGGACCAACGGCTTAAAGTGCTTTCCGAGGCACGGAGAAGTCTCGGTATGTAAAGATGGTCACCCATCCACAGACCAACCCCGGCAAGCATAGCTTAACCTGATGTATCGACCCATTATACATACATTGTTATAGGTACATAAAAGAAATCTCTGACGTTAAGTCAGATTGTATAAATTTAATGCAGGTACTTTGGGAATTTAATGATCTCAGATTACAAAACAGAAGATTTTGATTTTAAAATGATGGAACTATAATATTCAAACTCAAAGCATTTATTTCAATTAAACTATTTACAGGCACTTTTGAATTATTGTCAAAGAGTCAGTCAATTAGTCAGAAAGTTAAAGCTAGTTGCCCATTCCAATACGTAGATCTCTATGGAGGAGAACGGACAAGAAACTCCAAGGACACTCTTTTAAATATAGAAATTTAAAAGAGTGTCCTTTGGAATTAGTGTAATCCACGACGACGCACCCCACTCCGCTCCGCTCCGTACTAAAGTACAGCTTACAGTACAGTAATCGCGGAGTGGGGCGCGTCGTCGTGGATTGCACTATCTGTAACGTGGGATGATATTTATTTACTCTTTCATTCTTTTCTTTCTTCATTTATTTATTCAATTAATTGGGTACTTATGGATCAATTTAGTAATAATTTCAAGTAAGTACAGATATGCAGTGAATTTAAAAGAAAACCGGGCATGTGCGACCTGGTCTCGCGCACCGAGGGTTCCATAGCTCATGTTTTATTAGTATCACTCGCAAAAGATAACTATGTACTTAGTCCATAATAATACTATGAATTACACTGGTTTCTACCATTTTCGAAAAAAATAAAATTCAAATGTCATTTATTCAAACTAGGCTGAGAATCAGTAATTTTCGAACGTCAAAATTACATAATGACAGTCCCTCAAAAACGCTCGCTAAAGCACTTCCTAGTGCGCACCGAACTGCTGTTTGTTTTGTTAGAAATTAAAATTGATTCTATACAATAGTATGCAAAATAATTTACATTACTCAACATAAAACACCGTAATTTATACTCAAGCGAAAATAATAACTAAAAATGTAAACAGAACTTAATACCCGAATAAAAGCCTCCGGGCATAAAGGGCGAGCCCGCTTATATACAGGGTGTTTGGCAGAACGTTGAACATACGAAAATGGTGGATAGGTGGGGTCATCTGCTACTTACTTAGCCCTAATTTATTTGGCCCTGGCCCAAATGGTTTTTTTTTTGTCTTTCTTCTTGTTTCACCACTTTCTTAACTTTAAAGTGTAATTTTTATTAAAAATGGGTAAAACAGGCAATATTTAGTATTTTTTTTAAATCTTTTATGTTGACAGATTCTTATAAAATTATTGCTTTATTCAGATGTTAGCTAGAAAAAAAGTTATGAGTCCTCAAACTTACAGAAAGATATAAAAAATACTTAAATCTTAATTTCAACTTGCATTTAAAAAAAAAACAAAAAATGATTGAGGAGTTCCAATTCTAGCAAAACATCCCTAGTGTGTGAGCTTTCTAATGGTATGTAATTTGCTTTTATAAAAAAAAACTTTAAGAGTTATTTCATAATTTTTTCAAGTAGGACATTTTTGACGAAACTCTACCTTTACGGAAAGTGAAATGTTTTGCGAAATTTAATACTGCAAAGTTGGTAAAAATTAAATGATCGATTGAAATTATGCTGTACCAGTTAGGTGCATTAATGAAACAATTAAATAATTTTAAATAATTTATTTAAATAATAAATCACAGATGTTCGAATTGACGCCCTTCATTTACAATACAGGCGCGGCATCTACGTCTGATTTCTACAGTTGTTGTGCGCAGCAGCATCTCCTGTCGCATAACTTCGAAAGCAGCATTAATTCGATTTATTAAATCTTCTCGACTTTCTACTTCTGTAGTGTAAACTAGTTCTTTTGCCCTTCCCCACACGTGAAAATCGAGCGGAGTGAGGTCGGGCGATCGCGGAGGCCAGGGAATTGGTCCTCCCCTGCCAATCCACGAATTTGGGAAACAATTATCCAAATGCTCACGTACGATCAGACTAAAGTGAGCTGGGCAACCATCGTGTTGAAAGACAATAGGCCTGTTTATGTCTACTTGGAACACTTCTTCCATTAATGGTGGTAAATCATTGATCAAAAAATCCAAGTAGTTGTTCGCATTAATGTTGTCGGGCAAATAATGAGGCCCTATTAGCTTATCGCCAATCACTCCTGCCCAGACATTCACACTGAATCTCCTCTGGAAGCCCCTTTGTCTCTTCACGTGTGGGTTTTGATTTTTATGTGACCAATGGTGTAGATTGTGATAATTGACAATCCCTTCTTTGTCAAATTTGGACTCGTCCGTCCACAGAATACTCTTTAAAAAGTTTCCGTCGTCTACATCGGTATGCAGCAAATGGCGACAAAATTGCACACGTCTCCCAAAATCACTGTCATCGAGACCTAGAACAAACAAAACACGTCTAAGAATTGATGTCAATACTGAATCTTTTCTTCTTTCGAGTTCAAACTCTACAATTATCTAAATTAAATTATCTTCAATTTTTAAATAAGTACCTAATTGGCTTTATGGCTTAGCCATAAAGACGTAAGACCACATTCACAAAAGGGCGTGCGACTTTCCATTTGTTCTGAAAAGGAGCCATAAGCGCTGGCAAGTTTACCTACGCTGACCAACTGAAACCGAATTCGAAATCCGAATCCTGTAAGCGCTGGCCGCCTGATTGTTACGTGAATGCGACCGAATAGGAATAGTTTATTCGAATTTAATTTGAAATTAGAATTGAATGCGCAAAAAAACAACATGAGGCAAAACAACTAATAAAGAAAGTAACGAAATCAAGGTTAAATGGAACGATCAATTGAACTGTCTCATAATTTACTACATTCCACAAAATCGTATCAGATGCAGTACATAAATAGCTTAAAATCTTACCTTGCACTGGAGTGTAGTGAAAAGCATGCCTACCATCTACCCGGAGAACAGACCACACTTTCCATATGCTTAGGCCAAGCATTGAAGCTATCTGTCTAATGCTTTTGGTAGGGTCCGCGTCAAACTCGGCAAGAACTTGTTCGTCAATGGTAGTATCGGGTCGTGCTCGTTCACTCGTGGTTCTTGAAAGTTCAGGTTACCGGTTTGTCGTAAACGTCGGTAAGTACTCGCAAACGTCTGATGACTGGGTACTCGGCGGTTGGGATAACGCTCTTGATAAATCCTTCGCGCTTCACGCGAATTAGTATTAGCACTTCCATAAGCTAACAACATGTCCGCGTATTCCTCACTGGTAAAAGCAGCCATTTCTTTACCAATAACAACAGGAAACAGTAATAACAAAAAACTTAACTAACAGGTAACAAAACTAGTGATAACAATAAAAGAAAACGAAGTGAACAAAAACAAAAGTAAGCGTAGCGGGCACGTGAGATCGCAGAGGCAGTTTAGTCTCGACTAAGAAAAGAATTCATTCTGAGGCGTCACGGTGCCACGAGAGCGAAAGAGAACAAAAATACGCTATGACTGCGCAAGAGTGAAACAAAATTTCTACCTGTTTCGTGTAACAACCATCCCAAGGGAATAGTGAATGTTAATTTGCACCACTGCTACTGGCAAGCCGTCGATCATTTAATTTTTACCAACTTTGCAGTATTAAATTTCGCAAAACATTTCACTTTCCGTAAAGGTAGAGTTTCGTCAAAAATGTCCTACTTGAAAAAATTATGAAATAACTCTTAAAGTTTTTTTTTTATAAAAGCAAATTACATACCATTAGAAAGCTCACACACTAGGGATGTTTTGCTAGAATTGGAACTCCTCAATCATTTTTTGTTTTTTTTTAAATGCAAGTTGAAATTAAGATTTAAGTATTTTTTACATCTTTCTGTAAGTTTGAGGACTCATAACTTTTTTTCTAGCTAACATCTGAATAAAGCAATAATTTTATAAGAATCTGTCAACATAAAAGATTTAAAAAAAATACTAAATATTGCCTGTTTTACCCATTTTTAATAAAAATTACACTTTAAAGTTAAGAAAGTGGTGAAACAAGAAGAAAGACAAAAAAAAAACCATTTGGGCCAGGGCCAAATAAATTAGGGCTAAGTAAGTAGCAGATGACCCCACCTATCCACCATTTTCGTATGTTCAACGTTCTGCCAAACACCCTGTATAGCTATAATAAAGCTGTAACTCGAAGTCACATATTATGATAAACTAGGACTGTCGACGTAAAAATAAATTAACAGTTAGGCAAGAATAATATATGATCAATGGTGGACGTCGCTAGCTAACCACATATTGCTATACAAATCATATAACGGGTGATTCATTTGGAGTTACTTTTTCCAAAACTAAAAAAAATATGAATAAAGCAAATTTATCGGGTAATCTTTATTATAATACAAAAGAACCATTCCTTACATTTACTTTTTAAAGATTATTTCTTTCAAATGTTGTCCGTAACTGCGATTAAGGTGGTCCATTCTGGAGTTCCAGTTTTCGATGACCCGACCGAGCATTTCTAGTGGTATTTGGCGAATAACGCGAGTAATGTTGGCTTCCAGTTGATCAATCGTACGCGGCTTATCCATATAAACTTTGGACTTTACATAACCCCACAGAAAAAAGTCTAAGGGTGTGATATCACAGGATCTAGGCGGCCAACTGACTGGTCCGAAACGCGAAATTAACTGTTCACCAAATTTCACTGTCAATGGTGACCGTTATCGTACCATGATAACGGATTTGTTTCCTGAAATTGAAGCCCGTGATCTTCAGAACTTTTGGTACCAACAAGACGGCGCCACTTGCCACACAGCACGTGAAACCATAGCTTTGTTGCGAGAAAAATTTGGTGAACAGTTAATTTCGCGTTTCGGACCAGTCAGTTGGCAGTAGGTGCACACCTGTAAGTGACAAATTCACTCTAGATTTTAAGTTCCATTATTACAATACCCAAAAAATGTAATAGTGAATCAGTCGTTGAAGTGCCACAATTAAATAAATAATAAGCATCACCCACGGTCATCGGTAATGAGACTGTATATCCCGCGAAAGTGTGGAGGTCGAGGCTTTTTAAACGCTAAGACCCTCCACAATCGCGAGATATGCAGTCTCAGGGAATATTTCCTAGAAGCCGACGTAGGAATACATCGAGATGTGGTCGCGGTGGACAAGGGCCTTACCCCGCTCTCATTAGCTAAAGAGAACTGGCGCAAGCCTGTAGTGCTAGACACTAACGATCGCAAGGAGGTATGGCAGAGTAAGGAGCTTCACGGACGCTACTTTCGGGCCCTACATGGACCCGATGTTGATTTATTAGCGTCCATAGCTTGGCTGCGTTTTGGTGACCTCTTTGGGGAAACCGAAGGTTTTGTCTGTGCAATTATGGACGAAGTTATGATGACGAACAATTACCGGAGATTCATTGTGAAGGACGGCACGGACATCTGTCGGGCATGACACCGTCCGGGAGAATCAATCCGACACATTATCTCCCGGGTATTCTCGTCTACATAGCTAACGAAGAGTACTTGCATAGACACAACCTTGTAGCCAGGATTATCCATCAGCAACTTGCTCTGAAATACAGCCTTGTGGAATCGGAAGTATCGTACTACAGGTATGTGCCCGACCCAGTTCTCGAAAATGGAAATATCACATTGTACTGGGATCGATCCATCATCACTGTCAGGACTATTGTTGCCAATAAGCCTGATATTATTGAACTAACGGTCCCGCATGACGGGAATCTCGTGAACGCTGAGAAAGATAAACAAATTAAGTATCTTGACTTGGCTCGCGAGGTTGTCGACATGTGGGATGTGGACTCAGCGATCATTGTGCGGATAGTCGTATCAGCCAATGGCTTAATTGCCAAGAGCCTCGACCAACACCTAAGGAGGCTCTCGTTGGGCAGCTGGATTAAGGGCTTGATTCAGAAAGCTGTACTCCTGGACACGGCTCGCATTGTTAGGAGGTTCCTCTCTCTGGAGCCCTGACCGCCGGTAGCTTGGACCCTGCTCCCGATACCGGGGTGGGCTACTATTTTTTATATTTTTAAATGTTTTTGTATTTTTTTATTCTAATATTTAAAAATATAATTTATATGTATTAATGTAAAATAAAGGAAATATTATAATTAAAATTTAAATATTCCTGGGCATAATGGGCCCTTTGGGTCAATGCAATTTTCTGTGCCGGTTTATAATTCCTTACCCCAGCATTCTCACTGTTTCCACTGAAATATTGTGGTTTATTGCGGTTACACGAATGGGCAAAAATTGATTTTCAACCTGGCTTGAAACAATAGCCCGGTGGCGTTCGAATTCGAGACTATACTTGATGGCTTTAGCTCCTGGACGAATCCGCTGAATATTTTCATTGTCTCCATGACGTCTTAGCCATAGCCTGACCGTATTTCTCTAAAACAAAAAAAAATGGAATCGTGTTCTATGTAACTTGTAAGGAGTGAATGTAATGGTAAAACAGCCAACTGCGCGTTCATTAATCACAATCAATAAAATAAAATAGTTAGGTATACAAAAAAACACTTACTGCTTTAATAAGTCAACGACCAATTTGTCTAATTCCAATATTCTGCTCATGTAAAAATATGATTTTATGTTTGGTATAGTCATCAAGTTGCGACATGATGCTTATTTACACCAAATTGCATAAAAATAATTAACGTGTGTTGTTTGGAAAGATTTACAAATGTGTGTGCGCAGTCACTGCTATTAGGCGTAGTGTAACTTTTGTCACATAAATGAATTTAATAAGAGTATCTACCTCACGAAGCAAATGTATGTTCTACTTCGTATTCTACCATTCTTGGTAAATATAAATTCTCTAAACTTAAAGTTTTTAATTTACCAGTTTTTGTTTACAAGATAAGTTATTAGGCGTAAATCATATTGCTCGTTCTTTAATATTGCAACCATTATTGTAGAAATGACAGTAAATTAAAAAAGGAACTGTTAATAGGGGACTGTATTTCGAACCCACATGTTGTTCGTTACCAATCCAGCATCAAACCGCTAAGTCACAAGAACTTGTTGGGTATACGCGAAATTAACGATTGGGTGGTAATTATGTAGTGTGACTTAAAAGCTTTTCAACTTTAATGTCAATGAGATAATGATTAAAATAACTTAACAAAATGATACCTACGAGTATATAATGCCGGTGGCTCCGACAATGTTGGGTGGGTTTACCTTAACGTTACGTGTTAAAGATCAAATTTGCGTGCCTGTATTATTGTATTTGTTCATCGAGTCTTCGAGCACTTGTCTGGTAAGCTCATATAAATTGAATAAACCCTAATGTTACAAGCACAGGATACAAATTCGTTTGTTTTTAGGGTGGTTCAGATAATGTTGACAACAGATTGTACATGAACGTCAACATTCATTGTCCGAACTTTGCAGGCAAGAGCTTCAGGAATCTGGGACTAGCAAGAATAACTGGCCGGGGAACAGCAGAACGTTGTGCCAATATTTTGAAGGACAAACTAACCACACATCACACACACACACACACACACACTTCACACTCACACACACACGTCACACTACACACACACACATGCTATACATGCCACACATGCTATGTCCACTTCTAGAGAAAGATTATATCCTATAATCTTTCTCTAGAAGTGGACATAGCATGTGTGGCGACTAACGGAGCAAGTATGATGGGTGCTATGGGTCGACAATTGCCTTAGTACCATCAATTTTATTATGTTTTGCACACGGCATCCAATGTGGAGTGTTGGATGTAATTTACAAAAAGACACAAAATGCCCAAGAAGAAGAATGGGAAGAATCTACAGAAGATACAGGGGCGACAGGAGAGGATGATGACTCTGACAGTGATGAAGAAGAAGGTTGAACAAAAAACAAAACAAACAAAAATCATTTATTTGCCTAAATAAGATACAGAAGGTTGGTAAAATGTACAAAATTGTTCTCTTATTCTGCCTTTAATTTCGGCGTGCAAATATAAAATAAAGTTACATTTTATTTAAATTTATTATTGATCAAAATCATGCAGTCATTAAACAGATAATCCCATTAAAATTATATTATTGAATTAAGTAAATGTCAATATAACGAAAAAATAAAATAATAAGTAATAATAAAATAATAATCATAAATGTCAATAATGGGAGAGATTCGCCACAATAATAGTAAAACTAAGTATTTTTAGAAGACCATGCAATTTACAAAACTTGCAATTTATAATCTAAAAACTTATGTACACTATAAAAGCATTTTTCAATTAAAAACCTCGTAAAATTTGTAGTTGGGAGTGGAAGACAACTGAACAGGAACCAATATCTATACGGGGATGTAAATCTAAAAAATGTTATAGATAAAGTGAGAAAAATTGTTAATTTTTTCAGGAAATCAGCCACCAAGATTGAGTGTTTCTATAACTACCTTCCAGAAGAACAGAAAAAAATGGGCTTGATCCTATTACTGGGTTGTGGAGGTCAGATAGGCAGTCGCTCCATATAAAATACTGGTATTCAGCTGCATCCGGTTAGACTGGAAGCTGACCCCAACGTAGTTGGGAAAAGGCTAGGCAGATGATGATGATCCTAGACTGTAAAACCAGGTGGAGTAGCTTGGCTGATATGATCACAAGGTTTTTGGTACTAAAAGAGCCTATCATGAAGACTCTTATTGATTTAAAGAACGAAATCACATTTAGTTCCGCTGAACTAGCTTTACTCCAAGAATTATCCACTTCTCTCAATATTGTAAAGGTAACAGTCGAGGCGTTGTGCCAAGAAAATGCAAATCTGCTTACTGCAGAGACAGCTCTACAATTCATGGTTGCGAACATTCATGGTTGGTTCAAGCGACAAACAGTTTTACAAGTGATCAGCTACTCCAGGCTCTGAAGAAAAGAATAACTGAAAGACGCCTACTAGATCTAGTGTGTACGTTAAAATATCTACACCATCCCAGAACATTTATACTACGCAAGAACATTTATACTATTTATATTACGCAGAGACACCTTCGGATATTTTTCCACCTCCAGGAAACGACACGATTGGTAAAGTTATAACTTAGATTAACGACAGACACTTTAGTCAAATACAAGACTTTGATGACGATAAAGATAAATCCTTAGTTGATTACCAGCAGCAGCGACAGCGACAAAATGAAGTAATTCAGGAAACTGCAATAAGCTTCAAGGAAGAATTACAAAAAAAGATCGATGAGACCGTTTTAGCAACTTTTTGTACATCTACCGCAAATTTATCATGCAGAGAAGAGTTGGAAACGTCAATCCTAATGCAAACGGCGCTATTTGATAGAGGAGGTCCTAGACAAGTAAATTTGAGTCAAGCGTACGACTTTCTGCAGTGTACCTACAAGTGTAGAGTGTGAAAGGGTGTTTTCTTCCAGCAAATATATTTGCAACCATCTAAGATGTGCCTCAAACGATGATTCCATGGATGCTCTAAGTTTCCTTAGGTCCCACTTCCAGGGAAAACGTTGAAAGACACGACAAAGGTATATGATAGGATTAAAAAAGTGCTGTAATTTTCTGTACTAAATGTAGCGTGCTACTCCTGTTTAGACTTGGAACTGATGCCGCCGGACAGTCATACGTTTGTCAGTGATGCGCACGGCTGTCGGCGCTGGCTCGACCACTGTCTTGTGACTAGTGCAGTGTGACTGTGTTATACAGGATTACTGGTAATTCGACGTATATCCGTCAGGGGCTGATAAAGGGGGCCAAATGCAACAAATTGAACCCCCCATATGTATGGCCGAAATTCAATAGTATTCGAGATATTTGAATTTTAAGGGTTTTTCGATATTTACCCAAAATTTGACATTTAATTCCAAATAAAAAAAAAACTACACATTTGAATGGGTACCATTAAAAATCATGTTGTAGCTAGCACTTCAATTAAGCTATGGACATAGTTAAAACTACTTAATTTAACAAAATAATTAAAATAATGAACGATATAAGAATAACATCTTACCAATATTATTATTTTACGCTTCAAAAATGTTGCCTCCTCACAAAAATTTCTATGACATTAATCGTAAAAATAACTAGAAAAACTTGCCTATTCTGTAAGCTTTCCAAAAAGGTATAAAAATCAATTTTAAAATACATAATTCGTGGCATGGCATGTGTTTGAACCGGCGCGGGGAGAGAAATAATGTGTGTTTTAGTTTATGATCCTTGCTAAAACAACCGATTTTACTGGCGGAATTCTTCGTGATGGGGCGGGGTGTGAGGGTGGGGGAGCACACGGCGTCTGCTGTGCTCGCGTCGCCTTCCTTAGTAAGTTTCGACTCTACGCAGCGCAAGCACGTGTGTTGTTATCTTGCTATTAACCAATCTCTCATCGCGTTAATTTGTTATCGATTATTATTGTTAATTCTTGTTTCTCTTGTTATTTTTTTTGTTATCATTGTTATTTCGGATACCATGGCTTCGTATGCTAATAACGAATACGCAGACATTATGTTTTGTTATGGTTTTGCCGATGGAAACGCGGCTGCGGCTCGGCGAGAATACCAACGCCGCTTTCCCGATCGTCGACTTCCCCACGTTACTGTTTTCGGGAGCACCTATCGACGATTGTCTGAAACTGGCAGTGTTCAGAGAGCACAATTCAACGCTGGCAGACCTCGACGGTATACGGCTGACGAAGAGGACACCATTCTTCAGTGTTTTATTGATGACCCAAACATCTCAACGAACATTGTTGCAAGACAGCTCGGTATGTCCCAGTGGAAAGTGTGGTCGGTAGTACATCTATCAGGTAGACACCCGTACCATTATCAACCTGTCCAAACATTGCACGAGGGAGATCCTGCCAGGCGACTCGAATTTTCTCGGTTTATGTTAAACGCTGACGCTGACCAGGAACATTTCCTAAGAAATATTTTGTGGACTGACGAGTCAAAGTTTGACCGGGATGGTAAACGAATTACCATAACTTACATTTTTGGGCACCTAAAGCAGGCAGGAATCCAAAAAAACTAAAAGAAACTGCGTCGCAAATGAGATTTTCCCTGAACGTATGGATGGGTGTCGTTGATAATTATTTGGTGGGCCCTCATTTCTTGCCCCAAAATTTGAACGGCGAAAATTACGAGGAGTTTTTGAGAAACAACCTAGACGATTTGTTGGCGGATGTTCCCGAAGAAATAAAAAACAACCTCATGTTTCAACATGATGGGTGCCCAGCACATTACCGGATTACTGTCCGACAGTGGCTAGATGAGAGATTTCCAAACCGATGGATTGGGAGGGGAGGGCCAATTCCGTGGCCAGCACGAAGCCCTGATATCACACCACTTGATTTTTACGTCTGGGGTCATATGAAGGAATTAGTTTATGTGACCCCAATAAATTCAGTCGAAGAACTTCGACAGCGAATAATAAACGCGGCGCAACAGATGAGAACAACGTTCTCATCAAGAGTGACGAAAACCGAAGTTAGGAAAAGAATTCGAAGTTGCATTCGTAATAGAGGGGCTCATTTTGAACAAGATGTGTAAAATTTTTAATAAAATTTGACGTACATTTTTGAATGCATTTTATTTCATACAAATACAAATTCTCTCCCCGCGCCGTTTCAAACACATGCCATGCCACGAATTATGTATTTTAAAATTGACTTTTATACCTTTTTGGAAAGCTTACAGAATAGGCAAGTTTTTTTAGTTATTTTTACGATTAATGTCATAGAAATTTTTGTGAGGAGGCAACATTTTTGAAGCGTAAAATAAAAATATTGGTAAGATATTATTCTTATATTGTTAATTATTTTAATTATTTTGTTAAATTAAGTAGTTTTAACTATGTCCATAGCTTAATTGAAGTGCTAGCTACAACATGATTTTTAATGGTACCCATTCAAATGTGTAGTTTTTTTTTTATTTGGAATTAAATGTCAAATTTTGGGTAAATATCGAAAAACCCTTAAAATTCAAATATCTCGAATACTATTGAATTTCGGCCATACATATGGGGGGTTCAATTTGTTGCATTTGGCCCCCTTTATCAGCCCCTGACGGATATACGTCGAATTACCAGTAATCCTGTATAATACCTACTGGTCTGATCATTACCCTGTGTCTATACTATGTAATTTTAATTTAGTTAAGCCTAAGATTTGTATACCTACTGTTTGTATGAATAGGATAGTCTGGGGTGAACGTGACTCGACTCAGATAGCGGAATTTAAAAATGTATGTCTCTAGACTGCGTGGAATTGATTTTCCTTCAGAACTCAGAAACTGAGTAGATAATATGTGTTGTAACAAAAGTCATAGATAACATGTATGACGATGTCATTTGTATACTGTCGGAGGCCGCTATAGATAGTTATAGTGTTACAGAAAAGCGTAGAGGTAAATACATTACCAGGTGGAATGTAATGTCTCTGTCTTATGTAATTTTGACGTTCGAAAAGTGCTGATTCTCAGCCTAGTTTGAATAAATGACTTTTTCACCTCAGCACCTCAAACAAGCAGGTTTTGCTGTCAAAAAACAGTGAGCAAAATTCGATTTTGCTGCGAGCGTGAGACAAAGTAACTTTTTAATTATTTTTTTTAAATGCCGAGAGCAGTGTTGGGTCTACTCACAAAATTCTAAAGATTTGAACTTCAATTAGTTTTGTCACTTTCACTTCGATACGAAAAAAGCGAGAGATAGAAAAAAATCGATTCGAAGTTCGATTTCAAAATTCCATATCTACTTATTAGGCCCAAAAAAGAAACAAACAATAAAACGTTCGGATATACTTAAAACATTAAAATTGAAAATATTCTGTTAAGGTTTTATTTAAATTCTGATTTATTAAATTTTTGGAACGAAGTTCTTAAGCGGCTTGCGGTAAGAGTGCAGTGGCAGATATCGTCACGCGAAAAGGCGCTTGCGACTGTCTTCTTCTAAATCAAAGAGAAAGAGAGAGATAGTAAGTGTGAATTTGGTCGAAATGAAAATCCAAGATGGCGGATGCGAAAATTTTCACATTTTTCATAATGGGTGTCGTTTTCATAGTTTTCAAGGAGTGCCAAAGCCGACCGTGAGGTCAAAATGTAAATCCAAGATGGCGGCTGCGAAAATTTTCAAATTTTTCCTCATGGGTATCGTTTCTATGGTTTTCAAGGTTGCTAAAGCCGATAGTGAAATAAAATGTAAATCCAAGATGGTGGCTGCAAAATACGAGGTGATGAAGATTATGTAAAAAAAAACCTTGTCCGATCCGAAAAGGGCATATGGTACTGCAGTAACATTACAAAAGAGTATTTTTTTTATTATTATTTATAGTAAAAAAGTTATTGGTATTTAAAATTCACATTTTTAGTTCCAAAATTACCCCAAACGTGAAATTCGGTAAAATTCACCATTGAAAAAATATGTGGGGATTCCTTTTTCCTGAAAATTTCCACATAAATATGCTCACAGTACGATACTTAACAACACCCTCACGGATCGGACAGGTTTTTTTTTACATATTCTAACCTAGAATCCTTCGCTTACTCGGGATTCAAAATCAACACTCGCAGCAAAAAACAACTTTGCTCTCTTGTTGCACAAATAACTATTGAATTTTTGAATATTTAGAATTTTGGAATAGGCACGTCCGTGACGCTCATGGGAGGGCTCGGCTATGTTTTCAGGCTTGGTTATATGGGGGTAAGCCCGGGGCTCGACGCTCCAGCTGTCGAGGGTACTGCACCAATTGACAACTACGCTGGGGAAGAAGGAATGCTCGGTGGCAGTATTCCTTGACATGGAGAAGGCCTTCGACCGTGTGTGGCATGACGGCCTGATTTATAAGTTAGCCACGTCCGACGCGCCCCGTCGCGTTGTAAAGGTGGTTGCATCCTTTTTGTCTAACAGAACTTTTAGGGTGGTGGTCGACGGGGCGCTATCCGGCGCCCGCCCGGTGCTGGCAGGTGTGCCGCAGGGCAGTTGCGTGTCGCCTGCGTGTTACACGCGTTACACCGACGACATCCCCACCACGACAAAGACGACGCTCGCGCTGTATGCTGACGACGCTCGCGCTGTATGCTGACGACGCCGCGTACGTCACCACTTCGCTCAATGCGAAGCACGCGGCGGTCAAAATGCAGCGCGCCCTCGATCTGCTTCCCGAGTGAAGGAATGACATAAATTAATTTTATTATGTGATAGATGCATGGTGCTCACATACGTACAAACATTGTAAAATTATATTATATTTCTAACATTATAATAAGTAATACTAATAATAAGCCAGTGTGTGAGTTCAAGTGTCACAAAAAAAAAAAAATACAATTAAATTGGCAACGAGTTCGATTTTGTCTAAATTCTTAATTGTCCTATGGAGCAGGACCAGCATGTTTCCAAGCATTTTTATCTTGGATATAATCCTCTAATTTATAATATGCTTGTTTACAAAGTGTACTTTATATATGATTTTTAAATTTTCTTTCATTTAATTCAAATTTATCACAAGGTATTCTGTTGTTACATTTAACACAGTACCCCATAAAAGATGTATTTACTTTAGATAGTCAGAAAAATGGTTGATCTATTTTATCTTTATTTCTAGTATTAAAATTATGTTTATCACTTATTTTATTAAAAAGATGTAGATTTTTCCTCACATACATATGAAACGTCAGAAGCTAGGTGCACGGTTCCAATTGGTCATAGGGAGAAGAGCCGGCAAGAAACTCCACGGTTAATCTTTTAAAAATAATTGGTTTTTACAATATTTTAAAATAACAGTGTTAATAGGTATGGAAGGACAGTGTAGGTCTTTCAACAAGTACCAGGTACCTAACAAAATAATTATGGTCAGAAAATGTACAGTCCACTAAGCCTACAGCGTTCTCACATTCACAAAATAGAATAATCTATTTAAAGATGAATAAATTATTAAAAATAAAAACGTATTATAAACGAAATGACGTGATTGCTATTACAGCTGTGACAATCCTGAATAATTATCATGTTCACAAAAGCCACTAATAAAGAGTTGAAGTTAAATTGTAGATAAATAATGTCAAATAATAGCGTAATTATGTCAAGGAAGAATGTAAAAATAAAAATGTAAATGTATATATATATACAGAGTTGATATGACAGAGGGGCATTAAATTACACTACGTATACTATACGTGTTTAGTATTAATTCTATTTTATTTTATTTTATTGAAAGGAACAGCAAACAGTTACATTATAAGAACTTAAAACTAGTTTAACAATAGCAATTTGGTTATAATGTAACCCACAACGCTGCCCACAAGTAGAAAGAAGTTTAAAAAAAAGGGCTAATCGCTAGGTACATAAATAGCAGTACATAGTAGTAAAACTAGATATAATAAACACTATTAGAAAAAAAAATGCTTAAAATTAAAGTGTAAAGATAATAAAAAATTATATAATATTATTTTAGTTAGGAGGACTCGTTACATTTAATAGGTAATAGGGTACGGTGAATGAGGCTTTTAAATTTACTAATTGTACAATTGAAGATGTCAATGTTTACAAACTTACTGTTATATGTGTCAACCATACGGCGGACAGGTGAGCGCAGACCTGAATTAGTTCGGCAAATGTTCAAAGCAAAAAGAGTACCTGCGCGTACCTGCCGCCTGTGTATAGTTAGTAGTAGTACAGCATAGCAAATCATACTGTTCAGATTTGTACAGTTAAACTTGTTTCTGACAATTTTGTATAGTACTGTGGCTTCGAGATAATTCCTTCTAGAGCTAAGGGGGAGGAGCTTGTACTTGCTGAGCAATTGAGAATATGATAAGTAGGATTTATGACATCTATAGTGCATAGCACGCAAAAATTTGTACTGTACATTCTCAACCATTTCTGAATATTTATTGTAGAAAGGATTCCACACTGACACTGCATACTCTAGTTGAGAACGAACGAGGGCTTTATATAAGCATAAATATGACGAGGTTCTCTTGAAATCAAGGGTGGCCCGCATGATAAAACCAAATAGTTGGAAGGCCTTGCTGACAATTTTATTAATGTGCGAGTCTAGGCATAGTTTGGAGTCAAGTATAACGCCGAGGTCGCGAGTTGAATGCAATTGAGATAGAGGCACATGACAAAGGGTGTAGGCGAACTTAATAATATGCTTGTTTTTAGTAAAAGTAAGGTAGTTGCATTTCGGTAAACTTAGTTTTAATTTGTTACTGTGGCAGTAGTCTGTAAGTCTGTCAAGGTCTTTTTGGAATAAAATGCAATCGTCTACAGTTTTGATCGACTTGTAAACCTTCAGATCATCGGCGTACAACAAAAACTCAGTGTTGCGGAAACAGTAACCTATATCATTAACAAATATGTTAAATAAAAGCGGCCCAAGGATAGAGCCTTGTGGGACACCAGATGTGACTTCTATAATATTTGATCTGTATCCGTTAATCACCACCCTTTGACAGCGGTTCGAAATATACGAGGCAAACCATCGCAATAAATTTCCACGAATTCCGTTAAAGGCAATGTTACTAAGTAGCAGCTCATGATCCACCTTGTCAAAGGCCTTGCAAAAATCTGTATATATACAGCGTCTACTTGCAGGCCGTTGTCAAAACTATCAAATAAGAAGCTGGAGAAAGACAGGAGGTTTGTAGTAGTAGATCGCTGTTTAACGAAGCCGTGCTGCTGTTGTATAATGACATTGTGTAAGGATGGATATATTTCATTATGGACGAGTTTCTCAAAGACCTTTGACAAAGTAGAGAGGATCGAGATTGGACGGTAGTTCTCCACATTACCTTTCGACCCACCCTTGTGTACGGGTGTGATGTTTGCACGCTTCCACTCTTTTGGAAATACTCCCTCAGCAATGCACTTATTGTAAATTATGACTAACGGTTTGCAGATGTGAGCAGCAGTGTAGCGTAAAAAGTAAGCAGGTATGCTGTCAGGTCCTGGACCTTTGGCAGGGTCCAGAGACCTGAGTTCTTTTATGACTTTGTTTTCATCAAAGTGTAACCTAGAGATAATATCACAAGTTGAGGAAGTTTCCGTGGGTGGTTGCCATTGTGACAAGAGTGGCGGCGCAGGTTCGTAAACGGAGTGGAAGAAATTCGAAAACATATCGCAGATTACTTCTGGCTCACTGGATTGAGTGTCTTTGTAGTGGACTTTTGCTGGGATGCACGGTTTGTCTTTTCGGTTTGAAACATATGTCCAGAAGTGTTTTACATTTGTGTGTAGGCTATCTTCCACTGAGTTTATGTATTTAGAAAAGCATTTTCCACACATTTCCCTACAACTGGCTCTGTGTGTAGAGAAAGCTTCGTAATCCGATAGGTTTCCATACTTCTTCCACTTGATCCAGGCCCTCTGTTTCTTTTTAGATGTGTTGATCAAACCAGACTGGATAGTTGGAAGATTTAGAACAAGCTAAAGGAGTATGTGGCTTGATAATCTGGTCTAGTTTGTCATAGAACAATGATAAAGCATCTTCTGGTTTTTCGTGTGTAAGAAGTTCTAGCCAATCGGTTCTCTGTATCGTGTCATTTATTTTATCATAGTCAGCTTTGTAGAAATTGTATTTTTGTAGCAATTTCCTGTCTAGGGAGGGATTTTGAATTTTAATATTTACATCACTCAAACCAGTGGAGGGTGATAAATGTCAGCAGGTAGCAGGGGTGATGACTCTTGTTGCACACAGCAGGGTAAGTTGGATATTAAAAGGTCTAATATTTTGCCTTTAGAGTTAAGTGTGCTGTTGTACTGAGAGGCACTTAGAAGGGATATAAAGTTATTCAGATGGTCACAAGACATAGCTGAGCCAGAGCACAGAGGGGAACTTACTGAAGTATTCAGGGTAGTAGACGTGTGCCACGTTGCTTCTGGGAGATTATAGTCTCCAGCTACACATAAAAAATCGACATTAGGTTTACACAAAGCCTTATAAAGTGATTCGAAATGCTTTTCATACACAAATGGGGGAGTTTTAGGAGGTATGTATGCAGCAGCCACGACATGATGCTTTAGTTTTTGACCACTAGGTATTTCTACAGCAATTTGTTCTATATAGTTATCCAGTGGGGTGACGTTAGTGGAAGTGTTTAAGTTTATTTCAATTGGGCGGTGGATTTTTAAGATAGCCACTAGAACACCGCCACCTTCCAGTTTATTAGTGCTAGCCCGATCGCGATCACACCTGTACACAACGTAACGCTGGTCAATAAATTCATTGTTACTGATTTCCGGCACTAGCCATGTTTCTGTCAGTATGATTATGTGAGAATGTTCATATATAGAGCATGCAGTTTTGTACGGATACCCCTACAGTTTTGATAGTATATGGTTAAGTGTTTATCAGTCTCTGGAAATGGTAAAATATATACATGCACTGCATGCACAAACATTGCGTGCTAATAGTAGAAGGATGCCAAGAGAATAGATGCTAAGCAAAACTAATGATAAAAGTGACTTTGAGATACAAAGAAATGAATTTAGTCCTAAGAAGCAGCAAAACAAGCTCATGTAAGTTAAACAAAGCATCACAGTCTTACAATAGTAGCACGATTTTGAAAATGTTTTTGTTTCAGTTTTGAGTACAATAAATAACAGTTGTATTGTGATAAAATGTTTCAAAAGTAAACAGACGGGACTTATAAAATAAAATAAAAATAAAATTATTGTATATAGTAATAGCCTCCTAAAACTATAATCTGCTTTCAGTGTAACAAAGTTAGAATTAAGAAATATAACGCTAAGCGAGTACAAACAACAAAAATTAATAAGTATAAACATTAAAACACAAGTAATACTGTAAAAACAATGTGTGAGATCTGGTGTACTAATTAGAATCAAATTGTATGAAGTAACGTAATAGTAACTAAGCGGGGTTTTGAGTACTGACCGGCGGGAATTTGTCACCGCTTTTAATTTTTCGGATATCATCCAGTGTGAACTGCAAACGAAGCCATGCCATCACGTTCGCGTACGAGTATTGTTGAGTTTTTAACCGACTTCAAAAAAAGGAGGAGGTTATCAATTCGACTGTATTTTTATTTTATTTTATGTTTGTTACCTCATAACTTGCGACTGGGTGAACCGATTTTCATGATTCTTTTTTATTTGAAAGCTGGTGCTTCCCGTGTGGTCCCATTGTCACCATTTCAATATCTGATGATGGGATCTTGTAGAAATCGGGGGAACTCTTCAATGAATAACAGCAGATTAACCGCAATTGTTGCTATAGCATATCTAAGCATTGTTTACGCCATCACACAACATAATATCACGCCTGTACTTACTACAAAGGTTATAAAAACTATTTCGAAAAAAATATATGTTTTTTTTTGTATGTTTGTTACGCGGTTACTCCGCCAATTATGAATTGATTTTGATGATTCTTTTTTTGTTTGGTAGGTCATACTTCAGAAGTGGTAACATATAAATTTGGTCAAGATCTGATGAGGGGTTTTTGAGTTAGCATCAATAATACGTATTTTTCCCATCTAGTATATGTGGACGATATTATAATAGTTCCTGTCACTGTAATTTACATAGCAGGTAATGGGTATTTAAATTTTTGTGGGGGCTTTGTGTAGGTACCACAACTAAAAAGTGAAAAATAAAAACTTCTTCACAAAAAATAAAACCGACTTCCAAAAAAAACACTACAAAGTGAAAAATAACTTTGATTTCGGAAGTCGGTGGCAAAAAAACGAAAATAAAACCCCAAAGAGACCGACTTCCGAAATCAAAGTTATTTTTCACTTTGTAGTGTTTTTTTTGGATGTCGGTTTTATTTTTTGTGAAGAAGTTTTTTTAACCCAAACATACTTGAAATCATGCTGTTTAGCGGCTTCCTTACAAGCCCGAAACAACTGTTTTGTTTTCAGGGTAAGATGTTCATTTAGGTAAATTCTAGTTGGTGAACCTGCAATACCCATTTGATCGGATTTGAGCTCCTTGGCCAGACGGTATGCGCTCAGGACGTTATCACGTGTAATTCGTGTACAGAATTTAACAATTATATTCTTCGGTCTAATGCTGGTTTGCTGGGCATGTTGTACTCGATGGATTGAGATAATATCTTTCTGTAGTATTGGAAACTTGACAGCAGTGCCTAATTGTTCCATCATGCGGATTAAGTCTTCGCCGCGCCTTTCAGGAACATTGCAAATTTCAATATTGCAGTTTCTAGCTTGCTGCTCTAAGGAATCAATTTTAAGCTCAAGGTTTTTAATTAAAGTTTGAGATTGGTCAGAGCTGTGATGGGTAATGATCTCAACACGTTCTTGAAGATCCTTATGCTCAGCTGCCTGAAACTGTACGGACGATTTTAATTCGGAAACATCATGTGCCACTGTACTAACGTGTTCATTTAATTTGTTGTGTGCGCTGCGGAGGGAGTTCATTTCCTGCTTCATATCATTTATGCTACTCTGGATACTGTCATTGAATTTCGTCATGCTGATCTCCATTTCTTCACGCCAGCCGCGCAAAGTGGTTCTGATATCATCTGTGAACTTGGCCATGGCGTGGTCCATGTCAGTCCGCCAACCTTTGAGTGTTTTATTAAGTTCCTGTGATATTATGCCAAGGCTGTCGATGTCGGTCGAGTTGGGCGCAGCGCCAGTGACAATCGTTGAAGTAGTGCTCAATGACGAGTTCGGTGACAAGGACTGTTGTTCCAAGTTGTCGCAGGACATGTTTATCGCGTCTTCGCAACTCGCGGGGATGTAAATAGAACAATTAAGTGAGGTCGATTCGGGGTGGCTCCGCTGCGTGACGTTACTGCAGGGTTGACATTTCCACTCAGCTTTTTGTTCGCAAGTGTAGCAAGAGAATTGTTGTTGAGTGACGTTAAGGCACTCACAGTGGTATATATCATCACAAGAATGGCATTTTAGCGCCAATGCCCGTGGCCAGACGACTCCGTTGCAATGACTACAGATATTATTCATGTTCGTAGTGTTATTTGATTTTCAAACTTTTACGAAGAGAAGGTTAATGTTTACGATACCAGTAGCGCCACCTGTTTATAAGTGTTGGTATGAGTGCAAGTTGTGTGGCGTGGGATCGATTCAAAACCAAAACCAAACCAAACAGTTGTTTAATCGGTAGTGTGTCGAAAAAGTTACACGTAGAAAGTGTAGATGACGCTGTTCCAAATATGTTGCAGCTGGGATGATTAGCAGAATTTGAGTGAGGCTATTTTCACACAATGTTGTTAATTGACTTGTGTATCTTATGATGCACACAGATCACAGAAAGTAACTTCCAGAAAACTGTTTTTACACTAGTTTGGTAGCACTATGAGGCTTATGAGAACCGCTCTGATTAAGTCACTGAGTTACGATATTATTCACTAATAACGATGATTTTCCTTCACTCAAGCACAACGCACAGTCAGATTATTCACCTCTTTAAACTATAAAAACGATTTTCAGTTAGAATATGCACTTAAACTATTTTTAAACTTAATTATACTGGGAGCAAAATACAAGATGTAAACACACGTACAGCGCCACCTAGCGAATAAAAATTTATTATTCAATACGGTATAAAAATAAAAAGCATCAAAAATGAGTTTTTTTTTTTCAAACAAACTAAGTAGCTTACAAATCAGAGTAAAACGCAACCACCCTGTGTAAATAAATTTAACTGACCTTAGATACCTAGGTAACAAAACGGCAACGTCGCGCACACGCCGGAGCGCGGCGCGTGTTATCACGTGTCAAGGTGGGCGGCCGGGGCGGTGGCGCTAGCGGTGGCTTAGGCCTTCGCTCGGCTTTTATTATAGGTACGGTTTTGAAGTAAGTACGCACAACAACAATCCCAAGAAAAACACAACATTTTTTAATTCTCGATGTGTCCTCTATTCACATGAATGCACAAATTATGCCGACGGAGAATATTGTTATTTATTTTTCTAATTAAATCACTGTTCGTTGATAAGCACTTTAATTTGTAAAATGCTACAATAATCCTAGTTTTTAGTTCATCAATTGTACAATACACACACACAACCAAAGTTTAATTACGTGTCCTATCACAACAAAAAACAGTCAATCACAAAAAAAAGACTAACACTAAATAATAATAATCCGATGTTACGTGTCCTGTCACAATAAAAAAAGAGATATTGTCTTAAACTTATTCTCAAAAAAACTCAAAGCATTTATTTCAATTAAACCATTTACAGGCACTTTTGAATTGTCAAGGAGTCAGTCAGTCAGAAATATGAAGCTAGTTGCCCATTCCAAAGCGTAGGTTCCTATGGAGAAGATCGGGCAAGAAACTCCACGAACACTCTTTAAAAATAAAAATAATCTTACAAAATATTGTTTACATCATTCATGTTGAAATTGTTAGTATTGTATCAAAATACTAGTAATGCCATCTATAGTGTTTTTTGAGAACTATTGTACCATTGTATGAAAGATATGTTCTGCAATAAAATTCATTCGTTCGCTCAGTCTCACAGAAAAACTGTCGTTTGATTTATAGGTTATGGGCCCAGTCCACCCAAATAATTCAGTTTTTTTTATTAAAATCAGTTGGTTTTCTCGAGTAAAAGTAGTGAAACATAGTTAGCAAAGTGTAATTTCAGTATTTGCATTATAAGTTTGCAAGAATGACAACGAACTACCTAGTAAATGTTCCCAAGCTAAAAGGGCGGGAGAACTACAACGAGTGGACCTTCGCGGCGGAGAATTTTCTAATCCTGGAGGATAAGTTGCACTGCATCAAGCCAGCAGAAACCGGGAAAACTATAGAAGCCGCAGACGACGCGAGGACCAAGGCAAAATTAATAATGACGATAGATAGTGCGTTATATGTACACATCAAAGACGTGAAGACTACGTTGGAGCTATGGAAGAAATTAAAGGCATTATTTGACGATTCGGGATTTACACGCAGAATAACCCTTTTTCGTAATTTGATATCGATTCGCCTAGATAATTGTGTTTCCATGCAGTCGTACGTAACGCAAATAGTCGAAACTGGACAAAAGTTAAGTGGGACAGGATTTAACATCAGTGATGAGTGGATTGGTTGTTTATTGTTAGCGGGGCTTCCTGAAAAATTCATGCCCATGATAATGGCGATTGAGCATTCAGGCATACAAATCACAACGGACGCCATTAGAACAAAACTCATGGATATGGTGGAAACGGAAGTGAGCGGTCAATCCGATGATAGTGGTGCATTCGCGACACTGACCTCCATCTATACGAGTACGCTGGACTTACGATACCCTATGAAATGACAGTTTTTTATTGTGCCTATTTGAAGCGCCCCCAATGGGTGGGAAGAGAACTAAATCTGACGTAACTTGCAAATAGCCGCTGTCTTGTTTGAATTGTCCCCCGTGTTTTTGGAGGTTTAAGGTGATTAAGCTTCTTTGTTGTGTCGTATTAATTTAGTTAATACATAAATAAGTGGTGGTCATTCATAGGTCAACTATGAAAGAGTGTTTGTTATGCAAAACTCGTTACCGTGGGGTTGCATTCCACAAGTAAATGAGTTTACGGCTGATATTCAACAAATTATATGTCTATTGTTATTATTAGACATTTAAAAAACTGTCACTTATCTTATTATACGTAATAACAATATATTTGTCTTTGTATAACCGGTTTTTTATAAACCACAAAATTTAATAGTGATGTAAAAGTTACCTGTCGAAAAAAGTTATCGATATTTTTCCTAACGATATCTATTTACTTTCAAGAACGGAAATCGCCGATGTCCGATTTTTATTATCAAATACATATAATTTTAAAATAATTCACAGGTTTCCGACTGACAAAAGAAGACTGGAATTATGGCTGAAAAACATTGAAAAGCCTAGTTGGCGTCCGAAAAAATATGATTACATCTGTTCAAAGCACTTCTCCGATGACTGTTTTATTAAACATAACTCATTTTATTTTCTATAAATACCTTACCTATTCCACTCCATCCCAAGAAACCCTCATTTCTATTTAAAAAGCGTTCCGTATTTATTTTTGGATTTAGCTAGTCACATACTAAGTACCCCCTTAGTCTGGCTTCGGATTATCCTAAGACTAGCAGTCTGCCCCAACTTCTCCCGTAGTACATACATAGCCTATGTCACTCAGGGATAATGTAACAATCCAACGGCGAAAGAACTTATGCAATCGGTCTAGCAGTTCCTGAAATTTGCGCGTTTATCCAAACAAACTCATCAGCTTTATTGGAATAAACAACCCGGCCGAAATATCTGTATCTGTCGGAAACATAGAAATAGTATTACCTGATGGTCGGAAAAGCCTTTTATCGATGTATTTTATCTTACTGTCCCATCCCTATTATTAGTTCCGTTCCCACCCACTTCTGCGATCAGCGCCAAAATGGCGAAAATCAAATAGCCCCACTATGGCTCGACTTATCATAGGTCCAGCGTACTATATGGAGGTCAGTGATTCGCGAGCAGTACGCAGAAATGGCAACATAAGAAAAATAATAAATCGTCTATGACCAACGCGCAGAAACACTAATCGAACGAACGGAACGCAACGAAAGCAAACGTCAATGGTGGCGCTAAAAGTCATGTAAAGTGCTACCGGTGTAAACAATCCGGTCATTATAAGAATCAGTGTCCAAATAGTGATAATACTAATACGAATTCGAAAGAAATACAACGTAAGCAAAGTAATGCGTTTAGTGCGGTGTTTCTAAGTGGCAAATTCAACAAATATGATTGGTACATTGATTCAGGCGCGAGCATGCATCTAACAGCTAACGAACAGTGGATTGAGAATGCTGTATATCACAAAATGAAGGATATATGTGTTGCTAACAGCGAGAGGTTGCAAGTATTATGTTCCGGAGATGTGACCATTTTAACTAAAACTGATGAATGTGAATTTGAAATACCAGTCAAGGATGTATTATGCGCTCCAGGATTGACTACCAACTTATTGTCAGTGAGCCAGTTAATAAAGTCCGGTAATACAGTTCAGTTCACGTCAAACGGCTGTGAAGTATACAATAGAAACAGTAAATTGGTGGCCACAGCTGTGTTAATTAATGGAGTATACAAGTTGATAGTACCTGATAGTGTGATGGCTAATTTGTCTGCATCAGGGATCACTTGGCATCGCCGATTGGGTCATGTAAATAGTAAGTACCTAAACAAAATGACAAGTGCTGTAGAAGGAATGAATCTCCAAGAAAAAGTTGATATTAACAAGATGTCATGCACAATTTGCTGTGAGGGTAAACAGTGTCGTTTACCATTCACAAATGAAGGTTCAAGAAGCAACGAATTACTGCATTTAGTTCACACTGACATATGTGGACCTATGGAGTATGAATCACTTGCGGGTTCCAGGTACTTCATATTATTCATTGATGACTTTAGTCGAATGATACATGTCTATTTCATTAAACATAAAAGTGAAGCACTGCGATGTTTTTCAGAGTTTAAAGCTAAAGTTGAGAAACAAACTAATAAGAAAATAAATATATTGAGAAGTGATAATGGGTGTGAATATTGCAACAAAGAATTTAACTCATTTCTCAAGAAAGAAGGTATCATTCACCAAAGGAGTAATCCATATACCCCAGAACAAAATGGCTTGTCAGAACGGAATTATCGAACAATAGTAGAGAAAGCCAGATGTTTATTATTTGATGCGAATATGGGAAAACAGTTTTGGGCAGAGGCTACCAATACAGCTGTCTATTTACAAAATCGTACTGTTCTTCCTGCATTGAATGAAAAGACTCCTTATGAAGTCTGGACTGGGCGCAAACCGGACATAAGTCACTTGCGAATATTCGGAAGCAAGGTCATGGTTCATGTGGCTAAAGAGAAGCGCCAGAAATGGGACAGAAAGTCAGAGGAGCAGATACTGGTGGGTTATCCAGATGACATTAAAGGTTACCGAATATATAACCCTAGAACAAAAAATGTGACAACAAGCAGAGATGTCATAGTCATGGAAGATGAGAAGAATCTTGTCAGTATACCAATTATTGAAAATTCATGTTCAGTGGGGGACACAGTTGTCAAGGATAGACAAAATTCGAATGAAACAATTATGGATGAGGATACACTTCTTGAAACATCAGATAACTCAGATGATACTTACGTTCCTAGTGAGTATGAGGATGCTGATGACTCACCTGAGCAGCGGGTCAGACCCAGCAGAATTAGAAAAAAACCAGAAAGGTATGGAATGACAAATATGTGTATACCGGAGGAAGTGTTTGATGATGCTAATGGATTATGTCTGAAGGAAGCGCTACAAGGAGAAGAAAAGGAACAGTGGTTACAGGCAGTGAAAGAGGAACTTAAATGTTTTGAGGACAATCATGCGTGGGAGCTAGTAGATATGCCAAAGAATGATGAAACTGTAGTGAAGTGTAAGTGGGTGTTGCGTAAAAAGATGAACAGTGATAATAGTGTTCGTTACCGTGCCCGTTTATTAGCCAAGGGCTATATGCAGAAGCAAAATGTGGACTATTCAGAGATTTTTTCGCCGGTAGTAAGGCATTCAACTTTGAGGTTATTGTTTGCATTGTCTGTTAAACTTGGTTTGGATGTTACACATCTTGATGTCACTACAGCTTTCTTGAATGGGGACCTTGAGGAGACAATTTATATGGAAATACCAGAATGCTTATCAAATTCTCAAAATGACTATAATAATAAAGTACTTAAACTGAAAAAGGCAATATATGGTCTAAAGCAATCCTCAAGGGCCTGGTACAAGAAAGTTGACGAATGTCTTGTTGGCAATGGTTATAAACGCTCTAAACTAGAACCATGTTTGTATACTAAGATTAAGGATAAAAGGAGAACGATAATAACATTGTATGTCGATGATTTCTTTGTATTTACAAATGATGATGTTGAATGTAATAACTTAAAAAGGATATTGTCTTCAAAGTTCAAATTAAAAGATTTAGGACAAGTTAAAAATTGTTTAGAAATGACTGTTAATATTGATAAAATTAGTGGCACTGTTACATTGAGCCAAGAGAACTATATTAATCAGTTATTGAATAGATTCAATATGGCAGATTGTAAGCTAGCTAATACACCTTTAGAGTCAAAATTGAATATTAATTTAGGAAATAAAAATTGTGATAGTGGAATACCTTATCAGAAATTAATAGGTGGACTCATGTATTTGGCGGTACTAACCAGGCCTGACATTGTATATTCAGTAAGTTTTCTCAGTCAATTTAACAATTGCTATGATAATGTAACTTGGGCTTATGCAAAAAGAATTTTAAAAAGGACTATATATTATGGGTTAAAATATACTAGATGTGGTAATGATACATTAGAAGGGTATGTTGATGCAGATTGGGGAAACAATATTATTGATAGGCGGTCTTACACAGGTATGTGTTTCAAATTAGCAGGTAGTATAGTGTCATGGGAGGCTAAAAAGCAGAAAACAGTTGCTCTCTCAAGCACAGAATCTGAATACATGGGCATAGCAGACGCTTGCAGAGAAGCAATTTATTTGAATAATTTGTCAAAGGAAATTATTAATGAGTCCTATACTATAACTATATTTAATGATAACCAGGGTGCACTTAAGCTGTCTTCAAGTAATGGTTTTAATAAGAGAACCAAGCATATTGATATTCGCTACCATTTTTGTAAAGACTGTATCGCTGATAAAATTATTGAGCTAAGATATTTGGAAACAGCCGAAATGCCAGCAAACCTGTTCACCAAAGGTTTGGGTAATACCAAGCATTATTATTTTTTGCAGTTATTAGGAATACAGGATGTAAAAGTAATATAATGTTTTTTGTTTAATTTAGATGGGGTAAAATGTTGTGGGCATCTATGTTATTTTGATAAGTGGGGGTGTTAGTATTGTATCAAAATACTAGTAATGCCATCTATAGTGTTTTTTGAGAACTATTGTACCATTGTATGAAAGATATGTTCTGCAATAAAATTCATTCGTTCGCTCAGTCTCACAGAAAAACTGTCGTTTGATTTATAGAAATTATACATGTGAGAACGATGTAGAAAGACGTGTACGTAAAAAGCGTCCGTAATAAAAAATAAAAAAAACAATTCAAAAATTAAAATAAGCCGTGGCAGATAACAGATGACCAATCCCTACTAATGGCGCCCGTTCACGAAAATGACGCATGGATCAGCACCGTTTTTTTCAACCATTTTGATGGGAACTCAGCGATCCAACACACACGCCACCACTAGCGAGACATTTGAGTGAGCATGACATACTCTTAGCCACCAGGGCATATCAAGTCAATGAAAGACGTACCCAGTAAATGGTAGCTCTATAGGAGGTACATGGTCACAGTGCTCACACATGTGCTATGCAATTATACAATAAAAAAGAGATTGAAGTTATACAATTCAAAGATAGTTTTTGCAATCTTCAGCAGTTCCAACAATATTTTCGAATGCTAATCAATTAGTTTATGCGCCCTTGTGGAGCTGGACCAGCGTTAAGCCAAGCATTTTTGTCAGCAATATAATCCCCAAGCTTATAATATGCTTGGCAGCATAGTGTGCGTTTTATACAAGATTTAAATTTCGTTTCATTTAGTTGTAGTATATGGGGAGGTATTTAATTGTAACATTTTAAACAGTACCTCATGAAAGATGAGTCTAATTTAGCCAGTCTGAAACCCGGTTGAACTAATTGTTCCCTATTTCTAGTACTATAATTGTGTCTTTCACCTCTTTTACTGAAAAGATTAAGGTTTTTCCTGACGTACATGATGTTTTCATAGATATATTGACAAGGTACCGTCATGATGTTAATATTTTTAAACAGTTCCCTTAGAGAATCGCGCCTACGGAGGCAATATATTGCTCTAATGGCTCTTTTCTGCAGAATAAAAATAGAGTCAATATCTGCAGCCCGTCCCCATAGTAAAATACCGTAGGACATGATACTATGAAAGTAACTGAAATAGACTAGCCTTGCGGTATCTATATCAGTAAATTGGCGGATTTTTCTTACAGCATATGCTGCTGAACTTAGCCGTCCTGCGAGAGATGTTAAATGAGGACCCCATTGCAGCTTTGAATCGAGCGTGATCCCCAGGAAAACAGTTTTATCTACAAATTCTAGCTTCTCCTTATTCAATACTATATCACAATCACTACTTTTAACATTCGGTAAAGCAAATCTTATGCATTTAGTTTTTTTCCTATTTAATACTAAATTATTAGCAGTAAACCAATTTTGGACCTGCAGTAGGGCGTTATTTACATCGTCAAGATTTGATGCACGTCTATTTATCTTAAAAATTAGGGAAGTATCGTCAGCAAATAACACCATTTGTGGTTGTTTTTGTTAAAATTATTAGACTAAAACATCAAATGAATGAATCTTTATAATCTGTGTAATGAATGAGTTGGTAACACTGAGTGTACGGAAATATAGTTCTCTGGTAGCCACCATTCAAGCAACTTGTTTTATTTTAACTAATAATAGGTTATGGCCCAGATCCATTAAAGTCAGTCAAAGTTGTAAAGTTATAGACTAGTTTCAGTTAGCGTAGGAATAATAAGTGCACAGCCACAGTGGACGATTGCGTGTGTTGGATATTATATTCACTGTATGAACTTTGTTGTGTTGCACGTGGTTGAAAAGAACGCCGGTCGCCGCGGGTGTGGTCAACAGACATGGCTTCGAACTCGTTTATTGCAAATGTGCCTAAACTAAAAGGTCGGGAAAATTATAGTGAGTGGGCGTTTGCTGCCGAAAATCTATTAGTCCTCGCAGGAAAGCTAAATTTTCTCAAGACTGAAGAAGATGGCGCCAACATTGCGGAGGACGCCATGACGAAAGCCAAGTTGATCTTAACTATTGATCCGTCGTTGTATGTCCACATTAAGAGCGCTATTACTACAAAGGAACTATGGCAGAAATTACAACAGATGTTTGACGACTCCGGTTTTTCGAGAAGAATTATGTTATTGAGGACTTTAATTTCAATACGTCTCGAAACTTCCGATTCTATGACAAGTTACATTACTCAAATTATTGAGACGGGGCAGAAATTATCAAGAACTGGTTTTTTGGTGAATGATGAGTGGATTGGCTGTCTAATGCTAGCGGGATTGCCCGAAAAATATTTTCCAATGCTGATGGCCATCGAACATTCGGGGATCGCCATTACGGCGGATGTTGTAAAATCGAAATTATTAGACATGTCCGGAAGTGAAGATTCGACGGAAACAGCATTATACACTAGAGGGCGCCAGCATGTCAATCAAAAATCGAAGTCGTTCAATAAAACAGCGAACTCGTTCAAAGATGGCGATACGTCAAACTCAAATGTCAACAACAACAGAAACAAAGTTATCAAGTGTTATCGTTGTAAAAAGATCGGGCACTACAAGAATAAGTGTACACAAGTTCAAGATACAAAAACAAACAATTCGAATGCGTTTTCTGCAGTGTTTTTAAGCGGAAACTTTAGAAGGAATGATTGGTATTTGGATTCCGGTGCAAGTGTGCATATCACGTCAAACATAAACAATATTCGGAACACATCAGAAAACACGAGTATCAAGGAGATTACAGTGGCTAATAGAGAAGTGATGCCTGTGTTATGCTCGGGTGATGTTGATATTGTTACGATCACGTCGAAAAACAAAAATTCTATCACAGTAAAGGACGTGTTATGTGTGCCTAGTGTTGCTACGAACTTGATATCAGTGAGTAAATTGATACAAAATGGAAACAGAGTTAAGTTTCCGAAAGATTGTTGCTATATCTATAACAGTAGAAATCAACTGGTTGGAGAGGCCAGATTAGTTGATGGTGTTTACAAACTTAATGTGGAAGAGAGACACAACTGTTTGTTTACGATATCTGACATTGGGAAGAGCGAGTTATGGCATCGAAGAATGGGTCATTTGAATAGTAGTGACCTTAATAAAATGAAAGAAGGTGCAGTTGTGGGTATAGACTTCAAGGATAAAGCAGTTATTGATAAAAGTACATGTATTGTGTGCTGTCAAGGGAAGCAGTCACGATTACCATTCAACCATGTGAGCACGAGGAGCAGTGAAGTACTCAATATCATTCATGCAGATGTGTGCGGACCCATGGAGGTGACTTCAATTGGAGGCTGCAGGTACTTTCTAATTTTTGTAGATGACCACACACGCATGACCTTTGTTTATTTTTTGAAGGCCAAGAACCAAGTGTTTAAATATTTTAAAGAGTTCAAAGCTTTAGTTGAGAATCAACAGAATAAGAAAATTAAAATATTTCGAACTGACAATGGTCTGGAATTTTGCAATGTGTTGTTTGATAGTCACTTGGCTGAGGCTGGTATAGTACATCAAAAGACTAACACATATACCCCAGAACAAAATGCAATTAGTGAACGCATGAACAGAACTTTGGTGGAAAGGGCTCGTTGCATGTTGTTTGATGCTGGACTAGACAAAAGCTTTTGGGCTGAGGCCGTAAATACAGCCGTTTACCTTAGGAATAGGTCACCAGCATCAGGATTACAGAACATGTCACCGTTTGAGCTTTGGACCAAAAGTAAACCAGATCTTAGTCACATCCGGATTTTTGGGAGCCAGGTCATGGTGCATATTCCTAAGCAAAAAAGACTTAAGTGGGATACTAAGTCTAAACCACATATTCTGGTTGGTTATGCTGAAAATGTCAAAGGGTATAGGATTTACGACCCAAGTAAGAAGTGTGTGACTGTGAGCAGGGATGTCATAATCCAAGAAAATTTGAAGAGTAATATAAATGATAAGATATCAGTTTCAGTGGGGGAAATCTCAGAAACGCAACAAGTTAAGAGGGAAATAGATGAGCCTGTGGATATAGTCACTAGTACAGAACCTGAAAATGATACTAAACAGACAGATAATACTGACCAGGCTAATAACTCTATATTGCAGAAAGTAGACGAGATTCCATCCCCACAAGAACCAAAGAGGATCAGAAGGCCACCACAGCGTTATGGATACTCAAACTTGTGCATGCAGTCGAATCCTGGAAATCAAAGTGATCCAGTTACTGTCCAACAAGCTCTACAAGGCCCTGACAAACATAACTGGATTGCTGCAATGGAAGAGGAACTTCAGGCATTCGAAGAGAATGATGCCTGGGTAGTGGTGAGTGAGGTGCCTCAGGGAAAAACGTTAGTGCAGTGTAAATGGGTATATAAAATAAAATTAGGTAGTGATAACAGTGTTCGATATCGTGCTCGTCTAGTGGCAAAGGGCTTCACCCAGAAACCAGGAATAGACTATGAAGATACATTCTCACCTGTAGTGCGTCACTGTACCTTAAGATTGTTGTTTGCACTTTCTGTACAATTAGATTTAAATGTAACTCACTTAGATGTTAAAACTGCTTTTTTGAATGGCATTTTGAAAGAGGACATTTATATGGCTTATCCACAAGTTGATTTAGATAGTAATAATAACAGGAAAATTGTTAAATTAAATAAAGCTATTTACGGACTAAAACAGTCATCAAAATCATGGTATGAAAAAGTTGATCAGTGTTTGACAGAATTAGGCTTTAAAAGAAGTGACATAGAACCATGTGTGTTCACAAAATTTCATGATAGTGTTAAAGTTATTATTGCTTTGTATGTGGACGATTTCTTTGTGTATTCAAATTGTAAAGTAGAGACGGATAATTTAATTGCAGTATTGAGTTCTAAATTTCAAATTAAAGATCTTGGACAGGTAAAGCAATGCTTGGGAATGAGAGTAAATATTGATAGTAAGAATAAAGTTTGTACCCTAGATCAGGAACAATATATTGATCAATTGTTAATTAAATTTAACATGTTAAATTGTAAAGAGGCTAGTACACCTATGGAGTTAAAACTAAATTTAGATAAAAATGATAATGTTAATGATACTAATATTCCATATCAACAGTTAATAGGAAGCCTCATGTAAATTTGTCTGTGTTAACAAGGCCCGACATAGCCTTTAGTGTTAGTTTCTTAAGTCAGTTTAATTCTTGTCACACTAGCACTCATTGGAATTATGCTAAACGCATTCTCAGATATTTAAAGAGGACCAAAAATTATTGTATAAGATATGTAAAAGGAAACTCAGAATTGCTGGGATTTGCTGATGCCGACTGGGCTAATAATGGTATTGACCGGAAATCATACACAGGGTATTGCTTTATGATGTCAGAGGGTGTCATATCATGGGAAAGCAGGAAGCAGAGGACTGTGGCCCTTTCGAGTATGGAAGCCGAATACATGTCAATGGCAGAGGCATGTAAGGAGTCCATGTATTTGAGAGTACTGTTGTCTGAAGTTACCAACCAAGATTTATGTCCTATTACCTTATACAATGATAGTCAGAGTGCTCAAAAATTTATTGGCAATCATGCTTTAAATAGAAAAAGTAAACATATAGACATCCGTTATCATTTTTTAAGAGATGCTGTCAGTAATAATGTTATGAATATTAAATACATGTGTACTAACAATATGCCAGCTGATGTTCTCACCAAGGCACTTGGTGCAACAAAGCATTACCAATGTATTGAAGCTTTGGGACTTGTTAGTTTATAAAAAATATTATTTCATGGTTTCATTTGATGTAGTGGGGGTGTTAAAATTATTAGACTAAAACATCAAATGAATGAATCTTTATAATCTGTGTAATGAATGATTTGGTAACACTGAGTGTACGGAAATATAGTTCTCTGGTAGCTACCATTCAAGCAACTTGTTTTATTTTAACTAATAATAGTTTTTTTTAATAAATGGGGTAGATCATTAATATATACTAAAAAGAGGAAAGGACCCAATATCGAGCCTTGAGGAACACCCATTTTTACTTTTAGACCCAGTGAATTTACACCAATAATTTGAACTTGCTGTTGTCTATCATTTAAATAAGATTTTACTAAACAGAGCGCAAGTTTACCTAGTCCGTAATGCTCAAGTTTCAAGAGTAAGGTTTCATGATTTACGCAGTCAAATGCCTTGAAGAGGTCACAAAAGATTCCTATGGCATCTTGAGCCTCCTCCCACGCTGTAAATATGTGTTTTAATAAGGTGACACCGGCGTCAGTCGTACAACGACCTTTGGTCAAACCATATTGCTAATCGTGTAAGATTTGGTTGGTGTTAAAATGATTCAGCATTTGGTTTAGCATTACCTTTTCGAACACTTTGCTGAATACCGGCAGCACGGATACTGGTCTATAATTGTTGGTGTCTTTACTGTCCCCAGATTTAAAAAGTGGTATAACCTTTATTTAGTTAGTGTCCTAGCTAGTTTTTTATTTAGTGTCCTAGCACAATAACAAAACAAAATCACAATTGTCTGCGCGCGTGTTCGGCAAAACAAAAGAGCCGCAGGAGCGTGTTACGTAACATTCGTTCCGAATGGATAGCGTCGGCGCACTACTGAGGCCCCACTTATCGATCGCGCAAGGATCTAGGATGCAATAACAACACACTGACCTATTTCTATTTCTTTTACGCGCGGGATGTTTTGCTATGATTGTCACTCTCGTAATTAAAGTGCAAGTGTGTGTATTTATTGCTTCCTTGTTTGATTTGCCATCTTTTTAGCGAAAAATATTTGGTTGTACTTGTGACTTGCGTCAGAGCGGAAACAACGCATCGTAGGTTTATACTCCGATTTATCGTTTTAAGGTGGATGACCGCGTATAGACATAATCAGCTGTTAGGAAAGATACATCGTGTTCAAACGGGGCAAAAACTTAAAAAATCATTTGCGGCTAAATTACTGCTCCTATTTAATTGATTTTTGGTACAGAGCTTTAAAATGGTACCTAGTATAGGCAGTTTAAAGGAAAGCCCCTCTGTCGTATCAACTTTGTATACATACAGTATGGAAATCACATTATGCAATAAATGAAACCACATACTTGTTACCGCCTTTTCTGACGATACACAAAAAATGGACGAAATCGGTCCAGTAATTAGGTCAAAAAGTAGAGTTCTAATTTTGATCATATTTGAACACTCTATAGAATTGGATCACTAGGTCAATGATTCAATGAACTTGAATCCTTGAACATTGAAAAACGACTTCGAAATTTTGATTTCGTCGAAAATTGTCAAACTAGGTATCAAAGCGCCAGCACTGACAAACTTGCCGCGCGCGTACATAGTTGCCGCGGGTCAAGGTACTTATCTATACAGAGTGTTTACTTTTATAGAATTTATTTTGATATTTATTTTGTTTGAAAATTTCTTTTTTTTAATTTACGGTTTTTTATTTAATATTTACTTTTGCTATACTTCTGTGGACTAGTATTACTTGTGGTTTCAATTATTGCATACATGTGGTTTCCATACTGTATATAAACATGGTAATTTGGGAGCAGTTAATAGACTTTTACACAATTTGCCGTTAATGAGCTACCAGGCAAGCCACATGTGCAGAAGGAATTATTGCCAAACTTCCTTGTCTTCAACGTAGTCTTTAATTTTATAATATGCATTCTTGATAAGAACGTGTTTAATGTGGGTTTTGAACTTCCCATCGCTAAGTTCTGTAACCGACTTAGGCAACTTGTTATAAAAGCGGATACTGTTTATAAGAGATGACTTGCTTGTTTTAGTTAATCTAAATTTGGGTATCGCAATTTCATGTCTACTACGTGTATTTATATTACGGAAATAGCTTCTTATTTTGAAAAGTCCTAAGTTTTTGCGAACATACTAAATACTTTCTAAGATATAAAGAGAAGGCAGTCAATATGATTTTTTTTAAATTTGTTTCGTAGGGATTCGCGAGGACCCATTTTATAGATAGCGCGGATTGCTCTCTTTTGTAAGATGAAAATTGAATCTACGCCAGCTGCCGATCCCCACAGCAGAATGGTATAAGACATAATATTGTGGAAATAAGCAAAGTATACTAACCTAGCTGTGGCTAGATCAGTCAACTGCCTTATTTTTCTTACTGCATAATGCAGCTGAACTTAATCTACCTGAAAGAGTTCTAATGTGGGCGCCCCATTGCAATTTTGAATCTAAAGTAATTCCCAAAAATATAGTTTCCGTTATTGCATCTAGTTGTTTGCCATCAAGTTATAGATTTAGACCAACTTGAGGAACATTTGGTAATGAGAACCTAATACATTTCGTTTTGTTCGCATTGAGTAAAAGATTATTAGCTGCGAACCATTTCGATAGAACAGCTAGACTATCGTTGACATGTAAAACATCTGTATCTTTTCTATGTATTTCAAAAATTAGAGAAGTGTCGTCAGCAAATAGAATTATATCCGATAAGTTAGCCATCATAATTATAAGGAAGGTCATTTATATAGACTAGAAATAAAAGGGCCAAGAATTGAACCTTGAGGCACGCCCATTTTATCTCGAGACCCCGAGGACCTCGCCCCATTAACGTTTACTTTTTGTTGCCTGTTTGATAGATAGGAAAGAACAAGATCACCAGCTTGTCCACGAATTCCGTAGTGGTGTAATTTACAGATCAGTGTATTGTGGTCAACGCAGTCAAACGCTTTTGAGAGGTCTCAGAAAATGCCAATTGCATCCTAGGAATTCTCCCAGGATTCCAAAATGTGACTGATGAGTTTTACTCCAGCGTCAGTCGTCGTCCTACCTTTCGTGAAACCAAACTGGTGACTATGTAAAATCCCATTTGAATTAAAATGTGACAACATCTGGTCCAGCATGATTTTTTCATATATTTTACTCAATACTGGTAACACAGATACAGTTCTATAAATAAAATCTAAATATAAAGACATAAGTTAGTTTTTTGGTCTAGAGGACCCCGTTCCCCTCCTCCGTCCTTACTGGGAAAAGGCGGCGTGAGCTCTATAAATAAAATCTAAATATAAAGACTTAGGTCAGTTTTATCTAAATATAAAGACTTAGGTCAGTTTTTTGGTCTAGAGGACCCCGCTCCCCTCCTCCGTCCTTACTGGGAAAAGGTGGCGTGAGCTCGTCCTATATAAATATATTGTTGGTGTACGCAAGTTTTAAAATAAATTCTTGCCATAAGCGACTGGACTTCTTTGTGCCGGAGACGGTGACCACATCCTCTACAATACCAATTTTGGCCGATCACTGTCTCTTAAGATACAGGCCTCCTAGTTTAAGAGACAGGGTTCATTATTATTTTGTTTATATGGACTATTTTTGTAGACTTAAATCTTTTGTGCTTGAAGGCACAGGATCAGATATATTGTAAAATAAAAGAGGTTCTTTAAATAATAAGAATTTAGATTTTCTTATAAATTATTTAATCAATTAATTTTACACAAAACTACACTTAATCAGTTTCAAGACACAAATAGCCATGACACCCAGTCATAGCTTAGTTTACACAAAATAGTAACAATGTACAGAGAGGCAGAGTAACAATAATTGAAAGCAATACAACCTGTGCACCGGGCAACGCCTGAAGGTAGAATGCCATTTCGCCGCCGTGCGGACTCTTTTATACGGTAGTATTGTAGGTGGGGCAAAGACGTAGCGCGCTATGACGTAGCGATCACTAACTCCGCCCAGCAGCGAGGAGGTGGGAGAATGTCGTAGCGCGCTACAGCGCCATAGTGCTACAGCGTAGCCCGATGCACGTGTTGTATACAATGTGACGCCGACACGGCCATGCTGACGTGCGGACGTCCTCGCACGCTTAGCCCACAATGCCACATCTAGAACATGAAAAAACTGATTAAGTACCGTTTGGTCATCCTGCTATTGTTTCTGGTCCGGTCTACTTATACCCTTCAGATATTTAACCACTTAGTCCAGTCAGCTATGACTCTACAAGACTTGGTCCGGTCAACTTCTGACCCTCCAGATATTTGACCACTTGGTCCAGTCAGTTATGACTCTACAAGGCTTGGTCCGGTCAACTTCTGACCCTACAAGATCAGTCCCCTGGTCCGGCAATAGTTTTGCCCTTCAGGTGTATCCCTTCAGTTACACTGGACCGGATCTAGCTAGGCCGAACAAGTATTGTTCCTTTAGCTTAATTAACAAATAGCTCAATACTTTGGTTGATGTACAAGTGCTTCTGTTACAATGTTAATTGATTCAGGTCCAATAGATTCTACTGAAACAGCACGTAAACCAGGGTTTCTACAATATGCATTACTATGAGAACTGGTAGATATAGTGTCACTTTTAGCAGACATGGTATCACTATTGACAGAGGTATCACTATTGGCAGACATGGTACTATTATCGGCAGAGATAGTATCACTATTAGTAGACTGAATATCATCAAAGTTAATATGTTGCCTAGTCTCGTGAACAAGAACCTCTGTGTTGTTATTATCCGCCGACACGTCATCCTCATCAAAATTTTCTGTGATTTCCAAAAACAATGACTGACCACGGGGTACTTCTCGCAAGTTTTCGTGAGAGTATTTGTAGACTCTATTGTTTCCATTAATGTGTTTTAATTCGTACCGATCATTTTCCAAAATAGCGGTTATTTTAAAGGGGCCTTTGTATTTACGGTCTAGTTTCGTTTGGTGTCTTTCTTCGCATTTAACAAAGACAGAGTCACCTACTGAAAAAGGTTTAACTATAGCTTTACCCTTGCTAAATCGACCTGTGTCATATTGAGCCAGCTTTTTTTACTAGCAGAAGCATCGGATCGAATGGTTTCGAGGTTTAACCTATCTTCATCAGGATTATTAGTCTTGATACTCTTGATATCCTTAATGAACTGCCCTTAATACCAAACATTAATTCCAAGGGCGTGAACCCTGTTACTCTACAACGAGTACTATTGAGAGTTAATTGGATGTCGCCTACATGATCTTGCCATAAGCTGTCCGAATATGTTTCAACTATAGTGAGCATACGCTCGACCTGACCATTTGCCCTACTGGAACCAGTGGCTATAATATGATATGATTATCTTTACAAAAATTCTTAAATTCAGCATTGTCGTATGACCTACCACGATATGCAGCTATTCTTTTAGGAGCGCCAAACAAGTTCACTGCATTTTTAAGTGATTTAATAGCATCAGATGCATTTGGGTTAAGGTATGCTCTAACAAGACGAATTTTATAAAACCATCAATAATCACGGAACAATACTCCTTACGCTCGCTTTTTCGGCTGAGTTTGCCAGTTAAATCCAAATGAATTGTATGCCATGGAATGGGCAATTTAGGGATTGGATACAGATGGTCCTGCTGGGCACCCGACGGACCTTTGGAAACCTTACAAACGACGCACGAATCTATTTTTTTAATTGTTTTTTTTTAATTTTGAACATTTTTTTGGAGCCAATAAGGATCGTATAATTTATAGAGCGTTTTTTTTATAACCATGGTGTTTTATTTCGCTGTGTCCATGATTAATCATTGATCAGGTTAAAGAGTGTGGCAATATTGGTAACCATTTAGTGGTTTTATTACGTTAGATTTTACGATAAAGTATGCCCTGTCTAATAATCGTATGTGTGTGATATTTCAGACGGCAAGTAATTTGAACGGAATTCGGAAATAATGTCTGATATTTCAGAATCACGTTGTTCTACAGATAACCAACACCTCTCTAGTTCAACCAAATTTACAATTTTAGCTGGTTTATGAGTAAAAGATGTGTCAGCATGATTACGTGAAAGAAAGACTGCATGTGCTATATTTTTTCCCTCTTTATAAATGATATCAAAGTCATACGACTGCAAAATTGCCCACTACCTGTGTACTCTAGGTGTAATGTCCTTTTTGGAATGAGAGGCCTTGAAGGCGTTACAGTCAGTAAAACCGTAAAGGAGATGGGAAACGGTGGGCCCAAATGTAATAAGTTAAGATATGATCAAAAAAATTAGTCATATTTTTCTATCTTAGAATATGAAAAATCACCTCAATTCGCAATCTGGAAGCGGAGAAATATGGAAAAGATAGTTTTCGTGAGATTACCGGTTGAGTAATCGATTACACAGTTACGAAAATAAAACCTTTGCACTAAATAATTAACTCAAAGTAATTAAATGCACTTTATACACTTATGTGCAATATAGTGCTTAGAATTACAGTCATATTAATAAATAAAATATCAAATAATTACTGAAAAAACAATATTAATGATTATCGATTTCATATCGATTAAAATTAGTTTTCTATTCTTAGTCTATGTCACTGGCATGACAGCTGACTGACACGGACACTAGACAGTTGCCAACGTAGTATCCATATGTAGTCTGTGGTTGCCAACTGCTCTATTGATCTCGTTTGCTTACTCGTTTCGTGTTTTCCGATGCGTTTTGAGTGCTTTCCCGATTGTTCTTAATTTTTCACGACCTTTGCTTTGTATTTTACGGATTCCGACCCTGTCTACCTCGTACGACCCTCGCTTTCACACTGGACACCGAAGATCGGTCACACGTTTGACTTGGAATTGTTATTTTGGATTTTACCGCCGGATTGTGTATTGGGTATTGTTGAAACCACGGAATAGAAAAAACAGTGAAACTATGGATCGCTGTGTGAATTGTGGGACAACAACTGATCACTGCAATACACTGGGTCGACGACCCTTACCCGATGAAACAATTCTGTCAGTGATTCGGCAATGGCTCTCGTACAGGAAGGGAGGCTATAGTAATGCATTACTGTAAATTGTATTGTAGGGAGACGAACTGTATGCTACTGCGCTTAGGTATATGGTACCTTAGCTGGGCTAGGTACCAAGATCATATAGCACCACCTGCACAATTCCTAGACGACATTTTAATTAATTATAATTGAAGACGAATAAAACACTATAATACTTAAATGATTTTTTATGTTATTTTAGACATCCTTTCCGTAACTCCATACCTGTTACCTACATAGGTAGGTAGGACTGAAGTCATTGACGTTCATTCATTTCATTTATCAAATATGTCCTACTAAATATAATAACTATTAGTGCAAAAGCACATATTTTGCACTTCAGGAATCAGCTGTTAGTTAAAGATTGTAACATAACCTCACTTTTACATAATCTCTTTTATCTCTGTTCTCAGATTGACAAAATCCGCAGAATTTTCAGTGAAAGGCTGATAATATATAAGCAATTAATTGACACCACTGTCATCTTTTTACAATCAGGCCCAAGATTGTATGTAATCGTTTCAGTCTCCTTTACACCTATACAGGTAATGTCGAAAATGTTCCACAGATTTAACTACGGCTAATGTTTCCAATTCATACGAATGATAACGACTTTCAGCACTTGTGGTTTTCTGACTAAAATAAGCGACAACATGAGGTAGACTATTTTTTTTTTCTAGTATTGCCCCATATCCTTCACATTTTGCATCAGTGTGGAGTTCGATGGGTAAAGGGTCAATTTTTTTTTCTTAACTTGCTGAGAAATGACATATTTTACTATTTTATGATGTAAGTCATTATGTTCACAGGTCCAATTAATAGTAACCTTTTTGACCGCGGTTAGAAGATACAAAGATTTAATCAATTTTGAGAAATTTGGAATAAATTATCGAAAATATGTGTCCAGGCCTGTAAATTGATGAACCTGAGTAGCAGTGCTTGGAGGAGGGGTATTTTTTAGGGCTTGAACCTTATGAGGACTTGGTCCAACCTCTCCAGAGGATATTAAGATACCCAGATATTCAATTTTTGTCTTCATAAATGAACATTTTTTGAAAGTTAATCTATTTAAACGAACCAACTCTTCTTAAACGATCGATTCAGGAGGTTTAAGTGCAGTATTTATAACCCTTTGAAAAACCTGTGGAGCGTTTCGTAAAACAAACGGCATGGTTAGGTACTCAAATTGACCCGAAGGTATCACAAAAGCAGTTTTCTATAGACTCCTTATGGACGCAAATTAGGGAAATCCAGTGGCCATATCCAAATTAGAGAAGAAACAGGCCCCATGTAACTTATCGATTTGATCACTAATTAGTGGTAAAGGATAGCTTATAGTCTGGTCGAGTATTGCTATTAAGTTCCCGGTAATTAACACACATACGATCGCTACCGTCCCTTTTTTTTTAATTTATAATATGGGACTCGCGAAAGGCGAAGAACTTTCTCGAATTATGTAAACATCTAGAAAACAGTTTTGTACCATGGTTGGGAATTTTATTTGGAGTGAGCAATTAACGTTATTAGAACCAATCGAATTGCAATTTCTCCGAAATGGTGTTGACGGACGGGGCATTTTCGTGTACGATTCAGACGTACCTGGTTCCGCAGTATGCGGAAGAGTTGATTCTTATCGTTTATAACGACAGAATTGAGTTTAGGCCAAATTTTGTCATTGCACTGTGACAGGATAGATATGCCAAAACCGGTTAGTACATTTCCCGGTAAATTCGCATTCCTGCCTCGACTATATTATCAATTTGAAATTTGATAATTAAATCAAAATGATCCTTCATTGTCATGGATTTGGAAAATTTAAAGACCAGTATTTCCTTAACAGCAACCCATGAAGTATTATCTGGCTTGATTTTAACGCACACGATCGAAAGGAACCAGCATTGACTGCGTACTGGGTGTCATGTAGCTAGGTGTCATATTATCTGCTATTTTTTTTTAAATAATTGATTCCATACTAGCCGAAAAAAAATTACATTTGTTCCTGTTTCTAAATTACTGGCAATCCCAGATAAAGGTGGGAGTGGGTCTGATCCCACTTCTGATGAAGGCACAGGATCAGATATATTGTAAAATAAAAGAGGTTCTTTAAATAATAAGAATTTAGATTTTCTTATAAATTATTTAATCAATTAATTTTACACGAAACTACACTTAATCAGTTTCAAGACACAAATAGCCATGACACCCAGTCATAGCTTAGTTTACACAAAATAGTAACAATGTACAGAGAGGCAGAGTAACAATAATTGAAAGCAATACAACCTGTGCACCGGGCAACGCCTGAAGGTAGAATGCCATTTCACCGCCGTGCGGACTCTTTTATACGGTAGTATTGTAGGTGGGGCAAAGACGTAGCGCGCTACGACGTAGCGATCACTAACTCCGCCCAGCAGCGAGGAGGTGGGAGAATGTCGTAGCGCGCTACAGCGCCATAGTGCTACAGCGTAGCCCGATGCACGTGTTGTTTACAATGTGACGCCGACATGCTCATAGCTATATTATTATGCTCATTGTATTTCTGCCCCTTTCCTTTGAACTGTGTCTGTGTGTATTAATTGGATAAATAAAAAAAAATATTATTATTACTTTTCATAGTTGCCTTAAGCAATGCCAGCTGTGAGAGGTTTTTCAAAATTGAAATTGATTAAAAATTATTTAAGATCGACAATCAGTACTCTAAGACTAACTAATTTGGCTATCTTGTCTATTGAGCAAGAGGTGTTTGATGCCATAGACATTGATGGTTCAATAAAAGACTTTGCTGTTGGAAAAAGAAGACACGGTATAATTTTTTAATTAAAGTCGGAAGTTTTGTTTTTAATTCTAACAAATACTGACTCGTATAATACTTTTCAATAAAAATATAAATATTACATTATAGTATCGTTCTAATAGTAATGTCGCAACACTGAGTAAATTACACAATATTTTCTATGGTCCGAGGCTTTGACATCAACCAATGAACAACATTTCCAGACGTTTTTTGTTGGTTGAATACGAGGCTTTTGGCTACTTTTGTATTTTTGTGTGTTTTGTTTGTGCAAAATAAACATATTTTCTTTCTTTCTTTCTTTTTTTAGTTCTAATTAAAAATCGATTTTCGTTTTATATTCAATTTGCTAATTATATAATCTTGTCGATCGTCAAGGGTCTTAAGTGATAGGTACCTAAATTATATCAATGTATCTAAGTGGTTGAAGTATATTTTTTTTTGTATTAAAACGACACAATAAACGTGATTGTAAAACTTAGAAAAACTTTTTTGTTAAATCTAACCTGCACAATGCAAAATAATGATGACGTATAGTAGTAATAGTGTATATAATGTATAGTATACATTAAATTGAAATATCTAAATAAGAGGGCGGCAAAATATTCTTCCGCCGCGGGCAGTCGACACGCGCTACGCCTCTGCCTATAGGTTAAATAGTGAGGTACTTCTTTATTCTTCTCTCTTCGCTACTTGAGTTACCATTATTATCTTCGTTCTTCTCTCTTCGCTGCTTAAGCAGTCACTCTTTTAGAGATGTTATCCGAGTCTAGTGATGCTACACTCTCATAGTTAGGATTCTTTTTATCGATAAAAAAATGCTGTTTTTTTTATACATAGCAGTGTTCCCTCTGCCAATTAAACCTCTTTACATGGAAAAAAGGTCCAGCATGCATGTGTTTTTAAAATAGTTTTGACAGAATTTCAAATATAATTTATACAATCACAGATGTTTTTTTTTTCGTTGTGACCACGTCAATCGTCTGTCGTCTCCCTAGATATTTGAAGAAAATGAAGTAAAAAAAAGTTTTCCTTATTTTTTTTACCTTTTACGCCTATTTAATCAATACAATATAATCATGTGAATTTACTGCAATATTTCGTTATATTCTCTATCCTACGACGTTCGGGGTTCGATTCCCTGGCGTCATTAGACAAGAATGTGGCAAACCATTCCTTTTTGCTACACTACCTACTTAGAGACTTCGCGCACAACGCGGCCATAGCTACGACCAGCCGCCCGACCAGTTGCAGCCAAACTGTCTCCTTGGTCGGAGAGTCTGCAGCCAAGATTGCGACCGGTTGTGCGATCAGTCGACCATCTGTGGCCGCGTAGTGCGCGTGGGCCCTTTACTGAGCTATCTACAAACACGAATAAGTTAAGTAACCTACCCACATTATTCAGAAGAGTAAAAGGAGGCGTGTTTAGAAACTCTTGGCAATATAATATGTCATACGTGCGAGAGGTAGACACGGCTGGTCGACATATCTTTGCACACATGACCGCGTAATGAGCCACTTTATATTCGGAGCCAGTTCAGACTATTCCCCACTGTCTATTGTTGTCAGTTGATTTGGTCATGTTTGGCAAAGAGACAAAGGAATTAGTTATGCTCGGGCGACTTCATCTTCACTTTCCGATCGCTACCCAAATGGAACGCATTATTCAATTTCAAACGTCCCGAAAGAGATGCGCCGTATAGCTTTATTTTAACTATTTATTATACCTTTATAAACAAGTTCCATTTATAACACAATTAGTAGTTTTCTGGTGGAGTAGGTACTCGCGGGCTGTAGTCCGGAAATACAGAGAATTATCTACAAGAAACATTTGGCAGGTACGCTCGCGGTGACTAATGTATCGCACCGCAGCGCACTAAATAACACCACATCGTAAACAACTCAAAACTATAATTATAAAACTATTTATTAAATAATAAATTCGAGGACGCATTACGCGTTGAGAGTGGGATTCCTTAAAAAAATGAGGTCTTCTTCGAATCCTTCGTCGAAGAAGTTGGTGGAGGGCGGTGCGTTGTGTCCGGCGAGGCAGCGGTGCTGGCGCAGGAGCTGATACAGCAGCAGGTTGTACTCCAAGGTGGCGTTCTGCACCATCTTCAGCGTCACCTCCAACTGCTCCTGCTGCGTGTCCCACGCCCGCAGTCGCTCCACGCTCGCGCCCAGGTACTGGTTCAGCTGCACACAACAAGCACGTCAGAACACGTGGCACCACTGTAGCAGCTACAACTCTGTTAGTACGTGTGGGACGAACCCGCAGAGCTTAAAGGTTTACTAGTATAGCACAGTTTGTAATCGGCCTGCCCTAATTACCATTAGCGTTATTAGATAGATACTTAATTTCCTGATTTAGGTAGCCAAAACGATCGCTCAGTAATCAGCAGGTAGGTTTATCTACTGGGATACCTACTCTTTTTCTAGTGTTTGCCCACCTACATAGGGCGTAGCACTTTTTGTTAAGGAAGCACACTAGATACCTATTAAGTTGATTGTTGTTAGCAAGTACATCTACACATGTTAAAATAGCATCAAGTGGAATCATGTGTAGATTAGATAATAATCAAGTCAGGACATGAAGTCCAATAAGTAGCTCCAAATCTGGAAAGTTTTGGTCTAGTTCAAACATGTAAACTTTTATAGAAAGTTTCCTATCAATAACCCAATATGTTTGAACACGAAAAGCTTGTAAAATCAAAGATTCCTGATACTAAAACAGGTCTCTAGCAGTAACCGATGTACCTATAGACACCGAAATTACTAAAAACGTGTATTAGACATTCGTCCGTATCTATAGGAAACCAACAATACCATAAATACCTAACAAAAGGGATATAACTCCGTTGTCAGTCATAATGCAATGTTTTAATTATAACTACAACATTAACTAGGCCATTTCCCATCTGGATACCTACTTTACACAATGAAAATACCTATCCATGTTTAGAAGTTATGTAATCCATGTTCTCGAAGCAAATAGTATGACGTATCTTGCACCTGCGCAACCCTGCCTCCCATACCCTTGTAAACACCCCTGTCATAGCGAACTGGGAAATACCCATCAGCGCCCCGGCCCTCTGTAACGTCCCTGAGTAGCTAACTGCCCTAATGTATAGGATCAAATTATTTTATTTATACCACTGGTATCCGCTACTTGCTCTATGGTAGAAAACTATTTAAGGTATCAGACCTAATTTTATAATCGTACGCAATTCCAAGCGTTTCTTTGAGTCCGCCGCCAAACATCGCAACCCTCTGGTTGTCGAGGCCGCCAATTATGTCACGAGTAGAATCAGTCAGACCCGCCGCCCAAGGCAAATCCTTACCGACCCAGACGACCCCATAACCCTCCTCCAGGAGAGCAATAGGGCCACAAGTACAGTGCACAAGAAACACAGACACCGACCCGCATTCCGACCTCGCCGCCGAGGTCCTCCGCGATCGCGACCCGCCCGAGTAAATAATACTCCCCACCGACCCTTGCTCGCAGAAGCGCCAGCCCGCGTTTTGCTGAGAAATGTAGTCTTAAATTCCCCGATTAATAATAATGAATCATCTTTGATCCAGCCTGTCCCAACTTGCTGTCCTCCCCCCAGCGACGCCCTAAGCCGAGGTCCGTACCCCACAGAGGGTGCCCTTAGCGAGCGTTCGCCTAGTTTTAATTTAGAATAGTTTTGCCCCTGGCTGGAGGCTTTAAGTTAGTAGCTTAAGGCAGCCGCAGGATTGACCGGTTAAGTAGTCATCACCTCAGAGGTGAGCTACGAGATGCCCAAGACAAAAAAAAAAAAAAAAATATATATATAATCGTACTAGAATATAACTTAGATTCCTCACAGTTGAGCTTCAAGTCTTCGCTCCTTACAACCTCTCGCGACTTAACATATAAATTCGTGCTCAAGTAACAAATCAATTCGGATTAAATCTAGCTATAACCTTAGATCTTTGATAGTGTTGTGTATTTAAATATATTGTGTGTGTTTTCGTGTACAATATACGTGATCTGTTACATTTGCTGTTTGTGGTTTTTCTACTGTGCCGAACCTTTAAGAAACCCCCGCCTACAATAACAGACAAGACATACCTCGCCTTGTCATTTACATTTTTGGTCCTTCGAGCCGGATAAGGTTATAAGTAATCATGAGTCAGCAAAGTTCGATCACATCACGCAGCAAGCTGAGGAAAATAGCCAAAGAGCAAATCGCACGTAAGGATGACATCACAACGGACTCCGGGTTGCAGTTCGTAAGGGGACTAGGTTCACCGTCTATTGCGCCGACCATGGCATCGACGTCTGCACTCAACATTCCTCTGACGCGATAGAAGTACGTCAGAGGGACGCCTAGGAGAACAGACACCAAGGGATCGCCGGAAATCGCCGCGTAGCAGAGCTTCATCCAGAAATAGCCTCAAGAGTGTCGATTTCTTGAGAAAAAGAATCGAGGACGAGGCCGAAAACGAACTAATCGAGTTAAAGTCAAAGCTAAACGAAAACCTCCTTAAGGATAGGGAAAACCTTCTCAAGAAAAGAGTGGAAGCCGACATAGCCGAAATGGAGGCAGCTACCGAGAGCGATGACGCCTCCAATTCAGATGTGGGTACAGCACAGCGGGTCGACCAGTGGATAGATACGACGCCGCAAGTTGGCCAACAGGAAACAGTGTTGCGTGATTCAGTTAGAGTTTTACGGCAATCGAGTACAGTGTTGTGTCGACCAGATGCAGTGTTGTGTACCCCATCTGCGGAGCGCAGGGGCGGGAGTCTTCGGCTGAAAGGGACACTGGGTTAAAAAGGCTGGCAGAGGCAATAACCAGTATGGGGAGACCGCGACCGGTACCTCGACAAGCGTACGAATTTCCACATTTTACTGGTGATCCATCTGAGTGTACTCGTATATCTTACAAAAATATGTACTGGGATACCACTCAGCAGTATAGTTATAAAGTTCACGAGAACTTAGCCCGGCTTAAAACGTCTTTACATGGCGAAGCTAGAACCTCAGTGGAGGATTTATTATGTTCAGGTACGGATCCCAACGACATAATGCACACGCTCGATCGAGCATACGGTCACCCGACTCTAATATTGCAAAGCGCGTTACAAAAGATTAGGGACCTACCTAGGATATCGGAAAGCTGCCGCGAGCTAAGAAAGTTCTCGTCAACCGTGATAAAGCTGACGGTTATTTAAATTATAATTATAATAATAATTTATTGAATAAAACGTTTACAAGAAGTGTACACATATTCAACAGTAAGTAAATATTATCCAAACAATAATTATAGTGTCTAAAAATAAACTAAAACTAATATATGTTAAGAACAGGTGCAAGTAATCATGTTATGGAATTAGAATGTTAGGTAGCGATCCGCCCGATCTAGGTTAATTCAAACCTGTGTTTCAGGCCATCACTTTACATTTTAATTAAATTGGAACACTAAATATAAAATAATCTGTTAAAAACTATGAGAAAAAGCATATTGGTTTATTATTATCTAAAACTAAACCTATGTAAATATACAAAAGTAAATACTTACGAGGGAATAAATTATCATCATGACCAATTTTCTAGAAGTTTTTCTGTGTCTGTGTAATTCAGTATCACTAAATGTGCGAGCTAAGAAAGTTCTCGTCAACCGTGCGAAATGGAGTAGCTCTACTTAAAAATATTAAAGCTGACGGTTATTTAAATAATCCGCAACTAGTTAGCGAGCTATTAAATAAGCTAACTCCGATTCAACGAGCGCAGTACGGGGACTTTGCCATGGGGTTAGATAACGTACAGGGGGTTGACCTAAGAGTCTCACCTAACCTAGAAAGTATTCTAGGTTAGGTGAGACTCTCACTCTCACTTTTTAATACAATTAACGCATACAACGTCGTAATATTTCCAACCATCTATAATAGAACCTAGTGCAGCTAAACCCCCAATCAGGCAACAGAAACAAGTCTTCGGTCAACGACCCATGAATACCGCACGTCAAATATACAATAGGCCACAGATGACTCAATAGGCAATACAAAGCAAGCGATAACACCCAGACCATTACAAACATTGGTGAATGGCATGCTACATCACTTTTGAAAATACTCCCGATAATATTGTGTCATGACAAAGATAACAATAGTCATTGTTATGCACATGCATGTTACATTAAATAACATCAGATTGTTACTAGATGCTAAACTAGATAAGATTAAATCATTAATACTAGCAGATGTCATACAAACAATAAAAAATGAAATTAAAAATGCCATCCGAAACATTCAAAATGAGCCTGAGTATAGTGTTAACCATACGATTACAACAACCCATAAAGCGTACCAATAAGAAATAAATATTGTCAATAAAAAAATAGAAAGCCTTCAAGATTACCTTCAGAGCATAAAAAGTACCAAAAAAATTGTAATTTACGGATTAATAGAAGATCATCGTGAGACTGAAACAAACCTGTATGAACGCACGTCTAGACTGTTTAACGAAATTATGGGTATAGATATAGATCCTTATACAATGTGGAGCAGGACGATTGACATTCCTCAAAACCACATAAAGAGTGTCATGTTCTTTACCCGTATACAAAAAATTAATCAAATCCAATGAATACTTTAGCCACAGGAAATTATTTTTCATTTTCTTATTTTTCAACATGATGTAGATCTGAGTCCGTAATAATAGGTAAACATTGTAAGGTCAAGAACCTGTGCAAAACGTACGATTCTATCCTCTACGTCTCAATATGCTTGAGAGACAGAGAAAGGTGTCATACGATTCCACTCTGACGCCCCCTGCCCAGTCCCACAAAATAATACTACAATTAGAAAGAAAAATAAATATTACTTACGCAAATTATGCATTAGTGGTGCATAGACAATTGCGACTGTGTGTGTGAGCGGAATTTTTTCGGCAGTCTCGGGACTCGGTCACAGTCAGTGCATATCGGCGCCCTTTGAGGAGCGCACACGGCTACTTTTTTATCACGAGACGAGCCGCGCGCGCATTGTTGTGATTTTGTGAAAAAATTTAGTTGTTATTTGTGATTAAAGACGATTTAGTTTGACTTATTGTTCAGTGTTAGTTTAATATTAGTTAATTAATTAGGTATCGATGTCGCTTGTGCATAATGAACAACGGTGGAAACCTTGAAAATTTATAAATTTGACTATTGATGTAAATTCTGATTGTGATGTGATATTATGTGATTAATTATTCAATCAGTGATCTTTTAATTAACAACGCGCAACTTAGTGAGTTTATGCCGCTAATTTGTTGTTCTCCGACTAAACTACCTACCCACGTCCACCTACGCCCCGCACCGCAGCGCAGGCGCCGCCCCCCGCCGCGACAGGAATCGGGCCGCGCAACAGGTTAGTGACTTTTCGTAGATAAAGCGTGTTTACTTTTTATGCAGTTGATTCTGCTATTTATTTTGTTTGAAAATTGCAATTTTTCAATTTTCCATTAACTACTAATCTTCGTATTTTAAAATGTTTCTATGGACTAGTACTGTGCTCGTTTTAATTTAATGTCTTAAGTCCAGATCCACATTGTATAGAAGACATTAAACGTATAGGGAAAAGAGGAAATAGAAGGCCTCTCGCTATTGAATTGATAAGCAAGAGAATGACCAACCACATACTGGAAAATGCAAGTTTTTTTAACAATACTGCAATAACGATTGGGAAATAATATATGGACAGGAAAACACTTGCGGAAATAAATGAACTAAGACAAAACCTAATATGGGCACGAAAAAATGGAGAATAGACTATTATCAGGAATAACAAATTATTCATATACGGAAATGAATTTATTAGTCCAAATGGCGCTACAACAGAAATGCCACAAAATCAAAAAATTAAAGAAAATAAAATCATAGGAGATTTACCACCCGTCACAGAGAGAGGAAATGCACCGACTACGACTCCGCATTCGTCCACACAACCTAACCCCAGCATCCCACCGCAGAAAGTAAAGTCCAATACTGTAATAAATAAGACATTTCGCTAAAGAAATTACGAGAACCTTTCAAAACATACAAAGTCTAGGAAAGAAGATAAATTTAATTGAACATTTGTTACCTACTAGAAAAAAATATTTATATTTTATCCTTATCAGAAGTATGGAGAGATAAGCATTTTTGTAACTCTGTATCGCTTCAAGGATATAAAATTGCATCCCAATTCTGTAGGAAAGCTAGAGAAGGCGGAGGTATTTGCCTAATTATAAGAGATAATGTAAAATTTATAGAAAAAATAGATATAGTAAATTATTCCAAAGACTTTATAAGAGAAATTTGTGCAATTGAATTTCCTGAATTAAACTGAATATTCATGGGGTTATATAGACCAGATCGCCATATAAATATATTTTACGAACAAATGGACAAACTTTTAAATAGACTAAATACTAGAGATAAAAATAAATATATCATATTTGGTGGAGATTTCAATATTAATATACTTGACAAAAATAAACAAACTCAGAACCTTCTTACCTTAATGCGCTCACATAACCTAAAACAAATAATTCGCGAACCCACACGGATAACAAAAACTACTTCCACTTGCATTGACTTACTTTTCACCAATTATAAATCCTTAATAAATAAAGAAAAACAGAAACTTAAACAAGCTTTATAAACACTATGATATAGATCCATTCCAAACTAGTGTGTCGTCAGCCGGGAAGTGCTTAAGTCGAAGCTTTTTCATGTAGTTCATTTTGTTATGATGGTTCTTATGCAGTGTGAGCAACGTAGTAATTATGCTGTAGTTTATAGTAACTTGGTGTGAATGTCCGTAGAATTTACTTTTTTTCTCCTCTGTATTTTATAAGTGGAGACCTGTAATTGGCTTTCAGACTTTTGTACTGTCCTTGATCTGTTTGTTTTAGCTGTAAGTCTCCCATGTTATCTAAATAAATAAAGAATATGTCGAAGATTATGGACTCTCTGATCACAAATCTATCAATTGGACATTGAATACAAATTGCTTATACAGGATTACTGGTAATTCGACGTATATCCGTCAGGGGCTGATAAAGGGGGCCAAATGCAACAAATTGAACCCCCCATATGTATGGCCGAAATTCAATAGTATTCGAGATATTTGAATTTTAAGGGTTTTTCGATATTTACCCAAAATTTGACATTTAATTCCAAATAAAAAAAAAACTACACATTTGAATGGGTACCATTAAAAATCATGTTGTAGCTAGCACTTCAATTAAGCTATGGACATAGTTAAAACTACTTAATTTAACAAAATAATTAAAATAATTAACAATATAAGAATAATATCTTACCAATATTTTTATTTTACGCTTCAAAAATGTTGCCTCCTCACAAAAACTTCTATGACATTAATCGTAAAAATAACTAAAAAAACTTGCCTATTCTGTAAGCTTTCCAAAAAGGTATAAAAGTCAATTTTAAAATACATAATTCGTGGCATGGCATGTGTTTGAAACGGCGCGGGGAGAGAATTTGTATTTGTATGAAATAAAATGCATTCAAAAATGTACGTCAAATTTTATTAAAATTTTTACACATCTTGTTCAAAATGAGCCCCTCTATTACGAATGCAAGTTCGAATTCTTTTCCTAACTTCGGTTTTCGTCACTCTTGATGAAAACGTTGTTCTCATCTGTTGCGCCGCGTTTATTATTCGCTGTCGAAGTTCTTCGACTGAATTTATTGGGGTCACATAAACTAATTCCTTCATATGACCCCAGACGTAAAAATCAAGTGGTGTGATATCAGGGCTTCGTGCTGGCCACGGAATTGGCCCTCCCCTCCCAATCCATCGGTTTGGAAATCTCTCATCTAGCCACTGTCGGACAGTAATCCGGTAATGTGCTGGGCACCCATCATGTTGAAACATGAGGTTGTTTTTTATTTCTTCGGGAATATCCGCCAACAAATCGTCTAGGTTGTTTCTCAAAAACTCCTCGTAATTTTCGCCGTTCAAATTTTGGGGCAAGAAATGAGGGCCCACCAAATAATTATCAACGACACCCATCCATACGTTCAGGGAAAATCTCATTTGCGACGCAGTTTCTTTTAGTTTTTTTGGATTCCTGCCTGCTTTAGGTGCCCAAAAATGTAAGTTATGGTAATTCGTTATACCATCCCGGTCAAACTTTGACTCGTCAGTCCACAAAATATTTCTTAGGAAATGTTCCTGGTCAGCGTCAGCGTTTAACATAAACCGAGAAAATTCAAGTCGCCTGGCAGGATCTCCCTCGTGCAATGTTTGGACAGGTTGATAATGGTACGGGTGTCTACCTGATAGATGTACTACCGACCACACTTTCCACTGGGACATACCGAGCTGTCTTGCAACAATGTTCGTTGAGATGTTTGGGTCATCAATAAAACACTGAAGAATGGTGTCCTCTTCGTCAGCCGTATACCGTCGAGGTCTGCCAGCGTTGAATTGTGCTCTCTGAACACTGCCAGTTTCAGACAATCGTCGATAGGTGCTCCCGAAAACAGTAACGTGGGGAAGTCAACGATCGGGAAAGCGGCGTTGGTATTCTCGCCGAGCCGCAGCCGCGTTTCCATCGGCAAAACCATAACAAAACATAATGTCTGCGTATTCGTTATTAGCATACGAAGCCATGGTATCCGAAATAACAATGATAACAAAAATAATAACAAGAGAAACAAGAATTAACAATAATGATCGATAACAAATTAACGCGATGAGAGATTGGTTAATAGCAAGATAACAACACACGTGCTTGCGCTGCGTAGAGTCGAAACTTACTAAGGAAGGCGACGCGAGCACAGCAGACGCCGTGTGCTCCCCCACCCTCACACCCCGCCCCATCACGAAGAATTCCGCCAGTAAAATCGGTTGTTTTAGCAAGGATCATAAACTAAAACACACATTATTTCTCTCCCCGCGCCGGTTCAAACACATGCCATGCCACGAATTATGTATTTTAAAATTGATTTTTATACCTTTTTGGAAAGCTTACAGAATAGGCAAGTTTTTCTAGTTATTTTTACGATTAATGTCATAGAAATTTTTGTGAGGAGGCAACATTTTTGAAGCGTAAAATAAAAATATTGGTAAGATGTTATTCTTATATCGTTCATTATTTTAATTATTTTGTTAAATTAAGTAGTTTTAACTATGTCCATAGCTTAATTGAAGTGCTAGCTACAACATGATTTTTAATGGTACCCATTCAAATGTGTAGTTTTTTTTTTATTTGGAATTAAATGTCAAATTTTGGGTAAATATCGAAAAACCCTTAAAATTCAAATATCTCGAATACTATTGAATTTCGGCCATACATATGGGGGGTTCAATTTGTTGCATTTGGCCCCCTTTATCAGCCCCTGACGGATATACGTCGAATTACCAGTAATCCTGTATACAAACAACAACAAAATATGGTATAAACAAAAAAGGCTATTTACGGATAAAAACACAACAAACTTTAAGAATGCATTAAGAGAAATTGATTGGGAAATAATGATAAATACAAATAACAACGTTAACGAAAACTACAATACATTTATCACAACTATAGTATAACACAGCTATTAGATAAAATAATACCAAAACAGAGAGTGAAAGTAAAATTTAAAAAATCTAAAGGATGGATGACAACAGGGCTAAAAATATCGTGCAAACACAAAAGAGTACTAAAAATTATACTAAATGAATCTAAAAGCAATATTATAAAAACATATTACAACAAAAGCAAAACATTAAAACGTAGCATAAAACTTTCAAAGAAAACAGAATACACCAGACAAATGAATAAGTCGGATAATAAAATTAAAACTATGTGGAATATTATAAATAACAAAACTGGCAAAAGTAAGACACGGCAGTATGAAAATATTTCACTAAAAGTAAACAATTTCACGCCCAAAAAAGATATCAAATATATTAAACGACTTTTTTGCTACAGTAGGTGAAACAAAAATAGATGCAAACACAAATGTTCCCTTAAAAACTGGACGTTCAGTAATGAACCCACCAACTACATCAATGTACCTACGCCCAGTAAACCAAAAAGAGATACTTAATATAATTAAAAACAAGCATAGCTGCGGAATAGACGACATACCCCCCATATTAGTAAAGCAATGTGCCGAAGAATTGTCAGCTCCACTCACATTCTTAATAAACCAAAGCTTTGAGTTTGGAGAATTTCCTAACTTACTAAAAATTTCCCTAGTAAAACCCATACACAAAAAAGATGATATTCACACCCCTAGCAACTATAGACCCATACCGTTGTTGCCAACCTTTTCAAAGATTTTCGAGAAGGCTATGTGTAATAGACTAAACTTTTTCTTAGAAAAATACAATATTCTTGATGACTGTCAGAATGGTTTCAGGAAGGCAAGATCCACAATATGTGCAGTTTACAAATATGTCCAAACAGCTCTCCAACAAATAAATGACAAAAAGTATGCATTAGGCCTGCTACTCGATATGTCAAAAGCCTATGATAAAGTAGCATATAGCATATTATTAACAAAACTTTACGGTTCAGGTATACGTGGTCCTGCTTACAAATGGTTTAAATCATATCTAAGCGACAGAAAACAAATAGTTCAGGTTGAAGACCACAATATTAAAAATAGGGAGACAATAACAGTCCGATCCCAGATGAGAAATCTCACATGCTCCATCCCTCAAGGCAGCGTTCTAGGCTGCATACTCTTCTTAATATATATAAATGACCTCCCAAAATTTACTATATATTTATTTACAGTACTATTTGCCGATGATATCTCCATACTTGGGAAATGTGACAAAAATTGCGAGCCAAATACAATCTTAAAAAATACTCTTCAGACAATAACACTTTGGCTACAAGATCACAATTTAGAAATTAACAATAATAAAACTAAAATGATGCAATTTAGATCGTATAACCCATATATACAGGGTGTCCCAGGAAACCTGTACCAGCGAAGGTCTGTGGTCAGGTGACACTAATACCCATCGATTGGACCCCTATGTATGTTCCGCGATATTTTGTAGTTTTCGAGAAATTGTTTTTTTTGTTTTATTTCCAGTTTTGTTTAAATTGTGGGCGGTTTTAGTCATTAATTTTTCTTATTGCTGTTTCTTTGAGTTTTTTTTCGTCAGTATTATGGCTAGAATGTGTATTCAAGTGTACTAAAACACAAATCACCCAAATCCTAACTTCTAGTAACTCAAAATTTGATCACAAGGTAAAAGTTGGAGAGAAATTTACACTTGATACACTAACAACACACTATTATTATTATTACGGTTACGCACAAGGAAATGCAATTGCTCTGGAGCAATTAAATCTTGCACTTTTCGCAAGTGATACGGGTGACAGCCCTCGTTGCGCAGTATTCTGTGCACGGTCGTGTGAGGAATTCCTGTGACAGATGGAGAAAAAAAGTTTAATTTAACACACACAAATATTTTTTAAATATTTTTTATTTAAATACCGGGAGTAGTGGTGGCCCAGCGGTAAAGGCTGCGAAATACAAGTTTTAGGTTGTGGGTAAGAATCTAAGCAGGCATGCACTTCACTGCTCTCAAAACGGTAAGGAACATGGTGAGGAAACCAGCATGTCCTAGAACCAAAAATTCGAAGACACGTGACATCCACCAAACCACACTGGGCCCGCGAGGTGGATTACAGCCCACTCCCACTCATAGAGAGGAGGCCTACAGAAGTGGAAACATTATAGGCAGATTAGCTTTGTTCATTTAACCTGTTCGTAGTTGAATCGCTCTCGTACTTGTAGAGGAATCTCTTGCGATTTCTCCTAACACAACTTCAACACGGTCAGTATCTGCCGGTTCGCCTTCACCAGACCGTCGACCGGTCGATCCAGGTAAGCGGCCTTCCATGTAAGCATTGTGCACACGAAGAAAAAGATGTCGGTCCGGATAAGTGGCTGGTTGACGCCCTCTTCTGCGTATCTACATATCCCGGTACAATCTTGCAGCAAGCCCCGCATTTCCTTGTGCGTAACCGTAATAATAATGCATTTCTACATAATCCCGTTGGAAGTACCTACACCATAGTAATCACGTTTAATATCAAAGTCCAGTAAACGTACCGAGTTGTTGTATTGACACTTAACACTGACATTGACACTGACATTCGTATTTGACATTGTGGCCACGAAAAAGAGCGGGAGGCAAAACAATAAACGCATCAGCTACTTTTTTAAATCACATATTAGGTTGCCAACTAATGTTAAATTTTCCACCAGATTCCACTACATACTTTTTAGCGCTTAAGGCGAGGTTTTCCGTGTCTGTAGGCCTTTGAAACGCTACCTCCGCCTCCCCCAAATGCAGAGTGACGTATTTATTTACGATGCACCGCCGACCATTTCGCGGACAATCCATGCCACAGCATGAAATATTTGCAGTTGATCAACTGAACTAGTTTTTCTTAGATTCGGTTTTTTCAATAAGTTTACATTTTATGGGACCTACGGTGTAATGAACTAAAATGATTACTTAAAATGTCCTGTGTACCTAATGGGCGTTTTCACGTTAACAGGTAACGACACCAACCCGATACCTACCGATACGTCGGCAGCCATTATACCGACATCGATTCGATACCGATACAATTATTATCGGCCCAATGCTATTGGTGAATATCGATGACCATCACGACGCACCAAACAACCACAGTGCCAACTAAGTATCAACGTCTGGAAGTCGGCAGTGAGAAAAAGTGTGTTCAAGTGAAAGAATGCCGCTACTCTCACCGCACTGTGTCTTCGCCGGTAGATATCGTGCCTATATCGGTGTCGGTCGCTGTCTGCGACGATATAGGTTACGATAACAAGACAAGGCACTAAACGTATCCGATCATCTGATCGCCAATATCGTGTCGATGTCGGGTCGGTGTCGTTATCAGCTAATGTATTGTGTGTGTGCGTGCGTGTGTTTGTTTTGTGACAATCAATTCATTTTATTTATAAAATAAACAACATTTTTAACTTTTCATATACCTACTGTTATGGGAGAGTTCGTTGAACGTACAACGACAAACATGAAGTTTAGGCCTCTTCTGTCATCTATGGTTTTAATAAAAATCAAAAAAAAAAATCTCATTAACAGTCACCTAACCATAGCCACCCTTGTACAAACTGCTGATTTTTTTTGTGATAGCTGGGGTAGTCATGAATAATCTGTCTGTAGCAGTTCGTGTATCAGTGCTGTGCCATTAGGTTAGTGTATGAAGGAACGCAGACGTTTAATAATTCACTTAAAACGAAAAAATTCGCAAGCAATGGGAAATTGCTACTGAGGAGTGTTACTTGCGCGTTTCGACCTCAGGAGGGCTGCTTCTCACACGGATAACTCTGTCACTTGCTCGCTAGTCCAGCTAGCCAGCCAGTCGCGTCACCAGTCCTAAATCTCTGTATATTTTGGTCGCCGAGACCAAAACTACAAACAGTGTACAGTGAAGATTGATAAAATGTGGCTGTTATTTTAGTATATTGTGATGTCTTATGACTTTCACGCGAATGAAGTCACGGACAGAAACTAGTTTCAGATAAACATGACTTTGCGGTAGTAAGGTGAAAGTTTAAAATTGCAATAGTGCTACTGGGTATCTCAACGGTCACGCAAAATGTAATTTTGATATAGAAAATATCATAGTCGTAATTTCGTTCGTTATAAAAAGAACTATTGTGCAAAATTTCATGCTTCTAGACCCAGCGGTTTAGGTTGTGCATTGTCTGTCAGTGAATTTAAGAATTTTATCAAGTGAATTTAAGAAAAAAAATGGCGAATTTCCATACAAACTTTCATCTTTATTTCGTCGGGATTTTTGTTAAGTTGGATGGGCTAAAAATGGTCTTACTGTTTCGCTTATACTGTGACCATATTTTTTTGTTTTGGATATTTCCCACCGCTCATGAAGATTCATAAAAATTTACAGCTATTTATGAAGTAACAATTGAGGTACTTTATTGTCAAGTGACGTACCTAATTTCGATGTCCTAAAATAACAGATTCGATAAATTTAAGCTGTAGGAAGCTATAATTTATCGAATCTATTATTTTAGGACATCGAAATTTTAGAACGACATTTTATCGTATACAGTAGTTTCGTATCCGATATCGTAAACAGTGACTTTTTGTATTCAAAACTGAGTTGTTCATATTGGGCCAATACAATAAAATCACGGATTCAAGAAAAAAATTGTGTTGCTGGCTCCGCTATTCGAAAAATATTGTTATATTTTATTTGTCTTACGTTTAGTATCAGTTTCTCAATTGATTAAGAGTGTTATGTTCTATCTGTGTCAGTTTCATATCAGTTGATCAATTGATTTAAAGTGTTGGTAAAATGAGTGATTCTGGAAGTTACGCATTTTAATAAATAAAATAGAAATGGCGCCGTTGAAAATTAGTAATAATAACAAGTGCAAGTATATTTCTTGAGAAAATACAACGACGAAATAAAAAAAATAAGAAAATTATTTGATATCCTTACTTCTGAATTTATAACAATATAATTACGATTTGTATCGTGCTCCATACATTTGTTCATGTTAGTATAGCACTTTTGTTTGAAACACCATTTCTTTTTAAAATTTTCTTTGTTCTTGCGAGAGTGATAGTTGTTTGAAATATTCAATATACAACCGACAACCGGACAAATTGTATATGATGTGTTTATTAATGTAGGACATGATATTAGCAAAGACAATTCCATGGAGAGTGAATATAGTAACATGGATGAATCTGATAAAAAAATCTAAAAAAAAACTTTTTCATAAACGACGATAAAAAATTATATAAAACTCGCACTTGACTATAATTTTATCGATAATAATTTATAATGTGTCTAACACTATTTTAAGATGACAATTAAACGTCATCAAATCGCATAGAAATAATCTCACTTTCGAAAACAATATTATGAATTAAAACTATATTATAATTACATAATATTTTTTCTGAGCTGTCGCAATTTCATATCTAATGTGTTCTTCTTTTATTAGATTTTTTTTAACAACTGCAGAGAGAGCCTATTTTTAAAAAATTTGACACAGGTCCACCTCCGATGACGTCCCGCAGGACTCTGAGCGCGAGCCGATTTAGCCCGATTTACTATATTTGGGTTTATTTTAAAAAAAACCTACTAAACTTAAAAATCCAATCTTTAAATAACCTCTAAAATACGATTACCTCATCATATATGCAATTTTCATATTATTTTGTGCTGTAATTAGGAAATGAAACGAAAAATGGTTTTGAAATCGACCCTGTTTCGGATTTTTTTTTGATCGAGCAAATTACAATTTATCGTGTTTTGAACCTTTAATTTCCCTCAAACAAGGATGTATCTATGACATATATCTTTTTCAGTACCTAAATACACTAATTTGACCATTTAAAATTGATTTAAAAACAGGCAAATTCGTAAAACCTCCCCTTAATTATGAAAAAAAAGCGCTACTGCCCTAGAATTGCACTAGATTTAGCGCCAAATGCGCTAAAACGGCAACGCTGCAAGAAGGCACAATTAGAGTGAGAGAAACGTAAGCCGTGCTTGTGTTATAAATTATTCTTGTCTCTTTTCGACACTACCTGATCCCTGCACCCTATCCATTTACCTGCGCCCTAAACCCTATCTCATTCACATAAATAGTGTTTTTTTAGTGTAAATGTAAAAAAAATGAACTTACGAGTAAAATTTTATGTAAATACGCAATTTTACCTAACATTCATAAAATATTCTCCATATTAACTTGTGATTAAACTTTGAGCTACTAGAAGTTAGGATTTGGGTGATTTGTGTTTTAGTACATGTGAATACACATTCTAGCCATAATACTGACGAAAAAAATCTCAAAGAAACAGCAATCAGAAAAAGTAATGACTAAAACCGCAAACAATTTAATCAAAACATACATAGGGGTCCAATCGATGGGTATTAGTGTCCCCTGACCACAGACCTTCGCTGGTACAGGTTTCCTGGGACATGACATTTGCACATTTGTATTTAAAAATAGCAACAGTTTTCCAAAAACAAATGATATTCTTAACATAAACACACGCCATAAAAATAAATTACATCTCCCACCCTCTCGGATCAAAATGCTTTATCATAGCCCATATTACATGGCAATATTTTTTTTTAACAAATTACCGGAACAAATCTCTTTGTAAAAAAATTAGTATTTTATCATATTCCTTAAACTATCTTCAACCATAAGCACAGATACGCTACTCACGGCATATTATGGCCTAGTGGATTCAGTCTTGAGATATGGCATTATTTTTTGGGGCAACTCAACAAATAAGGACATGGCATTTAAAATGCAAAAACGATGCATAGGTAGGTACGTGGTATGTTTAGTATTCGAAGTGATGAAAGCTGTAAGCCACTATTTATTAAGCATAAAATTATGACACTACCATCTCTTTACATACTCGAATTGGCTCTATTTGTAAGAAGCAACTCTCATCTGTTTCCCCTGCTATCCGATATTGTACAACGAAATCGCCGTGATAATAGCAAGCTTTGTGTTCGTCCTGCCAAGACAGCTTTGATGTATAAAAGTGTAGTATGTCGAGCCTCCATAGTTTATAATAAAGTCCCTAAACATATCAAACTGCTGAGTTCAAACCAATTTAAGAGAGCACTAATAAAACTACTGGCTGAAAAAGCCTATTATAATGTTAATGATTTTCTGAGCGACTTATCTTTGTGAATGTTTGATTATTATTTTGTTTGATTATTATTATTTTAATTGTATTATTTGTTTTGAATTTATATTTTATTTTATAATTTGTAATAATTTTTTCATCACATTTTTATATTATTAATTATTTCATTTTATTTCACTGATTTGTACACCAATTATGGTAAAACATGTTGAAACTGATTAAACTTTATCACCTTTAGTAAATATCTCTGCAAGGTAATTACTAATGTACACATGTTTATGCAAATAAATGATCTTTATCTTTATCTTTATAAAAGAAGAAACCAAACTCAGTAAATTTAACAGGAAAGTAAAAGAATATCTAACACAAAAATGCTTTTACTCGGTCGCAGAATACCTAGAACAAAATATTTAGTATGATAGCTAGATAAATAATTACATACATATAAAACGCACACATACCCTAAAATAAAATAATTATTATGATGTAAAAATTATTATTATGTTAAAATTATTATTATTATATTAAAATTATTATAATGTTGCCGTGCCCGAACCGGGTTTCATGTTGGAACTTACTTAAATTGTAACAACTAAATGTACACATGAATGCAATAAAAAATTGAATTTAGAATTTTGCATTGTTAGATGATGGTGCAACTATATCGTTGATAGACGGTTCGATCGCTACTGATTTAAAAGGGCCAAGTATACCTCTTTCATTAAAGACCGCGGGCGGTCACGAGATCACTGACCCGACGTCGCGAGCGGTTGAAGTAAAAGTCAAAGGGCCAAATGCCAATGCAAATGCTTTGCTTGTTGTGCCAAATAAATGTATTTTCTTTCTTTCTTTAAATGGACAGTGCCACAACATTAAATATCGCACTATACATAATTTAAATTTGCCTTCTCAAACCGTATCTACCGCGATGCTTAACGATAATGCCCACCTCCGCGACCTGAGATGCGTGGAAATGAGGGAAGCCAGACCGCTAGTATTAATCGGGCAGGACAATATTGTCAGCTACTTGTCGGCCGGGACGTCCGTCAAGGAAAATCAGGTAAACCAGTTGCCTCCCTTACTGAGTTAGGATGGGTCATACACGGTCCGTTCGACAACAACAATTTAAAAAGCGAACAAATTAATTGTACGGCGGTTTCCCTGCCTGACCTACATGACCTAGTTAAAGCTCCATTTGAGCTAGAAGCGATAGGTATTTCTGAGAACGCCCGTAAAAACCAATCAGATGAAATAGCGTTAGAAATACTAAATAAAACAAGCCACCGTGTACCAGATAAATCACAGTGGGAAGTAGGTTTATTATGGAAACACGACAACGTAGAGTTACCTAACAATTATAATCAGGCCCGACAATGGTTGTATAGTATAGAAAAACGGATGATCAAAGACACCGGTTTTGCGGAAGCGTATTCTAAACAGACTGATAGGTTGTTAGAGGAAGTATACGCTCGAAAGGTAGAGGGGATTCTAGAAAATACATCCATGTGGCATTTAACCTACTTTGGAATTGTAAATCCCAATAAACCTAGGAAACTTAGACTAGTTTTCAACGCGGCCGCTACGTCTCACAGAACATGTTTAAACAGTAACCTTCTGACCGGACCTGACCTATTATTATTACCTTTTCATGAAAAGGAAGCCGAGACTTATTTCGCTCGGCTTAATAACCTGCATCACCTGGAACAAATAAAAATACCAGGGTGGTATGGGCTAGATCTAGACATGGATCTAGATCTATAATTAGACGTATTTAGCGACGCAAGTGAACAAACATACGCAGCGGTCGCGTACCTAGTAGGCTACCGGGATGGTAGTAGAGCATCAGTGACGATGTTAGGTAGTGCTCGCATAGCCCCAAAAAAGGTGGTTTCGATTCCAAGGCTTGACTTTCAACCATCCTTAAAAGTAAATTTTATTGGACCGACAGTAGAACGGTTCTAAAGTGGATAGGATTTGTTTTGCATAGACTCGCCGAAATAGATAGATTATCGTACCGAGGCAACTGGCACTAGGTTCCTTCCGAGGACGACCCCGCGGGCAAAGCAACCAGGTCGTCTTGGCCCGAGAACCATGCGACGTGGCTGTGCGGCCCCCCGTTTTTATCCACAGGAGCGGAGGCCGGTGTGGCGAGAGGCTGAGTCAGCGGAAGTGAACTTGGAACGCATTCAGCGGGTCCACATTACAGCAGCGATGCCGGCGCACGCCCAACGTGCGGCGCCACTACTCAGCTACGAGCGCTACTCGTCGTGGGCGCGTAGGAAGCGCGTCACAGCCGAAGTACTCGTCTTCGTCGGCCGATGTCGTAAGCGTCGGACAACAAGAAAACTACAGCGGCGCGATCAAGAAAAAGCTCACAACCGTCTCATAAGGTTGTGCCAGGATAATAGCTTTAGAAGAAGCGGAGCGCCTAGTACGATCAATGAAGAACGCACTAGGTACGTAGCACGCTCAGGGAGCGTGTCCCCCGTGAGGAGGTCCTTTACACCCTCCTTACAGGAAGTCGAGCTCATCATAAACAGCCGGCCTCTCAGCTACGTCTACGATGACCACAATCAGCCCGTGGTCCTGACGCCGAATCACCTGCTCCTTGGCACTGCGTCCGGGAGTACTCCGTTCGCGCCGGGAGACATCGAGGACGTCGACTCCCGCTGTCAGTGGCGGCGTGTGAACGCGCTCGCCGACATGTTCTGGCGTCGGTAGCTACGGGAGCACCTATCTACTCTGCAGCGTCGTGAAAAGTGGACAGATAATGTACCGATGTGTGTGTCAACGACGTGGTGGGTATCGTAGATAACACTAAAAACCGAAGTGAGTGGACTAAAGGTGTAATTAAGAATGTGTATCACGGAAGTGACGGGATTATCCGTGTAGTTGACGTTAGAACGATAAATGGGGTCCTGCGTGATTGTGCTTCCAACCGTTTTACAGGGGGTGGAATGTTAAGGAAGCACACTAGATACCTATTAAGTTGATTGTTGTTAGCAAGTACATCTACACATGTTAAAATAGCATCAAGTGGAATCATGTGTAGATAATAATCAAGTCAGGACATGAAGTCCAATAAGTAGCTCCAAATCTGGAAAGTTTTGGTCTAGTTCAAACATGTAAACTTTTATAGAAAGTTTCCTATCAATAATCCAATATGTTTGAACACGAAAAGCTTGTAAAATCAAAGATTCCTGATACTAAAACAGGTCTCTAGCAGTAACCGATGTACCTATAGACACCGAAATTACTAAAACGTGTATTAGACATTCGTCCGTATCTATAGGTAACCAACAATACCTTATATACCTAACAAAAGGCGCCGCCCAGGGCGGGGTCGCCCGTCACCTGCTCAGGCCAGTGCTCACATCCCGAATCCCGGCGCGCGTCAAGCTGAGCGTGTACAAGACGTACATACGCCCAATCTTGACGTACGCCGCGCCCGCTTGGTTCGCCCTCACGAGCGAGTCGAGCAAAAAGCAGCTCCGCACGCAGCAAAACTATGCGCTGCGGACCATAGTAGCCGCTCCTCGTTTCGTGAGGAACGATTTCCTCCATCGGGATCTCGGGATCGAGAGCCTAGATGAGTTTGTGAAGTGACTCGTGACGATGATGTTCGCGCGTGCCGACGCCTCTGCCTGGCCCCATGTCAGGCAGATAGCGCCACTGCACGCGCGCCCACCTGACGCGAGACCCCTGCTCCGCGACCTGGTAGCGGACGACTGACCCCATCCACCGGACTAACGCCTCGAGTGAGCCGCACCCAGGTTACACGCAGCTCACTCGAAATAGTAAGACTCTGCAGATGTACACATACATCTGTTGCGCGGCGTGTTCTAGGTTAATATAGGCACGTCGCGTAACTAAACACAGACAGCCGCAACTATACATGCATCTATACACAACACGCCGCACGTGTTAGACGCCGAGCGGTGTTACACAACAACACAAACAGCTCGTACATACACGACTGTTTATCCCTCAATCCGTAAACGGCTAGATCTGTAAGCGGGGCGAGGGTAAACTACATAACTACCTGTAGGTGCGTCAAGCATCTCTGTCGCTGGTCGTCTTCATCGGGCCTCCTCCAGGTAAAAGGGGGGGTCTAACCTGATAGGGACTGACTGCCGAGGTGTCGTGAAGAAAACGACGCTATATTGTATAGCGTCGTGGCACGCCTACAGAAATACTCATAGCAACCATTACACAGACGCAGCTTCGCTGCGTCAAATGCCATAGGCCGTATTAGGCCACCCCATTGATTGGCCCGTATTAGCGGGCTGATGTATGGCCGCCGCGGGCGAGGGGCGACGCTCCGACCCCGCTCGCCACGCCCCCTTGCGGGGGCGTCGCGACGTCTCGCATATGTTATAATCGTAGTTACCTAGTAGTTGCCTAGAATATAACTTAGATTCCTCACAGTTGAGCTTCAAGTCTTCGCTCCTTACAACCTCTCGCGACTTAACATATACAGGGTGTTTGGCAGAACGTTGAACATACGAAAATGGTGGATAGGTGGGGTCATCTGCTACTTTATCAACCCATTTTTTTTTTTTTAAATGCAAGTTGAAATTTAGTTTCAAGTATTTTTTTACATATTTCTGTAAGTTTGAGGACTTATAACTTTTTTTCTAGCTAACATCTGAATAAAGCAAAAGTTTTATAAGAATCTACCAACATTAACGATAAAAAAAAATGCCTGTTTTATCCATTTGTGATAAAAAATACACTCTAAAGTTAAGAAAGTGGTGAAACTAAAAGAAAGCAAAAAAAAATTTTTTTTAATATCCTGGGGTCCAGGGCCAATTAAATTAGGGCTGAGTAAGTAGCAGATGACCCAATCTATCCACCATTTTCGTATGTTCAACGTTCTGCCAAACACCCTGTATGTAAATTAATTCGTGCTCAAGTAACAAATAAATTCGGATTAAATCTAGCTATAACCTTAGATCTTTGATAGTGTTGTGTATTTAAATATATTGTGTGTGTTTTCGTGTACAATATACGTGATCTGTTACATTTGCTGTTTGTGGTTTTTCTACTGTGCCGAACCTTTAAGAAACCCCCGCCTACAATAACAGACAAGACATACCTCGCCTTGTCATTTACATTTTATATTAGTTATTTTTTTATATATTTGGTATCGTTATTTGCTGTAGGTAGGTATATTAGATTGTGTGCCTTTTTAGTCTGAGCTAAATAAATGTATTTTCTTTCATTCTTTAGCTGCACGTGATAGAAATAAACCTGTATTTTTGCATGAAGCCCTAAACACCAAATCAAATCGGAATTTATATCTTAAGGCGGAGACTGTCTTGCAACGTTTGTTTGTAATGTATCATTCGAGCCGAGCTTAGTTATAAAACGGCGATACGCAAGACGCGGCGAACGCTCTCTTCAAGCACATGGCTCAAGCGCACTCCATTTTTTGTTACAAAATGGCGATACAGTAAGGCTAAGTTCACAAGTAACGCGCGTTAACGCGCGTCAACGCACAATCAAATTTAAAAAGAGTTCAGATGGCGACCGCTAACGCGCGTTGTGAGAGTACTCATCACTACTCGTCAAAATGGTTTCAAGGCGTCAACGCGCGATCGCCTGCGTCTAGACTTTTTCTCTGAGTGACTTTTTTTCTTAACGCTCGCTAATTCGCGAGCGTTTACGCCATCCGTGCGCTGTTAGGGTCAAAAACAGTACTTTTTGACCTAGTTAATATCCATCAAACATTATTTTAAAAACATATTAATTACTAATCATATTAATACTCGTATATATGTATTTAAAGATACCTGAACAGAGGTTTTGATAATTTCACTTCGAGCGTCAATTTAGAATCTTAAAATATCTTAAACCTAACCATCATTTTTTTTGCCACTTTCCGGAGTTTCCAGAAACTCGAACGGTACATATTCGTCACACGTGATATTTTCTTATGTTATCTGGATAACGCTCGAATAATTTCACCAAAAAAAATCCAAAACAATTATTTAAAAGCTCCTCTGAAGCAGCGTAAATTGAATGGATTGTGAGGTTACTTATTATCAGTTGCAATATGTCAAGAAATGTCAAACGAACGTTCTTAATACGGTATTTCCAGCCAATAGTCGGGCAGAAGTCGGCCAGGGTGTCACGTGACCACTGACTGGCTTGTTTGACGAGTTCATAATACGAAATTGCAAGGCAGTTTTGTTTACGCCGTAAACTGCCTGGAAATAAGAATTCATAATAGGGCCCCAGGTCTCTTTTGAAAAGAAAAAATCATCTAACCGATCTGGAGCAAATACAGACGATATTTCATCTGATATGGTTTGCATTCGATGTTATGGAGAGGATCCACCATCTTCTACGAAGACGAATTTCCTTTTTTTGAATTTGATGTCTTTTTAAATAATGAACATAATTATGTATAGCAAGAAGACACAGTGTGGCCGCTGTAATTATTTCGACGTCAGCCATTGCCGAAAGTCGAAAGCGATGTGTTGTAGGGCAGTATGTAAACACACTTCTCTCAATCCTGCTACGGTAGTATTTAGGGAATTATGGCCGGCAGCGTGAGAAGTAGCGGCAGGGGCAGAATGTAAATGAGGCATTAGTTTTCGAGGGTGTTAAAGCCGATAGTGGCGGTTGCAATTTATTTTTGTTTATATGATACGTGAGAAGGAACTTCGTTCCTGGCGGGATTCCCACGAACGCAAACGTTTTTTTTTTTTTTTTTTAATTTAAAGTCGAACATTCTTTAGGCGCGTTGAGCGAATTTTGGTAGAGGAAAATCTTATGGGATTGCGTCGCCGACATGCTAAAGTTAACCGTACCCATAATGTAGCTATGGGTATGACGTGTTGCGTGTCTACGCACACATGTACGCGAGCTTCTGTGTGAGTGAATTTTGTAATGAATTTACCTAAACTTGACGTAAACGCTCAAGTCAAGTCAAGGCAAATACTTAATGTATTTCAATTAGGCATAAAAACGGCACTTTTGAACGTAAAAATTTACAAAAAATAAAAAAGTGATTCTAGTCGCCCATTCCAAAAGGTAGTTTTCGTATGGAGAAGAACGGGCATGAAACTCCACCGTTACTCTTTAAAAAAAAATCATTATATCTTGTATACACTAATTATATAATTATATGTGAAGACAATGCACCTAGAATAAGATTACTATACCACGATAGGTAAAAAGAATGAAAAATGAAGGAATGACATAAAAATTAATTATGTGATAGATGCATGGTGCTCACATACTTACAAACATTGTAAAATTATACGATATTCCTAACATTTTAACAAGTAATACTAATAATAAGTCAGTTTGTGAGTTCAAGTAGGTAATCACAAAATATAGAATAAATGTTATAAAAAATAAATACAATTAAATTGGCAACCAGTTCGATTTTGTCTAGATTTGTAATGTAATTTATTCATAAAAAAATGGTAAAGTCTGTTACAAAGTAGGATGACAACTTAGGAATAGTTTACATCTGAGATGAGTAACTAACAATACAATTTTACGATCTGATGTCCTAGCTAGGTTACTTAGTAGCCTGTATTAAGGACAATCAGACCTCCCGAAAATAGGACAAGAGTAATTCTTAGACTGTTACATAATTATTAACTGAATTTTGAACAAATAAAAGTCCAGTACAAGAATGTGTGAGTGCGAGCGCGTGAGGATGTGTCTGTGTGCGTGTGTGTGTGGGTGTGAGATTGAGTGTGTGTATCTGTGCTATGAGTTACTTCACTGTTGTAAGAAGGGATTCGGTATCATCATAATTTTTGGTAGAAAGAAATTCGGTAATCCGCTGTTTGCATGTTAGCTTACAACAAGTTTGCAGTGGAATTATTGCGTTTAATCTATTATATAGCAATGGTCCTTGATAAAAAAAGAATATTTTTGTAAAAGTAAAGTATGGATGAGGTACAGTACATATCCTATTTCTTCTTCTGGCTATTGTCGACCGACGTGCAATTGGAATGTTAGTGCGTTGTTGTAAAATCGTGCTGAGTATAAACATTTGGCGGACGGTAAGGACCTTCAAAGTTAAACCGTCAAAGGTAGGATAAAGTATTGGTCGAAAAGTGGCCGGCCACCTTCAGGACTGCTCGCTGCGCTACCTCGAGAGGCTTGAGAATTCATCAATAGCAGCACCACCCCAACTTGTAATACAGTAAGAAATTACAGACTGGCACATTGCAAAATATACGGACCGTATAACATGTACGTTGGCAAAGTGTCTGAGAGTTTTAAAAAATCAAAAATCTGTTTGCGGACACGGCCAGTCAGGAGAGTAGTATGTGTTTTAAAGTTGAGGTGTTTGTCTAGAGTAATACCAAGGTATTTAATTGTATCAGTAGATGTAATCAATGGACAGTTGCAGTTTGGTGTGTTTAATTGACAGGTGTGAGCTTGCAAAGTTACGGGAGTCGAAGGTTGTGATGTGATGTTGAGAGAGAAAGTAATGAGTTTTGTTTTAGAGGTATTTAAGGTAAGTGAGTGAGGCATAAGCCAGCTACGTACGACATCGAATCCTATCTGAGCGGTAGTTTGGAGACTAGACCACGAGTTGTCGAAGAATGTGATGGCAGTGTCATCGGCAAAAGAAACTATGTTTCCGGAATTTAATTTCATATTACAGAGATCATTGATGAACACCAAAAACAACGTGGGACCTAAAACACTGCCTTGCAGTACACCGTAGGCAATAGGCAGCACATCACTTAAATATATGTCGATTTTGACTCTCTGTGAGCGGCCTGAGAGATAAGAATGAAAGAGTTGAAGTTGTAGATCTCTGACGCCTAAACTTTCGAGTTTGGATAACAAGCAAGGGAAAGGAACGGTATTGACTGCTTTAGCAAGATCGATAAATACAGTGAGACATTTTTTGCGGTGATTGAGTTTGCCAAAAATACCAGAAATCAATTTTAGCGCCGCATCAGAAGTCGATTTATTTTTCCTAAAACCGAACTGATTAGTTGAAAGCAGGTATAAGTCTTTCCATGAGCTTAGATAAGGCAGATAGTACCGCGATAGGGCGATGGTTATTTATAGCACCACGGTCACCCCCCTTGAATATAGGGTGAAGGATAGCCAATTTGAAGAAAGAGGGAAAGTACCGGAGTCAAAACAGAGTTTAAAAATGTGGCTTAAGATGGGTGACAGAAGCATGCAGTACCTATTCAAAAATATCGTGTCCTATTGCAGCATTTGAGAGACTTTATAACGGAAATTATCTCATCGGGGCTTGTTCCTAACATAACGAAAGAGTTAAAGCTACTTGTGTACGTAGAGCACTTATGTGGACCCAGAAGGCAGGATGAGGGTTGGGTTTTTGTAATACAATCGGCAAGATTTTTACCAATATTAGCAAAGCATTAACATCGTTAACAGATTGGTGAGGGGATGTGGAAGAAGAGAATAATTCTGTGGGAATGTGAGTAGTGATGTTGGTGTTCGTGATACGCTTAATTGTATGCCATAAAAGTTTGGCGTTCCGTCCAGCTTTGGTCAATTCTTCAGAGTCGAACTGTCTCTTAACTTTTTTGAGTATTTTATTGCAGAAGTTTCTGTATCTTACATAGGTAATTTTAATTAGTTCATTGTCAGGAGAATGTTTTTGTTTTTTATGCAGGGCATCCCTGTTTCTAATGCATCTGAGAAGCCCTGGGGCCATCCAGGGTTTTAGGATCCTGTTACTCTTCGGAACAATACTGGTTTTTGTGTTTAAGGTGATTTTTTGGGAAAGAGTTTGCACTAGGGAATTCACAGCCGCATGGATAATATATGTGAAAAATCTGTTTTTCCATAGCCAGATCCAAGGCAGCATAGTCGATCTTTGAAATTGTGGTCATGTGGAGGTTATGTCGTGGCTTTGAATTTATACAAAGTAGAGTTGAGGAGTGATCGCTTATGGTGGGATCAAAAATGAAGGTAGAAGACGGTAGCTCTATCGAAGAACAGTGTGGTCAAGACAATGTGTCTTCTTGTTGGTAGAAAATTTGTCGGTAAAATCCATGGAATGCGAGACAGTTGAGATAGTCGTGAGAGCGATTTTCTAAAGGAGAATTAGAACTATGTACGTTTATGTTTATATCACCTTTGATGACAACTGTAGTAAAATTGGTTAGGGAAGGTAAAATTTTGTTTAATGATCTGAGGAAAATATCAATATTCTCATTTGAGGGAGATCTGTAAATACAAACGATTGCTACATCAGACTTTAGTTCTACAATTAAACCAGAGGCAGAGCCATGAAATTCTGGTTCATAAACCTTGTAATCTAGTTTTTAATTTATGTAGACAATCACACATCACTTTGATTCTGATGTTTAGTTGTGTGGTGACAAGAAAAGTTTTGGAGTTGTGGTAAGTTGGAGTTAGATATGCAAGCAAGCATTCGGAAAGTACGGCTATATCACACTCCAAAAGAGAGACGTGTAAGAAGGGTTTCAAAACTAAGGAAGTTGCGATTAACAGATCTTATATTTTGCGATACGATTTTGTGGCAAGAAGAAGGGTTCTTACTGATCGGTAAACATTCTTCTGGGGTGCATTGGTATATGTTAGATACAGAAAAGTTATCCAAACTATCATTTAGGGAATCGAATTTTTTCATTAATAAGTAACACATAAGGTAATATGACACAGTCCGAACGATGTTTTGAGGATATGAACAAAAAAGCGTGGTTTTTGGCTTGCTGAATGGTGTGTGGTGGAGTTATGTGATATGTGAAAGAAAATAGTTTGAGTTTGTATGGTTGTAGTGTGAGTGTGGAGGTGTGAGTGAATTTGTGCAGCAGAGGTTTTATGACTATAAATAATAAATGATTTGCATGCATTATAAGTAGAAAAAATATAGCTTTACATTTTATAAGTATTATTTTAAAAGCTAAACAACTTGGGCGTACCCACAAACGTAAATCGAGTTTAAGATCCAGTACATGTTGTCATGCTTCAGGTGAATTAGAGAGGTCTTTCAATTGGGCTTCATTCTTTATCACCATGTAGGGAGCTTCCTTTGTTTTTTTCATTAGGATACGGCCATTGGATATCCAGCAATATTCGTATTTTTGCAGCTTAGCAAGATTTCTTGCTAAGTAAAACAGTTTTCTAGCCTGCGGGGTTAGTTGTTCTGCAATGAAAATGGACATTGGTTCCTTTAACTGAAATCCCAGGCTTGCAGAGTCCAGCTTTCGTGTGGGATTATTCTTAATATACTGTTTTACAGAATCCAAGAATTTATTTTTGTTAAGAGTGTTTGTAAATTCAATAATTCTGAATTGTCCTATGGAGCAGGACCAGCACGTTTCCAAGCATTTTTATTTTGGATATAATCCTCTAATTTGTAATATGCTTGTTTACAAAGTGTACTTTTTATATGAGTTTTAAATTTTCTTTCATTTAATCCTAATATATTATAATGTATTCTGTTGTAACATTTAAAACAGTACCCCATAAAAGATGTATTTACTTTAGATAGTCTGAAAAATGGTTGATCTATTTTATCTTTATTTCTAGTATTAAAATTATGTCTATCACTTATTTTATTAAAAAGATGTAGATTTTTTCTCACATACATAATATTTGCATAATGAATTGGCGAGGTACCGTCATAATATTAATCTTTTTAAATAGTTCCCTGAGAGATTCGCGACGACGTAGATTATAAATGGCTCTGACAGCTCTTTTTTGTAAAAACAAAGATGGACTCAATGTCACCAGCCCGACCCCACAGTAAAATGCCATACGACATAATACTGTGGTAGTAGTAAAATATACCAAACGCGCTGTTTCTACATCTGTTATCTGTCTTATCTTTCTAACAGCATAAGCGGCCGAGCTTAGCCGCCCCGCGAGGGATTTTATAGGGGTCCCCATTGTAATTTCTCGTCTAGCGTGATTCCAAGGAAAACTGTTTGATTAATAAATTCCAGTTTTTCTCAATTCAATATGATGTCACATTCGCGTTAAACTGCTATTGTTTTTTTTTTTTTGTATGAAATTATTTACCGTAAACCAATCTTGGACTTGAACACTTGAGCTATTCACGTCGTCAAGATTTTGTGACCGTCGGTTTATTTTAAAGATCAATGATGTGTCATCTGCAAATAACACCATCTTTGGTTGATTTAGAAAAAATTGGGGGTAAATCATTAATATAAACTTAAAAGAGGAATGGACCCAATATGGAACCTTGAGGAACGCCCATTACCATTTCAGACCCTAATGAGTTTGTGCCGTTGACTTGAACTTTAACCTTCCTATCTTTCAGGTATGATCTTAACAAATCAAGAGCTGTATTCCTAATCCCATAGTGGTCCAGTTTCAGCAGAAGTGTCTCATGGTCTACGCAATCGAACGCCTTCGAGAGGTCGCAGAAGATTCCAATGGCATCTTGTGCTTCTTCCCAAGCGTTAAAAATGTTCTTTATTAGGGTGACACCGGCGTCAGTAGTACAACGCCCTTTGGTGAAACCGTACTGTTGGTCATGAAAGATGGAATTTTTATTTAAGTGACGTAACATTTGATTGAGTATCAACTTTTCATATACCTTACTAAGAACTTGTAGAATTGACACAGACCTATAATTGTTGTGTTCCTTACTATCACCGGATTTGAACAAAGGAACTACTTTACTGTGTTTCATGAGATCCGGAAAGACAGCTAGACAGCTTGGTCTACACTGGTATTAAATATGAAAGCTAGATAAGGCGCAATGATTTCGATGACAGATCTACAGACTTTTATGGACATTCCCCATAGATCTTCTGTGGATTTAATTTTAAGATCTTTAAAAGCTTTTATAACAGCCTGGGGGTTTGTATGCTGAAACCTAAACTCCAAAGGACATTACATTATTTCCTTTATTATTTAGCCTTTACATTATTTCTAAGTAAGAAGGCAGAAAGCGCGGGTGAGGAATTTAAAGCTTCAGTAGTTATAAGGGGAATATTAGCAAAAAGTTTTCAAATTCCTGAGTCATTTAAACATCTGAGTTGATGAGACCATGTGTAATCTCTAAATTAAACTCAGTATTAAGCTGTTTTTTCCTACCGGTTTCATTATTTATTATTTGCTAGGTAGTTTTTTATTTTATCATCAGCTGATTTTATTTTATTGCTAATGTGAAGAGCTTTAGCCATTTTGCACACACTTTTAAAAGTTTTAGAATATTTTGTAACATACCGATGAAAGCTTGAATGATGAAAGCTTATTCATATGTTGCTTTAGGCCATAAAGTTCAAAAAGTTTTTTCTCGCTTTTACGAATACCTGGAGTCGCCCAATCACTAAATAAGAACTTTGTGTAAATAGTTTTAGTCTTTAGTGGAAAAGTGTCAATAAATTGTTTGTTTAATAGTGAAAAGAACTCGGCGTAGAACTCATTTGGGTCACATATATTATTAAAACTCTGACTGAATATAATAATTTACTTGCCAAAACATTATTTAATTTCACTAGATTTCTACATGTAATTGGCCTAAACCTTATTTGATTTTTTTGTAAAGGCATCTAGGAGCAAATTGTTATTGTTTGTCCACTGTGATCAGATGGCAACTTATTTACAATTTGTTTATGTAAGTAATCACAATTACAGAAAATATTATCTATACAAGTGGAAGAAGAAGCTGTCACTCGGGTTGGTTCAATAAAAACATTTGGCAAGTTAAATGACCTGAAAAGACTTAATAGTCTGACAGTATTAAAGTTATTTTCTAATATATTAATATTAAAATCACCACATATGATTATTGACTTACTACTACCATTTAGTTTATTTAACACATCTGCCATTACAGAATCAAACAAAGATAGATTCTGGTAACTTGGAGGTCTGTATACACATACTATAACATGCTTATCTAGCTCAACACAGGACAATTCAATGGTGTGTTCAACAGACAGCCCGATTATGTCTTTTTGTTATTTCGATTGAATAGAATTTTTACTAATATTAATGATCCGCCATGTATCATACGTTTTCGGCTGAAATGGCAAACTCCACAATAATTTTCATAGTTAATTGACATTACTTGATGATCTTTTAACCAATGTTCTGTTATACAAACAACATGGGAGTGAGGGGTCCAGCGCTGGCGATCTTTAAGAGCTATCTCTCTGAAAGGACACAATGTGTCAAAATTGGCTCATATATTATGTCAGTGAAGATCACTTATTGTCATTTGGAGTTCCCCAAGGCTCAATTTTGGGACCTACCCTCTTCTTGATATATGTTAACAGCCTCTGTAACTTATCCATCCCATACTGTAGCATATACACTTACGCGGACGATACGGCTTTGCTCGTGCAGGGTCTGGACTGGAGAGAAGTCCGGAAGCGAACGGAGTTTGCGCTGGGCATGATGCCATGGTTGGGAGCTAATATTCTTACATTAAACATCGATAAAACTAAATATATCCCATTTTCAATTAGATCTTGTACACAGCCGGAAGACTCATTTGTTGTCAGAGCCCACACTTGTGATGAACAATTAGACCAATGCCTCTGTTCACCCCTAGTTAGAACATCACAAGTGAGGTACCTCGGTATCATGATAGACAACCTGATGTCCTGGAAAGTGCAAATTGATGGAGTGGCCGGCAGAGTGAGGAAACTCATAGCGATTTTCAAGAGTCTGCGCCATAGTGCAGACTTAGTTACACTTCGGATGGTCTACTTCTCACTCTGTCAGTCAGTACTCTCATTTGGGATAACGACTTGGCGAGGTGCTCCAAAAACTTGTTTCCTTAAACTGGAAAGAGCGCAACGAGCTGTACTCAAGGTCATGACTTTTAAACATTTCCGGTATAGTACCATACAATTGTATAAAGACTGTAAAGTTATGACTGTTAGAGAGCTCTTTGTGCTCAATACCATCCTGCGCAGGCACAGTTCTCTGAAATACAACACTGGTCGTATGGCAAATATGAGATCAAAATACGAGTATGTCTGTCCTATAGAACGTTACAAAACTAAATTGGCTGTAAGACACTTTCGAGTATTAGGTAGTCGAATTTATGATGCAGTTAACAAACAATGCAATATTTATGCCTTAAATAAATTCGAATGTAAAAAGAAAGTGAGTCAATGGCTCACAACTCTTACCTACGAGGAGACTGAAAAGTTACTTGGAAAGCTTTTCTAAAAAGTTTCTGCTTTTTCAAACAACTCTAACATACTACAAGCGCATACATAACACACATACACGACACACACACACGACACATACACACGACACATACAGTTATACACTTACACCTTACATCACTAACCTAGTCTAGTAGTTACTTCACACTAGAGAGAGGCTTTAATCTTTTCTACCGTTTGTTTCTTTTTTTTTTTATATAACTTTGTTTGCTTTTTGTACTCAGCCATTTACCTAATGTTACTCCGTACTAGTTTTTGTATAAATTGGGAAATGTATTAACAGAGAAAGCCATAGCACCCATAACACAAGTTAAATCTTAGCTTGGGTGCCATTGGAATAATCAGTGATTTATGCAATTTTAAAAGAATATTGTCATAGAATTAAGTTATTACCATAGGCAAATTGTAAAATTGGAAATAAAGTTATTATTTATTTATTATTTAACATCAAACTTGGTATTTTCTAAAACCAATTCTATTTCCAGTAATTTGGAAGAGCAACCTTGGATATTTTGATTGAATAATTTGAAAGTATGTTACCCCCCCTTCTCATAACGCATGTTATTGGTTGTTAGGTAAATATCAGGAAGTCTAGACGCGCGATTCTAAAACTACGCGTCTAAATTTTGCCATCTGTACTGACGCCAGCACATCAACCTAAACAAAACTGTAAAATTTTCCCAATCATCTTTGAACCTTAACTTTGAGAGATATAGTTCAAAATCGACTAAAGAAATTTGACAGATTTTAATAGGTTGACGTACTGGCGTCTAGCCTAAAGGTATGATTCCGAACAACGCCGCACGCGGCATTGCTGCCTCGGCATCAAACTCAAACTCAAAGCCTTTTATTTCATTTAAAACGATTAATTTGATTCGGTCAATCAGAAATATGAAACTAGTTGCCCATTCCAAAGCGTAGTATGTACCTATGGAGAAGAACGGACAAGAAACTTCATGGACACTTTTAAATCAATAATTTGTTACTAAATATTGGTTACTTACATCAATCATGTTGAAATTATACATGTGAGAACAATGTAGAAAGACGTGCGCGTTAAAAGCGTCTGTAATAAAAAGATAAAAACAAAGAACCATTCATAAATTAAAATAAGCCATGGCAGCTAAGAGATGACCATCTATGCCACGGCAGTGCTACGCGTCAGTGGTGCCTGCCGTGTGATTCCAAGACGCGGTACTATTTGACAAACAGACGTGGGGCCTATAGAAAATGTATGGGGACCAACAGTGACGCAGCAGCAAAGCCACGACAGCACTCCGCGTGCGGCATTGTTCGGAATGATACCTTTAACCACAGATGTGGCTCCGCATGTTAGGTATGACACAAGCACGCGGCGGGCCCGTCTTGTCGGGCCGTATTCAGTGAGTGTAACGTAGTCAGAAGATATACGAGTTACGCGATAGAAAGAGATGATAGGGGAGCCCAGAGAGTTTTTGAACAAGCATATGCAAGGCGAAAATTTGATAGCTGAGTAGGTGCGGCATAAGAAGAGGACACCGAAACTACAGGATGTTTGGTGCATCGTTTGCCAAGTTGAATTGGCCGATAGGAGATGTCATTTGCTATCTCTTCAGGCCCAGCAATAACTCATTCCTTGTCACACCGGTTTTTTATTATAAGTTTTTAATTTTTATTTAGATAAAATCCAGGACTCTTTTTAAAAGGAAATATCAAACAAGTTCTCCCGGCTCCGGGCGTGGCAGACTCTTACTGACTAAAACCCATCCGTGTTACTTCAGTTGCCTGTATGCTGCCAAGGGCCATGATATCAATTGTGGACTTTCCCGCGACCCGGCAGGCATCGGACCTAGCGGACCCCGTCAGTTGTGCTGAAATCTCTTTAAGGCGCGCGTGGAACACAATGCGACGTAGACCCGGGCCTGCGGTGGCCGGGAATCAGCTTGGGCTTCCCGACGCCCAAGTCGTCTCCTGCGGCAGCTAGGGGCGTAAAGGCGCGAAATAACCTCTCCCTCACGCGTTCCACCTCGTCCTTCGCGAGCATTACTACTTCGCAGAAGGAGGTGACGGCTTCCCATGCCCTCTCGCTCAATACCATGGCCTGAACCAGGGCCAGACACGAAAGATCACCGCCGCCGATCGCTTCCACAAGGATACGGCGGTGCCCCGCCCAAGCCGGGCAGACCTCCACCGTGTCCTGCGGGCGATCCACACATTAGTGACATCCGCGTGTTTCCTCCCGCCTTATCCGGAACAAGAATCTCCCGAAGCTACCGTGTCCGCTGAGGACCTGCGCCAGGCGGAAGTTGAGGACGCCGTCGGGCCTCTCTAGCCACTCTTCAAAGAGGGGACTTATCGCCACAATTGTTGCGTGCACTGGGTTGCGACAATCGCACTCTCCATTACGCCATAAGATCCTGGCGGAGCTCTGTCCGCTATGGCGTGATTTCTCGCGGGAGTGGAGTTAAGCCCCGGCGTTCACCTCCTCGCGCCACTCCCAAATTTGCACGAGGTTTTTGCCTCCAGATCCCATGGCGGCAATTCGGCAAGGAGGCTCGCTGTCTCACCAGAGACCGTGCGGTATCCACGGACCAGCCGGATGGCCATGACCCTTTGGGACACGTTCAAACGGCGGGCTGGCCGCCACCTCAAAGAACGCGCCCACACTGGAGCCCCGTAAAGGGCCATGGACCACATGACCCCGTGGCAGGAGGCGTTTGGACCCCCTAGATTGGGCAGGATCCGCATCAAGGCAGCCGCGGCCCGCTCCAGCCTGGTATTAGTAGGTATAGCACTCAAATTTAATTTAAATTTTTATGTTTACAGTTCAAAATTACGTGCTAGTAATATCTAGTTCCCCTTTTTAATAACTCACAGTTTTTGAAAAATAAAAAGCAAACTTAAAACTCAACTTTAAATTGCTGTAAAAAAAAAGCGATCGGGATCTTCAAATTCTCTTAAAAAGTTCTCCAGTCTGTCTCCCTTCCAACGGTATGCAATATGTCAAAAAAAACTTACAGCTTTAATAAATATCTAACTGTGTAAGAATTTTATATATATCTTTAATAAATTTAATAAATATCTAAGTGTGTAGAAGAAAGAAAGAAAGAAAATACGTTTATTTGCGGTACATATGACGCATGCAAAGGAACAAACACTAAAAACAAAAAGGGGGAAAATATGCGTCACATCCACGCCATCACTCAGCATAATGCTGAGACCCTATGCGAGACAGAGCCCCAGCGCTGGTATTCAGTGACAGCCGGCGTTGACGTGGTGACGTCAACACGTGTAACCGAGACACATCAGGTTGATATTCGATATTACGGTAAGAAATTACATGCTCTAAGTATGTACATACCTACTGTTATCTCTTTCTTACATAGGGTACTAACTTTCCTCGAAGGAACGAAAAAAAAAAAACATTTGTTTAATAAGCACCTAACTACATATTTTATTCAAATGCGGACAATTTGAATAAAATATGTGTAGTTAGGTGCTTAATAAACAAATGTTTATTTTGCGTATGCATGTGTTATATAAATGTAATTATTGTGTCTAAAAATAAATAATATGATATATAAATGTAATTATACTTGTTATACCTATAAATGTAATTATTATCTACGATTAATTTACTAAATGAATTTAATAACAAACTTATTTTTTATAAGTCAAACACTGATTTGACTCAACTGTTGTTATTGTCTCCAATATCTTGGTTGAATTATGTAGTAGGGTCACACTGATGTATTTGTTGTTCCTATATTTTAATACTAAATGATTGAGGATACAAGTTTTATTAAATTATTTTGTTAAGAATATCTAAGAGATTAGTTTACATATAAATTATATTTTTGTAAAGTTATTATTACAGTTTATAGTTTAAAAGTATTTGTTTTGTACTAATAGTTCAGTTAATTTTATCTGTGGCAATATTCATGTTAGATAGGGTAAGGTAGACAACTGTCATTTGAAATGTTTTAAAAGGTCGTGTAACTTAATTCTTGTTCTCTTTTCTGTACGTGTCACTGGACTGGTAACAATATAAAAGCTTATGTTAACATCTAAGAACAGACCCTGAGTGATGTCCATGTCCGTAATATTGAGTTGCTAAAAGCTAATATAAGGAAATAATGTTGCTTATCAGAATTTCTGCTTTTATTGTAAAATGGATTGAAATAAGGATCATCAGATCACTTCTGATGAAAGATCGACTAACTACAATGTTCATGTAAGTTAAATTGTCATTATATCTTGATTATTGCTGATAACTATGATGTTCTGTATGTATTAAAATATTGCTACATAAGTGTTAAATCGAATTAAGGAATATTCATATTCTATTTGTCATTGATAAAGTTGTTAGCTTTAAGAAATGGTCCAAGAGATTAATGTAATAACAAAACTAAATGCTAATGTAAAAATATGTTGATAAAATACTTCAAAACAAGCTTCCGTGGAGTTTCTTATCCTTCTTCTCCACGAAGACCTAGATTTGGAACGGATAACTAGCTTTCTCATTAACAATACCTATTTATTGACAAGTCTAATTGAAATAAATGCCTAGTCTTGTCTCCATGTGCTTTCTTATAATCCTTTTCCCTACACACCATATTCATAGATATTAAAATACATAACATAACATCACGCCTTGTTTCCCCGAGGGGTTGGGCAGAGGTGCACCTGTAGTAGGTACACCCACATATTAAAATGCCTACATGATTAAATAATTAACTAATAGGTAACTTGAAAATCCTGACACTCAAAAGTTGATAGTTAAGTGGATATCAATGCCTCTAAATGTAGTATATCTAATAAACTTTTTCTCACACATGCATTTTCTCGATCGTCCATCAATGCCCTAGTTTTTTTTTGGGTTCCGTACTTCAAAAGCAAAAAACGGAACCTTTATAGGATACATAACATAAACATAACATAACATCACGCCTTGTTTCCCCGAAGGGATGGGCAGAGGTGTACCTGTAGTACACCCACAATTCACCAGTTATGTTTAAGTCCCATGTAATAGGGGGAGAGCCTATTGCCATCAACCGGGCACAAATCCAGAAAGAAAAACCCAGTGAAAATTTTGCCCGACCTGGGAATCGAACCCAGGACCTCGTGTTCAGCAGTAACGCTTGCGACCACTAGACCAACGAGGCAGTCCTCTAAAGAATCTGTATTAAAATCAAACTTTGTAAAAAAGAGTACTATAAGATTTCTAATTATTTAGAAGATAAAAAAGCTTGGCATTGAGCTACATAAAAATACAAAGAATGGTTACAGGAAAACCTATAAGAAGTCTACGGTACAAACTTACATTTGCAGTTGGAATGTATGGGAGAACAATTTTTTTAACTACTATGTTAACTTTGTTATTTGGGATAACTACGGAAACCTTAATTGTACGTGGTCCGATACGTACATGGCCAGTTTTTTTTAATAAATAGCTACTCATCTCTTAACCGGGCCGTAATGCCCTAGTTGCAGGCCACGACAGTAATATACAAATGGTAATGTATGCGGTTTACCTAATGACAAAAAGAGACTGATGATGAATTCTACTGTTTTAATAAAACAACTGTAATAAAAGATAAATAGACGTGCATCAAATCTTGACGATGTAAATAACGCCCTACTGCAGGTCCAAAATTGGTTTACTGCTAATAATTTAGTATTAAATGGGAAAAAAACTAAATGCATAAGATTTGCTTTACCGAATGTTAAAAGTAGTGATTGTGATATAGTATTGAATAAGGAGAAGCTAGAATTTGTAGATAAAACTGTTTTCCTGGGGATCACGCTCGATTCAAGGCTGCAATGGGGTCCTCATTTAACATCTCTTGCAGGACGGCTAAGTTCAGCAGCATATGCTGTCAGAAAAATCCGTCAATTTACTGATGTAGATACCGCGAGGCTAGTCTATTTCAGTTATTTTCATAGTATCATGTCTTACGGTATTTTACTTTGGGGACGGGCTGCAGATATCGACTCTATTTTTATTCTGCAGAAAAGAGCCATTAGAGCAATATATTGCCTCCGTAGGCGCGATTCTCTAAGGGAACTGTTTAAAAATATTAACATCATGACGGTACCTTGTCAATATATTTATGAAAACATCATGTACGTCAGGAAAAATCTTATTCTTTTCAGTAAAAGAGGTGAAAGACACAATTATTGTACTAGAAATAGGGACCAATTAGTTCAACCGGGTTTCAGACTGGCTAAAGTAGACTCATCTTTCATGGGGTACTGTTTAAAATGTTACAATAAAATACCTTCCCATATACTACAACTAAATGAAACGAAATTTAAATCTTGTATAAAACGCACACTATGCTGCCAAGCATATTATAAGCTTGGGGATTATATCGCTGACAAAAATGCTTGGCTTAACGCTGATCCAGCTCCACAAGGGCGCATAAACTAATTGATTAGCATTCAAAAATATTGTTGGAATTGCTGAAGATTGCAAAAACTATCTTTGAATTGTATAGCTTCAATCTCTTTTTTTTTATTGTATAATTGCATAGCACATGTGTGAGCACTGTGACCATGTACCTTCTATAAAGCTGCCATTTGCTGGGTACGTCTTTCATTGACTCGATATGCCCTGGCGGCTAAGAGTATGTCATGCTCACTCAAATGTCTCGCTGGTGGTGGCGTGTGTGTTGGATCGTCGAGTTCCCTTCAAAATGGTTGAGCTAAACGGTGCTGATCCATGCGTCATGTTCGTGAACGGGCGCCATCAGTAGGGACTGGTCATCTCTTATCTGCCACGGCTTATTTTAATTTTTGAATTGTTTTTTATTTTTATTTTTTATTACGGACGCTTTTTACGTACACGTCTTTCTACATTGTTCTCACATGTATAATTTCAACATGAATGATGTAAACAATATTTTGTAAGAATATAATTTTTTTTAAAGTGTCCGTGGAGTTTCTTGCCCGTTCTTCTCCATAGGAACCTACGCTTTGGAATGGGCAACTAGCTTCATATTTCTGACTGACTGACTCCTTGACAATTCAAAAGTGCCTGTAAATGGTTTAATTGAAATAAATGCTTTGAGTTTTGAGTTTTTTTTTTTTTGAGTTTTGAGTTTTTGAGTTTTGAATGATTTAAATGTGATATAATAGTCATGAACGTAGAGAAATAAGTCACTTAAAAGCTGGTACTATACCTGATTACTTTAAAAAAATTGTTAATAAAGCTAAGACAAACAAATACAGCGATGAGACAACCAAATTCATCGCTTTCCTTAGTAACACAGGATGTGGAGTCTGTACCAACGTCGATTTCTTTTCGCGAATAATAATCTATCAAGTGACTATACAAATTTAAACATATTTCATCAGAATGTTTGTGGAATTAATAACAAGAAGACGGAACTAGAAGTTTATTTACAAACTCTAGATAAAAAGCTAGACTATACCTCTTTAAGCGAGAATTTCTTGAATGAAAACACAGCAAATTTTTTCAAATATAGATAATTACAAAATAGTCTCGTAAAATACCAGTAAACATAAAATGATAGAAGTTAGTTTGATTTTAGGATATGTGGATAGGCAAACAGAAACTATCGACGCAATAAATAAATTATGTAAAGTAGAATGCTTTGAAATATGTGGTGTTAAAGATGTTTTCACTGGTTTGTATATTTGCTGTTGTTATCGAAATCCCGTAGACAAAAATTTTGATGTTTTGTCAAAATATATTTTTGCATACCCTCTTATCTTCTTAGCTTCATATTGTATTAATATTATAATACTTATGTTTACTAACGGTGGATTCCCAATATTAACTTCACCTTGTTCCCCTCCCTGTCCCTTAGCTTAAATATATATTATTAATCTTCGTAAAAAAATATTGTGAAGGGTTCAGGAGACCCTCTAGAACCCCTAAATACCCTCACATTCTTTGTAGCGAGGCAACACGTTTCTAAACCCAACCCCTTTAAGGCTCCCGCAGACAGGCGTGACGCGACAAACGGTGCGACGCGATTCTGCAGGCCGAGTGTGAGAATGTCATCTACATTCTCGCACTTGGCTCGCCTCGGTGTCGATTTTTTGTGCCTGAATCAAAGGATCTCGCCATTCCGAGTACGTCGCTGTACACTCATGTCTCCATAGAGAAACGGCAGCAGCTAGTTCACTGTCTGCGTCCATCCTCTCGGGGTTACAACTGCACACTCCTGTCTGAGAGCTCTCGCAAGGTCTCGCGAAAAAGTCTCGTGCGAGGGGCTTCAGCCCGAGTGCGGCCATGTACACTCTCGCCTAGTTCAGTTGGAAGTTCAGGCTATATACGCTGCGAATAGATTCATTCACCGCGAGTTGAATTCGCTGAGATTCGACTTAAACATGTTCATCGTTAAATTTTACTCTCTGCGAATGCGCACTCGCCGCGAGAATTCGCTGTGTGACATAGTACTCAGTGCGGGTAGCCATTCCGCGGTCAGTGGATACGAAACGGGGCACTATGAACATTTTCCTAAGTCTTTTTTATCTCAAGAAAAGAGGAAAATTTAATCAAAAACCATCGCCTTATCAAGCCTTTGGGACCCGGTGGGATGTAGGAGTAGTAGGGTGGGGGAACACCATGGGATAACTTACGAGTATAGACCTTGACCTCGGGGTCGTTGTCCTTGAGGTCATTGATGTTGAGGTCAAGGTCAGAATTCCGAAAATGAAGATCGCTATTCTCTGGAGCAGTAACAGATCAATATTCATGGACCTTGAGGTCAACGTCAAGTGACGTTAGGGTCAAAATCAAGCGACGTTAGGGTCAAGGCCAAGTGACTGTAGTCAATGTCAAGTCATCTTAGAGTGACCTTAGAGGTAATGGGCAAATGACCTCGCGTCGATGTCCCTGCGATGTCCCTGCGAGTCCTGCGACCCTGTATATATAAGTAAGTCATGTTAGTTACACCATTTATAACTCGAGAACGGCTGGACCGATTTTTATGATTTTTGATTTGTTGGATTTTTCTCCGCAGCGAAAAGCAGAATAACTATAAAAAATTGTATAAATTCACGATAAAGAAATATATGAAGAAAAATCATGTTTTTATAAATTTTGCGCCTATGATATCCCTATGATGCCATAAATCCTAACAAAAAGACCTAGGCTTGCATGAATACACGACTGTATTTTTTTTTTGGAAAATCCACTAGAATGTAGATACACTTCTCATCAGAAAAATCGAGACATTTCCGTTTTTATGTCACATTATTGTATAGCTGGCAGTTTGGTTATTACAGGTATAACCGAAAATTCTAAATTCAATATGAGAACTTCATTTGTTTATCCTATAAATGAAATGATTCACTGTTTTGAGACAAATGTGTGTTTAAGTTAGAGTATATTTCACCTTTGAAAACTAAATATTTGCGCTTATCTTAAAACTTTTTGTTCTTTATTTGTTTACTGTGACTTTGGGACGTCTGAAAAAGTATTTTTTTCTAAAACATATTCTTTTTCTTCGATTCTGGACTTAGTCAGCGTGTTGTGGCTGAATGATTGCATTAAGCCTGTCATCTGTTCATAGAGTCTACAAGCGCTATCGGGAGACTGCTTTGTTCACGCGCCGTTCAGGAACTGGCAGGAATCGGGTAACTTCTGAGCGATATGATCGATTTATTGTAAGAACTTCTTTACGAAATCGACGCCTTAATGCTTTTCAACTGCAGCAGCGGTTTCATGTTGTACGTATGGTGGCTGTAAGTGACTCTACAATTAGAAGAAGGTTGAAGGAACGGTGACTGGTACCGCACAAGCCAGCAAATGGGCCGAAATTAACTGCAAACCATCGAAGAGCGCGCCTAACTCGCTTAACTTTTCACGTAGGCACCTAAATTGGTCATACCTCTAGTGGAATAGTCCTCTTTTCTGATGTGTGTAAAATTATGCTGTATGTAGCGACGGAAGGAACAAGGTCTACAGAAGAGATGGAGAACGCTTTGCACAATGCTGCATTGAAGAAAAGGTCAGTTATGGTAGCGGTTCGTGGATGTTTTGGGGAGGAATCAGCGCCGATGGTAAGACAGAGCTTGTCTTTGTGTCTGGGCCACGTCTGCCTGCACTAAACAGTCATCGGTACATCGAACAGTGTCTTGAGCCTCACGTGATGCCCTATGCACATTTTATTGGCAACGGTTTCATATTCATGCACGACAATGCTAGGGCTCACACCGCGAGCGTCGTACGAGATTATGTTACCGAAGTCGGTATCTCCATTAAGGAATGGCCAGCAAGAAGACCGGACATGAATCCGTTTGAACATCTATGGGATGAATTAAAGAGACGAATTCGTGAAAGAGATCCTGCCCCAGAAACACTTAGCCAGCTGCAAAATGCAATCCAAGTGGAATGGAATGGAATGCCACAACATTTGATCGTGACTCGTCATCCGATCGATTAAGAACCGTACGGAAGCAGTAATAAGAGCTCGGGGAGGGAATACAAGTTATTAAATAAACGTTTCTTAGCTTTTCATTCATTTACGTATGTTGTTTTATTAATTTCCGTCATATATCATATCAGGGTAAAAATGACTTGTTAAACAAAATAAGAAACCTATGAAAATATAATTTGAATTTAGAACATTAACAATAGGATTTGAAAACCTCGTATTATTCACTATTAGACGACATTTTTGACATAATTATTATATTCCTAAATATACACATTTTTTTGATAATCCTTACAAAACATAAGATCAAAACATAAGAACAAAAAATGTTAAGCAATTTGTTTAGTTTTTTTCTTTTTCCTTTTGTTTTTCCCTTTGTTAACAAATATAGTCTTAAGTACATACTATTATCTACATACAACTTTAATTTAATGTGAGTAATATATCAACAATCGCATTTTACATTTTACCTATTATAGATTAGCTACTTTCTTTTGTTTTCTCTCGTTACTTTCTAGTTAACCTAGCTTTATCAATGCCGTGAAACTCTATTATTGGCTTCTGTCATCATCTCGCTATGGCTGAGCAATGTATGCAGACTGTATGATGCTGTAACTTTGACGCAACTGCATTGAGCTGTTCATTGATAGTGGGGTGAACATTCATAAGTCATAACTCATGTAATTTTAAGTATAAGCTGTTGAGTTTCAAATAAATAAAATAAAATAAACTTGCAAGGTGTTTCGATTTTTCTGATGAGAAGTGTATTTATCAAGACCGAACAAAAAGTACGAGTACTAGGCTTGCATGACCTTACTAGTATTTCATCATTTTAACTTTTATATTATAAATGGGAGTGATTTTGTTTGTTGGTTTGTTTGTTTGTTACGCTTTCACGCCAAAACGGCTCAACGGATTGGGATGTTTGGCACATCGGTAGACCATGAGCTGGAAAAGGACATAGGTTACTTTTCATCCTGGATCGCAGACGAAGTCGCGGGCTAACAGCTAGTTAATAGTTAAATGGTAATAATAATAAGGCGTAGTCGACCGAGACGTAGTCCTAATTCTGGGTGGTATAAAAAAAAACCACAAAGTTGGTTATTTTTCTTTCCCCATTCTAACCTAACCGCTTCGCTCGCTCTTGCATCCTAAATTCTCCTAGTACAGTAATATTGCATTTTGTACCGATCCCTTTGACATCATTTTTACGACAAACGACTGGTCGGAGACAAAAACACCAAGACGCTTTTAGCCTTATATTCAGGTGTTTTAAACGAAATCACGAAACCAACGATTTGCGAAAATAATATTTTTTTTGGCAAAAAGAACTCTTTTTTCCTCCGTGCTCCTACTGTTACAAAAACTCGACACATTACAAACAAACGTTGGAAGTCAGTCTCCGCCATAAGATTCTACGTTTTTGTCCACTACAAAAAGATGCTATATAATCAAATTAGAATGATTCGCACCTTTACTATTCTTCTTTTCATCAGCTTTCTCTGTATCCACTCGCAAAGATCCGTTGACATCCCTAGTATCAGTAACGTTACTGTTACAAACAGGTCAAACGGTGGCAACTGAGAGAACGTGAAATCGAACCATCCGATGGCGCTGGGTGGAGTCTCCGGCTGCGCCAGCAGCGGGTCCTCTACAGCCAAGTACAGGTTCGGCACGTAGTACTGTACAGGCAGCAGCAACAGCGCCACCACCGCCGTCACCACCAGCCCGCTAGAACAACCATTTAGCGGCATTCGTTACCCACATCCGTCCACCAAAATAACTAACGATCACTGTACAGTATTAAGAACATAAAATTGCGCGTTCATTTGTATTTTGGTGTGCTAATTTTAAACATTTATTTACAGTCCTATTCCTATTAATGAGTATGACACATCCATAGACGTATAAAAACAAATTTTTCATATGGATTATACATGACATCCGCTTCTTGTATGCTTTCAAAAAGGATACTAAACGTAATATAAATTGGGCATCAGGATAAAATATTATTTTGTAGGTATAGTGAAACAGCTCGCTGAAATACTTGGTGCCATGGACCTTTATTTATATATATTTTCCTCAGATGCCTATGCATGTCTACTGCTGACTACAAGCATCATTATTTTTCTTTACTGCAGTTGTCTCATAACTGTGCGTTTGCACTGGCGAAACATCACAACAAAACATGTTGAAATCTCTAGTTCCTGTCAAGTATTGTATGGAACTTTGACAGAAACTAACGATTTCAACATGTTTTGTTGTGAATGTTTTGCGAGTGTTGTTCTATTATAGCTATAATAGATGGCATTGTTACACTGAAGCACTTACAAAACGTAACCCTCTTGTCATTGTCAGGAATATCCGTTGTTGATATTTGTTGAGATAGAAAATTTATTGTCTATTACTGTCTGTTGTTGTTGATTACTGTATTTTCACAATTTTGACAGCTTGTTTCGATTATTCGCGTTGTTTAATTTAGCATTTACGCCAATAAGGTACAGCAAATATAACTAGGGAATCGCATAATATTTTGTTTAAATATGCTTACTAATTCCTAAATGCAAACTAACCACTTCAAAGATAGATATTATTATGAATCATTTATGAATATAATCTGCCCTACTCTGTCTAGAGCTTGCAAATAAAAAACACAAATTATCGATTAAAAATATATTTCGTACTTCGGCGGCATGCATGGAACGTAATGTAAACAGTAAACACCTAAGACTTGGGCTGCGTTCCGTGTCATTACACCCGTACCGAAATAGCATGAGCGCGATAATGATATCCCGTGAATCGTCTTACATGACGAAATGGCATGCGCCATCTTGCGATACCACCGACCATGCCCTAAATTAATATCACCGTGAGCGCTGTCAAAAACGACAGTTGTAAAAAGTTGAAGTTCAATCAAATCTTACGTCAGTTCCTCTCAAGCCCTGCGTGCCGATGACGCAGTTAACCCTATACATGATATTCGCTCACAGCGCTGACATCAATAATTTGCGATCCGATTTAGATATCACTCAATAATTCAGAACGCTCGTCAACGCGCTCATAGGCCCTCAACGTCAAAACTTGCTTAACATAATTATTGTTTTATGTTTAAATATGTCACAAATTTCTTCTTCTTTGGTTAGGTGGCGATATTTATCTATTATGACAATTATCGACTTTTTGCACTATATCTCATTACCAATTAATAGAACATACAAAGTTAAAATCAAATCATGTTTTTCAAATAGGCACTTGAACAAACAAAAAAAATAATTGATTCTAGTCGCCCCTTCCAAAACGAAGTTTTCGTATGGGCAAGAAACTCCATACTCTTTTAAAATATTTTACAATATTTTGTATAAGTACATTAGTTATATGTGAAGATTATGCACCTAGAATAAAATTACTATACCACAGTAGGTAAAATAATTAAAAACCGGCCAAGTGCGGGTCAGACGCACGTACGAAGGGTTTCGTACCATTATCTAAAAAAACGCCAAAAAAGAATCATGTCTGTTGTATGGGAGCTTCCCTTAAATATTTAGATTATTTTTATTATAGCGGCAACAGAAAAACATCATCTGTGAAAATTTTCACTGTCTAGCTATCACGGTTCATGAGATACAGCGTGGTGACAGACGGACAGCGGAGTCTTAGTAATAGGGTTTCACCCTTTTGGGTATGGAACCCTAAAAATGAAGCAAAGACATATAAATTAATTAAGTGATATACACATGGTGCTAACATATTTACAAACATTGTAAAAATAGATTTTCTTAACTTTTTAATAAGTCAATGTGTGAGGAAGTAATCACAGAATGTAAAATCAATGTTATTTAAACTGTAATTATTAAGGCCACACTATTGAATTAAGAAATTCCTGTAATTATAGTGATGATGAGTTAGTAAATAAATAAATACTTAACACTTTCCGGGACACTGAACGAGACACAATAAAAGTTTTATTGTTATTACGTTTATAGGCGTTTAGTGTCCCGGAAAGTGTTAATAAATAACTTTCCTGTATGGCGAATATGTTCTTCTACGTCCGACTATCAACCGCGGCTTACGACGGACGCGTCCGATAATTTGTTCTAGCATAATTCGGAAAGCGGCCGTTGTTTGTTTCGTTCTGCGAATTCTGCGATGACATTTGACAGTTTTCGTAAAATAAATAAAAAAGGAATCCAGTTCTAAAGTTCTAAAACTACTTGAACTAACAAATTTTTGTGCGTTTTACGAGGAAATATTAATACAAAGGCATGATATACTTATTTTATAATGCATATAAAACTTGGTTTATGTTGTGATCCTCTCTTTTTAATTTACCAACTTTCACACTTGTTCTGCATGAAGTATTGTATTTTGTATTCAGTGGTTCCTTTAAATGTTGCTTCCATTTTAGGGCCAGCTGTTATGTGGAGGTGAACGAAAAACAAATGAGTTGAAGGACATCTAGTTTAAATCTCGCTATCATGAAGAAAGTAGTTTTGTTTAAGAGCGAGTCAGAAGATTACGTGAAAGCTTTCCTCGACAACAACTACAGGACAGTGTTTGTGGAGCCGCTGCAGTTCAAGTTTACCAACAAACAACAGCTCTCTGAGGAACTGCTACAAGATTACACTGGGATCATACTCACCAGCCCCAGGGCTATAGAAGCTGTCTCCAAGTGCTGGGATCCCACACGATTCGTGATATGGAACACAAAGAAAATTTACACAGTGGGTGATGCAAGCTGTCACAAAATCAAACTACTGCTAGGCTTAGAAGCTCTAGGCATGTCATCTGGAAATGCAGAAAATCTTGCAAAAATTATAGTTAAAGAAAACCCTTCAGAGTCAAAGTTTTTATTTCCATGTGGTAGTTTGAGATCAGAGAGTCTTCCAACTATTCTAGAGTCCTCGCACATCACGGTGGATGCTCTGACCGTGTATGAAACAAATGAAAATGAAAATTTGAAGACAGATCTGATGGAACTCAACAATGCAGACAGTCCGTGTTGTATGGTATTCTTCAGCCCCTCCGGATGTGAGTACATACACCGGCAGCTACAGACTTTCAGCAATGGCCTCTCAGAACTGCCACACTTTGCTATTGGCAACTCAACAGCGTACAAGATTGAGAATCTTGGGGTTGAGGTAGCTGGAGTGGCGGCCAGACCCAAGGCTGACAGTCTGGTGGAGTCAGTACAAAACTACTTCACAAGAGTACAGAGCAGTTAATACCTGTGAGATGTGCCCATACTTTTAATTTGAAGGTAATTAGTTAGGTTAGGCATAAATAATGTTTACAACTGGTGTTGGATGTACAAAATATTTGTTATTGTTATTATATCAAGTGCAATAATTGTTATGAATGCAGTTATTTTATTAAAAGTTAATGTTAATACTATTGAAACCATCTTAAACAAGAGAGGCTTGGTGGCCCACACACTGCATGGCATTAATGACTATTGTCTTATCATGTCAGTAAACTTGCCTGGCAGGCAGGACTGCTAGCAGCCATGTGGTGGGTCACACGTGCTCCGTAAGCGGCGGGTGCGGTGGGCTGGATCCGTCCCACAGCCGCATCACCGCAACGTACGTGATCACAGCACTCGCTATCACCATGCCTGCGTTCAGCAAGGCTAGTGGCTGGAATTCATAGTATTCATATTTATATTCTTTGATGAATTAAGACAACATTTTATGAGTAATATGGCTTTTTCGTCCTTTAGGTTTGCTGATTTGCAATCTCAAGAACACCGTAATTGCTGGGCAAAGATGTCATTCAGGACACTTATCTATACATAATTATATAGATGATCTGTGGCACTCACCCCGTGCAAGTAGCTGACGCGGCTGTAGAACTCGCAGACGGTCATTCTGAGTAACGCCGTCACCAGCAGCAACAAGCCCATCACCGTCGACACTATGATGTCTATGCACAACGACACCTAAGCTGATGTCTGGTAGCTGAACCAGCACAGTGAATCCTGAATATGCTAGCTAGACAAAAGTCACTTTCAACTAATTATCTAAGTATGTAGCCATTATCCCGGTTCTAAGAAATGTTTTGCACACATTTCAATCACTGATATGCTAATGAGGGTTGTTATATAAATAAGGGGCAAGTAAAGTGTTAATTAGTTGCAATTTTGATTCTAACGAGAAACATCATAATGCTAGTGACTTTTATACTTGTTAAAAAAAACTGTGATGGATTTTGTAGCTGAAGGTATGTCCTTTTTATTTTGATACTTAAAGTACCTATAGTTTTTTCCCATCATTTACAAGACGCGCTATGTCGCAAAATTTTAATATTTTTTAATCGTTTTTAATGTTTGATGGAGCAGAAACTCTCTCCCCTCTTTCCCCTTGGTTGATTTTTTGATATATCATAGCTATATCTGTTAGCTTTTGATTTTAGTAGTCATAAAATTTACAAAAAATTACAACTATGTTTTTTTATTGTTTTTCTAGAGATCGAATTATCCATCTCGAAAATAGAGTTTTTGCAAGAATGGTGTAAACACCCAAAAGAAAATCGAACCAGTGCATTATATCAATACAATATAATAAGGAACAGACACGAAGTATACCATCAGCGATGATTCCATGAAAGAGTTAAGGAACCATATCAGCAGAACTTCTTCAAAATTTGCTGAAAAATGGAAAAAAGTTCCGGAGGCAATCATGAACGCTTCTTGGCCAACCATTCTGCTTACTTGGCAGAAGATTTCAAGTGTAAAGTGATTGTCCACCTCACCACCCTCAACCAGTGGCGTGCGTTTCATAAAGACAGAAAGACACTGCCTACCCTAACTTTTTTTTTTTTTTTTTTGGGTGGGAAATCCTCAAATGACGCTCTGGGTGGAGCGGGAGGGCGTGTCAGACTCTTACTGACTAAAACCCACCCGTGTTCCTTCTCTTGCCTGTGCAATGCCAGGGGGCCACGGTATCCCTTTCGAACTTTCCCGCAACCCCGGCAGGCAATGGTCTCATCGGACCCCTTCACTCGCTGACACTCTTTGAGGCGCGCGTGGAACACAACGCGCCGTCGACCCGGGCTCAAGGTAAGCTTTTTGTCATATAGTTAAGAATCAAGCAAGCAAGGCAACTCACTTAATAATAAAATTATGAATATATTTCCTTAGCCGAACTTTCTAAATCCTATTATACTATTTTATGTATACCTAACTAATGTTTACATAATTTTGTATTACAAAATATCTGGTCCTTGAAAAATCAGCCCTAAATAAAGAAGAAATTATACAAACAGCAGCAATAACTAGGCTAATGTCTTTTGTCCAGCTTTGGGTCTAATGAACGCTTTTACTTTGTCACTTATGGGTTTTATAAACGTTGCTTAAAGTTAAATGAGATTCAAGCATCGAAAATGTATGGTTTAAACAGTTGTTAATCATTATTAACTATAAGCAACATTTATAAAAAAAAACCCATAATATTTTAGTACTTTATTTATGTGACTCAGGTTGGCTGGACAAATCTTCAAAATAGCTTGCATTTAACTAGGTCAATAGGTCACTTTATGTGACGGCTAAACACCCTTATTTCAGAATTTGTGACGCTACAGAATCTTAGATAATCGATCGAAAACGTGTCCAGCCATCTTGAAAAACCACTTTTCGCTGGTCTCTCAATCTCGGTAACGGAAGTGATTTTGACGACTTTTTGCATATCAACGGGCGTCACATAAATTTGTGACGGGCACCGAGCTAAAAGTTTTGTGATAAGTACAGTGGTTTAGTAGAATAATGCAAAAATCTATGTCCAGCCGTCTTGAATTTACGTATAAAACTTATGGCTGGCACTTCCGAATCTCAATAACGGGGGCGTTTTCGAATATGGTTCCTTTACTAATACTTGGTGACGCAATGTGTGACAGTAATAACGTTTGATTTATGGCGTCACATGTAAGGGTTTACGAGAAATTAATAAAAACTTAATGTCCAGCCAACCTGAGTTCAAGATGGCTGGACACATGTATCTCCACTGCCTGATGATCTACGACCTTCGAAATGTGTTCAAAATTTTGTGACGGGGACGATAATGATAACCTGAAATTGTGACGGAGAAACTTTGCGTAGTTTCAAAGATATTGATCATTTAAATTTCCCCATACAAACACTGCAGTAGGGTAACCAATATTAATAATAATAATAATAAACCCGCAGGGCAGCATGTGGCGAGCTGTTGGGCAGTAGCGACCCCACGGACCCTATCTCCCGGGAGAATTCTTGTTCCTCCTCTCTGGCTTGCCTTTGTTGGCCGGCTGGAGTGAACACTGACGAGGAATAGAGCTCCCATCTCTTTCTTGCCTTTATTGGCCGGCTTGAGTAGAGATTCGCAAGAGCAAATGTGCTCGGAGGAAGGAAGTATTCCAGTAAGATGCTGGTAGGGATCTTGACCGTACTTCCGGGATTGTCCTGATAGCCGTGGAATACCGCTCCACTCCTTAAAGCACCTCAGGACATGTTGCCCCCTTGTCGCTTCGACACTTTGTGCTAGCGACCGTTTTCGGGGGCCCATTATTGAGTGTGCAAGTCACCCCCTGCCATTTTACCTGTGTATTTTATATAAGATATTGGTCAGGCAGGGGCCATAGTATTTCCATAGTTCTAGATAACCGGTTCACTTAGCCACCCAAACCCATAATCCAATATCATTGTTTCCATATCTTGCAATAGTCCTGCACTAACCGGGGGTTGTCCTTGGGTGCACTAGATTAGTGCGTACAGGGATAATCGTCGGTTAGTTCCTCATTTCATTAGACAAGTCTAACGGGCCTCTGCGAGTTGGCTTCGGCCCCTAGTACGCCTTCCAAAGGTCCGGGACCCTAGGGTCCCGAGAAATGTCAAAATTTATAATAATAATAATAAACCAATTAATAATATATAATATTATTAATTGGTTTTATGTAGGACAAGTATATTTTAAGGAGTTTTCTTTAATGGACGAAAATCCGTGTATTGGTGATACTAATACGAACAACTGTAGATATTTAAATCAATAGAAGACAAAAATGTAGAAGTGAGGAAGGGGGCGGGGGGGGTAATTTTTATAACCATAAGAATCATCATACATATCTATAAGTTATTTGTTTCCGCGGACGAAAAAAATAACTGCAAAAAACTCAAGAAAAATTGAATTTCGCGGGCTACCACGAAAACGTCGAAGGACAAGACAAACCATACTGTCATGATAGCTGATGTTGGTGTCGCCATCTATTGCTTAAAGTTGGTACTACTAGGACAACTGGTCGAATCTCTTAGTTAGGTTGTCTTACCGCAGATTAATTAATAGTTACTAGTACTCTGATTAGTGATAACACTTCGAAAAGTAAGTACATACACTGCCGGCTGTCGAGTTTAGTTCTCATTTTCAGTTACATAAGATAATGAACTAAACGCGAAATAAAAGTGGGCTCTCTCTTGCAGCGCTGGTGGTCAATTATTAATTTGAATTAACACATACTTACTCTTTTCACTGCAGGAAAACCTTTTATTCCCACGGGGAAATCAAATACAAAGCAGGCGTGGCAGACAAATCGATTAATTGGCGCGCAATGCTACCGGCCAATTAATCGATTAAAAAGAAATCCTTTATTTATGTAAAATTATGGTCACCTCACAATATTAATGGATGTTTGTATGGAAAAATTAAAATGGTCAATATCTTTGAAACTACGCAAAGTTTCTCCGTCACAATTTCAGGTTATCATTATCGTCCCCGTCACAAAATTTTGAACACATTTCGAAGGTCGTAGATCATCAGGCAGTGGAGATACATGTGTCCAGCCATCTTGAACTCAGGTTGGCTGGACATTAAGTTTTTATTGATTTCTCGTAAACCCTTACATGTGACGCCATAAATCAAACGTTATTACTGTCACACATTGCGTCACCAACTATTAGTAAAGGAACCATATTCGAAAACGCCCCCGTTTGAGATTCGGAAGTGCCAGCCATAAGTTTTATACGTAAATTCAAGATGGCTGGACACAGATTTTTGCATTTTTCTACTAAACCGCTGTACTTATCACAAAACTTTTAGCTCGGTGCCCGTCACAAATTTATGTGACGCCCGTTGAAATGCAAAAAGTCGTCAAAATCACTTCCGTTACCGAGATTGAGAGACCAGCGAAAAGTGATTTTTCAAGATGGCTGGACACGTTTTCGATCGATTATCTAAGATTCTGTAGCGTCACAAATTCTGAAATAAGGGTGTTTAGCCGTCACATAAAGTGACCTATTGACACATCTTTATTTGAGCAGAAAATAATATGTTTTTCTTTTAAAACTGTAGAGTTCCTGGGGAGTTTCACCTACGAAGACAGCATGCTGCGTTGCTCGCTGTTCTGGTACTTCAAGAAGAAACTGAAGATTGTTCTTGAAATATAATTGTTTTTTTAGAAAACTGTTGTCTTGTATGACAGTGATATAAATGTATGTTCCTATTTTGTTAATTGATAAGTGTAAACTTTAATAGTGTTTTAATTATGAACTATAGAGGTACCTACAAATAAAAATAACTTATTATGAAATATTTAAGAATTGTTTTTTTTTCATAAACAACAATTAATTATGTCTCGTTGGTCTAGGGGTCGCAAGCGCTACTGCCGAGTACCTATGAGGTCCTGGATTTGATGCCTGGGTTGGGCAGTGTTATTGGGTTTTTCCACCTGGAATTTCTCAGTAGTGCCCGGTTGATGGCAATAGGCTCGTCCCCTATTACATGGGACTTCAACATAACTGGTGAAATGTGGGTACCTGTTACAGGTACACCTCTGCCCAACCCTTCGGAGAAGGTGTGATGTTATGTATGTATTTTCATTAGGTTCAGTAAATAGGGCGAAATAAATTATGGTAAACAAAGCAACAGCTACAACAATAGCATTTATTCACATTTATGAAATATTTACACATGGGGCAAAAAGAAATTGGAAAAACTATTGTAAGGAATCGTGAAATTTAATGTATTCCTGTGGAATATTCATCATGGATTATGTATGTACTGCTTGCTAATTCTTGCTGTAAACACATGAGAGAGTTTATACTTTTCCTCAATAATGAAGTTGAACCGGACACCTGAAAAAAAATAAAAAAATTAAGTAAATCTTCTATATTATATTCCATGATCCATTACATCCATCCACAAAATAAATTCTAATTGGCCTCTCCCTTAAACACTTCAATGCACAATCTATATATTCTATACTAAAGAACAGCAATATTCTGCTTAAATGTATGAAAGTTTATGTTTGTTGGTGCATTTCGTATTCACCAACATAACATGTATGTATGTTTATATAAATAAAACATTGTTGCTGTGATAAACACACATCCACATCCAATGTTAAACACTTAGAAATAAAATAATATTGTTATTACGTAGGTACCTTGGTGGTGTGGTATGTTCATTGATGTCCTTACATATTCCTGTGTCATAAAATGCTTCAAACTATGCTTGTTTTTGTTATATTTGTTTTTCCAATGAAGAACAAGCTCAGTACAGTGGATACAGTACGAGGTACGAATTTGTCTTCCAATAAAATACCTCGTTTCTGAAATATCATAATATATATATTTGGTTTAGGCTGGCGGATAACTTTCACAATTAAATCGACCGCTTTGATATTTAACATAGGTACCACTATTATTGATTTATCATTGAGGTTTTACACAAAAACACATTCACAATTTATGTTCACTTACATAATTTCGTAATAATTAAGGAGAGTAAAGGAGTAAATCACAAAAATATTACAAAGAAAATCAAATGCGAGGAGTACATTGCCATCTTTTATTAGATCTGAGACAGATGAAACAAATTACTCGTTGGTTTTTAACAAACTGGTTACGTAATTCGAGTTATAGCCTTTTTAGACGGGTATCGTTCACTCTTTAGCGTCTCATCCAGACTGCAGTTGATATCAAAAAATTTAGATTTACGTAATTCGAAAGTCGTAAAAATTTTCAATTTCCAGTTTAAATGATATCAATTCCACTCGAATTTTATTGAAAATGTGTTGCGTAATTAGATAGCGGGTCACACCGGATGCGTAGCGTGACGTGACTGATCTGATCTATCAGGCAAGAAAGGGTTTTTGAAAATAATTTTTTTATTTTCCAACGGCGTCGATTATAGAAAAAATAAAATTACACAGCATACGCACAAATTAAGACCCACCGTATTAAAAAAAAATCGTAGTTGTATGTCATGCCGTTTGAGAGGTACAGCAATTTGCTAAACGTTACCCCAGCGGATCTTGAATAACTCTGAAACCTCGTTTGTGCGCCGGTGTGGAGCATTTTTATCAGCGATGTACCTAAGCCCCCAACTTATAATATGCTTGGCGGCATAGTATGCGATTTATTATAAGATTTAAATTACGTATCATTCAGTTTAAGTATGTGGGGAGGAATTTTATTGTATCTAACATATTAAACAGTACTTTCCCATGAAAGATGAGTCCACTTTAGCCAGCCTGAAACCGGTTGAACCAATTGGTCCTCTACCTATTTCTAGTGATATAATTGTGTCTTTCACCACTTTTACTAAAAATATGTATATGTACATTATATTGACAAGGTACCGTCATGATGTAAATATCTTTAAACAGTTTCCTTAGTAGTCGCGCCTGCGGAGGCCATCTATGGCTCTTTTAAAATAAAATTTACTCGTCTGCAGCCCGAGCCATAGTAAAATACCGTACATAATACTATGAAAGTAACTAAAATAGACTAGCCTCGCGGTATCTACATCAGTAAATTGACGGATTTTTCTAACAGCATATTTTATGCTGCTGAACTTAGCCGTATGGGAGAGGGGGGTCACTAGTCGACTATCTCGTCACATGCAGCCAAATGTTCTATGGTCTGACTCCAAATGAAGTCAGGCAGCTTGCGTAGATATCTGATGGCCCTCACTAATAATATTAGTGTATCACAAAAATGGCACGACGCACAGAAGGCTGAACAAGAGTGGTATTACGGTTTTAGAAAACACCATCAAGTTTTGAGCCTCCGAACACCTGAGGGCTGTAGTCTCAGTAGAGCCACAGCTTTCAATAGGCACAACGTGAACACGTTTTTTGATAACCTCAAGATAGTAATGACGAGGAAAGAATCATTCGGGAATGGTACAAGAATATTTAACTTGGATGAGACTAATACAATGACCGTCCAAAAATCGAGCAAAGTTTTAGCGGTTAGAGGGCAGAAGCAAGTGAGCAAGGTCACTAGTGGTGAAAAGGGGACACTTGTGATTACTCGCTACATAATCAACGCACTAGGCCTTGCTCTTCCACCTGTGATGATATTCCCACGAGTGCACTTAAGCAACATATGATTTCGGGAGCTCCAACAGGCACTTTAGGCCGCGCTAATCCTTCAGGCTGGATGAACAGTTCACTATTTGTTAAAACTATGTATATCGTACTGCTTGAACTGTAAAAGAATTGTCATAAAAGCTGGTGGAATGTCATCGGCATCTGTAGTCTCAAGTTTTCCGATGATCTCGGTTAACTATTAGATATTAGGATCTTGAAACGTTCTTTAAGAGGAGGTTATAGGATTGAACAGAATACTGTAGAGCTGAAATATGAGAATTCCGGCGAAGACATATGGGAAGCCACTTGAGCTTTGTACGAAATTCAGAAATGTGATCATATTTGCGCAGGCCAAATATAAATCTTACACAAAAGTTTTGAAGTCGCTCAAATTTATCTAGTTGTGTCTCAGTGAGATCGAGATAACTGACATCAGCATATATTCAAGGATGGGAAGTCGAAGAAGTAAGCGCAGTCTTAGGCCCGTATTACAGAACGTCACTCAAGACTCAAGCATTACTTACTTAAAACTAGTTTCAACCAATCAAAAGGCTTTAAACGAGTTTTAAGTAATGCTTGAGTTTTGAGTGAGGTTCTTTAATACGGGCCTTAGTGGCAGTTGGAAGAAAGTTCCGCAATCGTCTCAGGGACTTACCAGATGCCAAAATTTTGCGGCTTACGTCCTGTTGCTGGGGACCCCAAGAAAGATGTTGGTCGATCCAAACTCCAAAATTCTTAACCTTTATACCTACCTACCTACTTTCCCTTTTTTTACTGTTTATTTATTTATTATTTAATTAATCTTAGGGTTAAGCAAAATTTACGAGACATAAAAATGTTTCAAGTTGAGTCGCAAAAATACTTACGTAGCGCGAAAACACGTTTCGACTTGTCTCCACGAAGCCGGCGCGGCGCGGCGGCCGCACTGCCCGCCGCGCACTGCGGGTAGAGGATGCGTATGAGTGGGAGTTACGCACAAAAAGATAACCGCGCTAACGTATTGCATTAAGGCGCAGGGTTTCGATTTGCATTTGTCTGTCTTTTTCTTTACGTGTAAAGAGTAAAGAAAATAACCACACTTGTCTTGTGTACTTTTTCAATGTTTTTCGTTGTTTTTCATCATATTGCTCATATTACTCATCATAATCTATCACTGAATGCAGGTTGACATCAGACATTTTATGGTATATTTTTATTATAATTATAATTGTTAGTGAGGGTATAAACTGCTTTTAAAGACAATTTATTAAGGGGTGTGTTTGAAGATTTTTTTGAAGCATTAATGTATGTTTAATTATGATTTGAGTTCCATCACTGTATTAAAATAAGACTTGAAAATATCGTTCTTTTTTTTGGTCAAAATTATTTACGGTTTAAGAGATACACTGCTTTAAAAAACCTCGTTTTCGGAACCCTGCGCCTTAAGTAGATACAGTGACTGTGCGAATGCTCCCTCTGTGCGAAGCCACCACTTTCCCCTCATCATCATCATCATCAGCCTATAACGTTCCCACTGCAGGGACACAGCCTCCTCTCAATGAGAGGGAGTGTGCTGTAATCCACCACGCGGGCCTAGTGCGGGTTGGTAGATGTCACATGTCTTCGATTTTTTGGTTCTAGGACATGCCGGTTTTTCCTCACGATGTTTTCCTTCACCGTTTTGAGAGCAGTGGTGGTGAAATAAATTACACAAAGTAATGCGCCTGTCTGGGTTCGAACCCATGACTTACTGTTCGTAAGTCGGGGTCGCCACCACTGGGCCACCGCTGCTCTCCCCTAGAGCAAGAAATTCAGCAGCAAGTGTTCCCAAGTGTTACATTGTGAAATACCAGAAGAAGTAACCTTGCCCGAACAATATTCGTCAATGCTTTTAGGTGATTATAATTGCGAAGGGAGAAGAATTTTAGTATTTTGTTCGTCAGAAATAAGACAACATTAATAGTAGTAAAAGTTACTGCGACGGTACCTACATACAAAAGTTATCCGAAACCATTCTCCCAAAAATTTTCTTTAAATGGTGACTTATCCAGTAGGTACTCCGACAAGTTCACGTATTTCACCAATGGTATACGCCTTAATGTCGGATATGACAACCGAGTCTTAAACCGAGAATTATTTTGTCACAAATTCCAAAATGGAATCCACAAAAGTTTATGTTTGACTTTGAGGAAGCGTCAAGAAAAGCCGTATTGAAAGTTATTCCGGATGTTATGGTTAAAGTGTGTCATACTCATTTTTCCGATAGCCTTTGGAGAAAAGCCAAAAAAATGTATTTATTCAATAGAAGGACACATGGTCAAAAATAATTGTAGGCCTTTGTTGTGCATTGCCGCTTCTGCCGAATGCTTATGTTCATGAGGGATGGGAATACATTAAGGACAAGGCTGCAAAAATAAAAGAATTTACGAAAAATAAAAAATAACCACGTTCATAAATTATTTTCAAAGGTACTGGCTCAGAAATGATCAATTCATAAACACGTGGTGCGTCTATTGTGAGCGTCATCGAAGTACCAACAACGTATAAGCATGGCATATGACACTTAACCAAGCCTGCAAAACCCGAAAACACGTTTAAAGCGTTATGCAATTTTTGAAAGCAATAAACGAGGATGCAGAAGATGCCATTATGGACATTGCGGAAAATGAATATACCTACCTAACCGAAAAGAAAGTAGCATTATTAACAATGCAATGAAATGAAATTGTTTATTCTGTAAATAGGATATTGGAATCACTTTTACACATCTTAAAACAAAAAAAAAAATTGCTAGATAAGTTCGGCGTTTCATATCTGACTACTCTGAGAAGAAAGGCCGAAACAAACTCAGAGGTCACAGTCTCTTAAAGTCCAGACATAATCTTGGTCAAGCCATATGAGGACCATGTAGATTAGTCTGAAATGGTCTTTTGAGAAAAGAACCACACAGATTTGAGTGAACGTGTCCTGTCAGTGCAAGCATTTGTCAGTAATCGTGGAGCTCAACTCAGAACTTAAGGAGCTCAACTCGACGAACAATACCAAAGAAAGGACTTTTGGGTAGGCCGCATAAACTACCTACTCAAACTGCCAGACCATCATTAACAGCAACCGACAAAGAAAAAATTAATGAGAGAAAAAAGAAAACACATCACTCACATTCACAATAATTAAAACAATATAATACTTTACAAAGTAATCATGTCATTTTGTATTATAATTTCAACAATAGAATGAAATATTTTTAATTCAGACCGGAGTCCATAGGATTAGTAACAATTTTAACTTCTATTCTTCTTCTTCTATTCTAGTGTTATCTTACAGACACAGAAAAATATACAATTAAATTTCGGCATGGAGCCGCATCCACCTCCGCAACATCGGGGAATCAATATGTCAATATGTATATAAAACTGGTATATTTTAATGATTTTACTTTTACCATTTTACCATACCAAGTCTATGGATTTTACATAATAATAAAAAATGACAAATTGTATGGTTTTATCACAAGGCATAACAGAGCGAGCACCTCAATCCCATGTTTTTTTTATCTTCTAAATAATCTGAAATTTTATAGTACCCTTTTTTTACAAAATTTGGTTTTAATACAGCTTTTAAATCGTTTAATGGGTTAAAGTCGATGGGAAGTTTGTTGTAAAAGCGTAGGTATACATTGACCCATGAACGAGTTGCCTACTCTGTGGAGACGAGTTCGATGTACAGCAAGGTTGTGTTTGTTCCTGGTATTTAAACTATGAATATCGGAAATCTTCTTAAAATTTGATATATTTTTGTGTACATACAATAGGTTTTCAAAAATATATTGTGAAGCTACAGTCAGAATATTTATTTCTTTGAATCTTTCTCGAAGGGAATCTCTCGGACTCAGGTTGTAAATGGCTCGAACAGCCCTTTTCTGTAGAACAAAGATAGTATTAATTTCCGAACAGGTTCCCCAGAGAAGAATTCCATATGACATAAGACTATGAAAATAACTAAAATAAACAATTCTGGCTGTGTCTACGTCAGTTATCTGTCTATTTTTTTTAACAGCATAGGCGGCCAAACTTGGCCTTCCTGACAATTTTTCTGTGTGTGGGCCCCATTGAAATTTACCGTCAATAGTGATTCCAAGAAAAACTGTCGACTCAACAAGGTCCAGCTGTATTCCATTAACTTTAACATTAGTAGTTAGCTGCCTGACATTTGGCGTTGAAAATTTAATGAGTTTAGTTTTTTTTTCATTCAAGAGAAGATTATTTACATTAAACCAATGCACAACTTTAGAGAGCGCATCGTTCACTTGTTCAAACTGACGTTTGATTTTAAAAATAAGGGAAGTGTCTTCTGCGAATAATACGATCTTGTGATTATCCCTTATGTGGTGAGGTAAGTCATTAATATAAATTAAAAACAAAAAAGGACCTATAATTGAACCCTGCGGAACGCCCATGGTGACCGCAGATCCTGCAGATCTCTTGCCATTAACATTGACCCTCTGAATTCTGTTGTTCAGATAAGAAGTCGAGAGCCCTGTCCCTCATACCATAGTGGTACAGTTTCCTGATGAGTGTGTCATGATGTACGCAATCGAAGGCCTTGGACAAGTCACAGAAAATGCCAAGAGCATCTTGCGAGTCCTCCCAGGCCTCGAATATGCTCTTCAGTAATTCCACGCCCGCGTCTGTAGTTGAACGACCCTTTGTAAAACCAAACTGTTTCAGATGATGATGTACCTAGTAGATGATGTGCATTGAAATGTCTTAACATTTGTTTCAAAATTATTTTTTCAAAGATTTTGCTCAATGTAGGTAATATCGAAATAGGCCGAAAATTCGTAGGATCAGTTGTACTCGTACTTCCAGACTTGAACAGTGGAATCACTTTACTAAGTTTCATCAGATCAGGGAATATACCAGATGCAATACAAGAATTAAAAACAATTGCTAAAAAGGGTGAAATAACATCAATTATTGAGGACATGGTATGTACTGACAATCACCAAAGGTCAGCAGTTTTTTTTACATTAAGATCTTTAAAAGATTCTGTAATATCTTTAGCAGTAGCAATTGTAAATTCAAAAATTTTGTCACATTCTGGTACACATTCTTTTAGTATTGAGTAAGCAGAAGTGGAGAATGACGATGAAAGAGTTTTTTGGTTGTTAAAATGGGAATATTAGTGAAGAAATTTTCAAAGTCAGTTGCCACCTCCACGTCTGCCTCAATATCTACATCATCGATTTTTATATGGAAGTCACGATTCCGTACTGTCGTTCTTCCCGTTTCCGAATTAATAATATTCCAAGTTGTTTAAATTTTATTTTTTTATTATAGATGCTCAAATGCAGTTAGTAACCGGTGAAATGTCAGTTGCCACTTTCCTAGAAACACTGCGTTAAGGACCGAGCACACAAGTCCATGCTCTGCTCATTGCCAAAGGTTCATGACTTACTTTTGTTTATCTTATTTACTCACTTGTGGGTCCTTCCCCATAAGTTAAAATATTCATGTTAGGTATTTTGTTGTTTAATTTATAGTTGTTTATTTGTAGGTAGGTATAACTACATGGACAAACCTCTATTATTATTTTCGAATCCAATAAGTTATATTGAGCGTTATAACAAATAGGACTTTTTTAGTCCATTCTGTTATATTGTATAACTACTAGTATAACTAGATGGACTAACCCGCGCTCTTTCACATGGGCATGTGGGGTGTCATATGAAAGAGCGCTATTTGCACATTTATTCTAGGTATGTTCTTCTTTTCGTGTGGTTAGTGACTAACCTGGTGTCAGAGTTTTAAAGCCGCCCATGGGCCTCTGACTTGGCTCCACATGGTGTCGAGAAATATCTCTCAGCCATGCCGGTTTCCTCACGATGTCTTCCTTCACTGTTTTAAAAGCAAGTGATAACTATTCTATGTGATAGCAGTTTATGTAAAGATTACAAGAAAATTAAAAAAACGACGTCTCTAAATAGCACACTTTCAGAAATCATCAACAAAAATTCAAGAGATGACGCTGACCTAAAACTGCAATATTATACACATTTTTCGGCTCACAACCAAAATGTCCTCCTTCCTACCTACTCGCAGGTTGCTTTGGGTGAAGCACAGTTGTAGTTTTTTCTGGGCACAGGACTATTTAGGTACCTATACGAATGAAGCTAATAGTAAAGTACTATCCACCTGTTCACCCTTCCACCTGTACGCCTGTCCATCTATACTACGTTTGAAGCACTACGTAAAAAGTAACACATCCAAAATATTTATATAATTATGATGGTACGGAACCCTCGGTGCGCGACTCCGGCTCACTCTTGACCGGTTTTATTTATTGCCTCCGAAAGCACGATACGCCGTTGGTCCCGGGTGTCATTTGTAGAACTTTGACGTCGTTAGGGGAAGTCAGAAGCCCAAGTCTTACCAAAGGGTATCATGTTACCCAATACCTGTTTTGTGGAGGTTTGATAGGCAACCGCTCCTAGAATTCAGCTGCATCCGGTTAGACTGAAAGCCGACCCAATATAGGTAGTTGGGAAAAGGCTTGGCAGATTGAATAGCGATATGTTATAAGTCAGTTCACACCGAGACGTAACGCGAGGCTGAGTGCACTTCTATAGATGGCGCTACAATAGTAATAGAACCATAGATATCCAGAGATATGCCTTCATTGCGGAATAGTAAGGAATCCTAGTGCGGCCGCTTATCTCCCACCAAAATAATTACAACATTAACAAATAGTGTACTTACGACACACACTTAAAATTTGAACTCGCACACTAAGAAGAAAGCAGCTACACAAAATCAATTTCTAATAGCACACATACATAGAATGGGCGGGGCATTCACTTGTAAACACTTGCTATTTGCGAACATTCAATGCACACGCATGCAATTAGGGAGTCGAAAGCGATGGTCGATAATTTTTATCGATATTTACTTTAGCACATTCTTGTATTATTATAACTTCATTTAATTTTCTTTATATAATTTATTTTGTTTTTATATACCTATCCGAAAATATGGGTTATTTTTAATAAAATAAAATAAGTTTTTTTTTTTTTAAATATTGTATTACCGGGTAAAGGGAACCCTCTCTGTTAAATATTATGCTATACACGAGTAACTGTATTGAAATAACAATGTCTTTATTTGCTGCAAACAAAATTAAATTAATAACAAATTTAACTCTTATACTATACATGTAATACGAGAATATCCATTGACTTCTGTAAAAAAAGATTCGACTGCAATAATACGCATGTCGATAAAATCAGCCGCACGCACTCGATTGCACCTCTCTAAATCCAAAACGTTCGTTCCGTTCGGAAAGATTCGGGCTAGTTCGGGCTAGTTCGTATCGCTCCGGGCGTAAGTTAGTAAATGATTTAAAAATTGATTTAAAATATTAAACAGTGACTTAAATGTTTACTTACCGGTCGTAGAACACGACATTTGTCTTCAGGTTGATGGTACTAGACCTATTTTTACAAATTATTACTGCACAGCTCGGCATTTTGGTTTTTTACGCATCAATAGTACACTGTACGCAGTTGCAAAGCGACTGAATGAAGCGTACAGCCGCCGTTCGAACATAAGCCCAATTTAGCAATGTCGAGGCGCCACGTGCCACGCCTCCAAGGCATAACTCGATATCCGTGAATAGAACTTATGACACAAACAGGTTGTAGGTACCTACCATTGACTTATAAAACATATTATAAGTCAATGGTACCTACACATACGATCAGTCTTCACCATGACCTCGTGAGAACAGCTAAGTACCGTCTTCAAGCAGAAACTGCGTGAAGTTACCAGCGCGGTGGTATTGTTTTTTTTTTTCTTTAATATCGCCGTATTATGCTGAGATAGGGGCCTTTTTGGCCTCGCACAGGTCGTTATTATTTTGTTAGTTTTCAACCGACTTCAAAAAGGAGGAGGTTCACAATTCGGATGTTTTTTTTTTTGTATGTTTGTTGCGCAATTACTCCGCCTTATGTGAATAGATTTTGATGATTCTTTTTGTTTTTGGTAGGGCATAGTTCAGAAATGGTCCCATATAAGTTTGGTCAAGATCTGATGAGGGGTTTTTGAGTTAGCTTCAATAATACGTATCTATTTCTCCCACCTAGTATATGTGGATGATGTTCTAATAGTTCCTGTCACTGTAATTTGCATAGCAGGTAGTGGTATTCAAATTTTTTGGAGGGTTTGTCTAGGTACCACAACTAAAAAGTGAAAAATAAAAACTTTTTTTACAAAAATAAAACCGACTTCCAAAAAAAACACTACAAAGTGAAAAATAACTGATCTTGGAAGTCGGTGACAAAAAAACAAAAATACAAAACCAAAGACACCGACTTCCGAAATCAGTTATTTTTCACTTTGTAGTGTTTTTTTTGGAAGTCGGTTTTATTTTTATAAAAAAGTTTTTTTACATTTTATTTTAATATAATTTTGTTTTCTTTTTGTTTAATATTATTATTACTGTGTCCCAATTTCTTTCTTTCTTTCTCGTCGCCTCGCTTCTCGAGGTGAACCTAAGTATTCTTGTAGGTAAAGTGTTCAGTAGGAAGGGAACGTACTACCGGGATTACAAAACTATTGCTTGCCTCAGAATTCCTACAAACAAATAATGTCTTCATTAACTAGGAAGGAATATGATTCAAATGCCATTATTACGGTTCTTATAGGTAATAGTTTTAATGTTAAAAAAGATGACATTACTGATAGTGTCACCAATCTATTGAAGTTAAATTGTAAGAAAGTAATTTTGTGTGCTTTTCCATATTTTGAGCACTTGTCAAACAGGCAAAACAACTACATTCACATGTTAAATAATTACATGCATTTCTTAGTTAGTCACCATAGTGACAAGTTTATATTTTTTTATACCAACATTTTTGTTGATAAGCTAAGGTCGACTAGGGATACTGTGTATCTGCCTATTAGTTTTAGACGTCAAATAGCTAGGCTATTAGCTTTTAATATTAACCCAGACATAAGTAGTATGTCGAAGTCATTTATAATTAGCACCACAATTAGTAATAATACTAATGTTAAGGTGGTTAACTCAAATAGTTTAAACTAGTTTGTAAGACAACAGAAAGTACCACTAACAGTATAGTTACACTTAATAACAAAAAGGTATTTTCTAGCACTGTAGTTAACTGTACAAAAGGGGCTAAGGAGAAATCCTTGAAATTATTTCATCAAAATATTCAAGGTTTTTCTTCCAAACAATTGGAAATTGAATTGTTTTTAGAAAAAACAAAGTTTGACATTATTTGCTTAACTGAGCATTGGTTAAAAGATTATCAAATATTAATTAACTATGAAAATTATAGTGTGGCTAGTTGCTTTAACCGAAAATCAATGCGGCATGGTGGTTCACTAATCTTAATTAAAAGTTGTATTAAATCAAAAACCCGTAATGACATAGTTGAACTATCGGTTGAACATAGCATTGAACTGTCTTGTGTTGAGCTAGATAAGCATGTCATAGTGTGCGTTTACAGACCCCCTAATTATCAAAACTACTCTATATTTGAGTCAGTAATGGAAGATGTTTTGTCAAAACTTGCAACTGGTAATAAATCAGTAATTATCTGTGGTGACTTTAACATTAATATTTTAGAAAATAATTCAAATACCACTAGATTTCTAAATTTGTTCAAATCATTCAATTTGTCAAATGTGTTTGTAGAACCAACCCGAATAACTACGACTACTGCTACATGTATTGATAATGTGTTTTGTTGCTGCGAATATTTAGATAAAGCTATAGTTAATTATCTCCCTTCTGATCACAGTGGTCAAACCATAACTTTTGAGTCCAACACACCCATACAAAAAGTGCAGATTCAAATTAGACCAATAACATCGGGTAATTTAAATAAGTTTAATAGCTTCTTAATTAGCAAGTTATGTGGTCTGGGCCTAAATATGTCCAATGTCAATTTTTTGTATGAACAATTTTTTTCACTAGTGCAAACAGAGTTCAATAACTCTTTTAAGAAAAAAACTAAAACTATTTGCCCTAAGTTTTTATTCAGTGACTGGGCAACTAAAGGCATCAGGAAAAGTAGGGATAGATTATTTGAACTATATGGCCTTAAGCCGTATATTAACACGGAAACTTTTAATAAGTATGTTGCTACTTACTCTAAAACTTTTAAAACTATCTGCAAAGCAGCTAAAGAGTCTTTCATTAGCAACAAGGTTAAATCAGCAGAAAATAAAATAAAGACAGTTTGGAAAATTATTAACAATGAAACGAACAAGAACAAAAGTCATAATACTGATTACACATTGGACACATCCCGCGGTCTCATTAGCGATAAGATCGAAGTTGCTCAGGAATTTGCAACTTTCTTTACCAATATTCCTATTAAAACTACAGAAACTTTAAATTCCTCCCCCTTACTTGCTATTGATTTATTAAGAGCGAATGTTTCAGCCTGTCCTTTAGAATTTAAATTTACTCATATAAACCCTGTGGTCATTGTTAAGGCTTTTAAGCAACTTAAGATCAAAATTACCGAAGATCTGTGGGGCATGTCTACTAAAGTTTGTCAATCTATTATTGAGACAATTGCACCCTATTTAGCTTTAACATTTAATTTGTGTGTAGATCAAGGGGTCATCCCGGATTTAATGAAGTACAGTAAAGTTATTCCACTTTTCAAATCCGGGGACAGCAAGGATACTAATAATTATAGACCCGTATCGGTTTTGCCGGTTTTCAGCAAGGTGTTTGAAAAAGTAATGTTAAATCAAATGCTCAATCATTTTAATCGTAATAACATCTTACACGATCAACAGTATGGTTTTACCAAGGGACGTTGCACAACTGACGCCGGTGTCACTTTATTAAAACACATATTTAACGCGTGGGAAGAGGCACAGGATGCAATAGGTATCTTCTGCGACCTATCCAAAGCATTTGATTGCGTTAATCACGAAACACTGCTCTTGAAACTTCAGCATTACGGACTGGCAAAACTTGCGCTTAACTTAGTAAAATCATATTTGAATGATAGACTGCAGCAAGTTCAAATAAACGGTGTAAATTCATTGGGTTTAAAAGTCAAAATGGGTGTACCACAGGGCTCGATATTGGGCCCATTCCTCTTTTTAGTATACATAAATGATTTACCTCATTTACTGAAAAACCGACCACAAATGGTGTTATTTGCTGATGACACATCACTTATTTTTAAGGTAAACAGACACGCACAGGAGCGTGACGACGTAAATAACGCTATGCTAAAGGTCCATAATTGGTTTACTGTAAATAATTTAGTATTAAATGAGAAGAAAACTAAATGCATAAGATTCGCGTTACCGAATGTTAGAAGTAGTGAATGTCACGTTGTACTGAATAAGGAGACACTAGAATTCGTCGAAAAAACGGTTTTCCTGGGAATCACGCTTGACTCAAAACTACAGTGGGGTCCTCACTTAACATCACTTGCAGGGCGGCTAAGTTCAGCCGCTTACGCTGTTTGGAAAATCCGCCAACTAACAGACGTGGATACCGCGAGACTGGTCTATTTTAGTTACTTTCATAGCATCATGTCTTACGGTATTTTGCTGTGGGGACGGGCCGCAGATATTGACTCTATATTTATTCTGCAAAAGAGGGCTGTTAGAGCCATCTACAACCTCCGCAGACGCGAATCTCTTAGGGAACTGTTTAAGAAAATTAATATCATGACGGTACCTTGTCAGTATATATATGAAAACATTATGTATGTTAGAAAAAATCTACATCTCTATAGTAAGATAAGTGACAGGCATAATTTTAACACAAGAAATAGGAACAAATTAGATCAACCACGTTTCAGATTGTCTAAAGTACACACTTCTTTTATGGGGTACTGTGTAAAATGTTATAATAAAATACCACTCGATATTCTTCAACTAAATGAGAAGAAATTTAAAACTTGCATTAAACGCACACTATGTAGACAAGCATACTATAAGTTGGATGATTATATCGTACATGCTCCACAGCCACTTGGGCTCACTAGTTAAAAATGAAAAAATTGGTAGAGTTGCTTCCCCTTTTTTATTTTTTCTGACTACGAACTTATTGTTTATTTTGTTTTTTTTTTTTATTAAACTAAGTTTTAATTATTGAATACTCCAATAGATAATATTGATTTTCTTTCTTTTGGTGGTAAAATTCTTGCAAACTATAGTTTTGTATAACTTGTACGCATTTTTGTTTTCAATTTTTGTAAATGTGACTACCATGGAGTCGTTTTACTATGTTATTATGTTACACTTAAATGTCTCGCTGATGGTGGCGAGTGTGTTGGATCATTCGGTTCCCTACAAAATGGTTGAGCTGGATGGTGCTGATCCACGCGTCATGTTCGTGAACGGGCGCCGTCAGTTGAGACTGGTCATCTCTTATCTGCCAGGGCTTATTTTTAATCGTTTTTGATTTATATATATTTTTTTTAACATTGTTCTCACATATAGAATCAACAAGAGTAATGTACCCAGGATTTTGTAATTTCTATATTTAAAAGAGTGTCCTTGGAGTTTCTTGCCCGTTCTTCTCCATAGAGATCTACGTTTTGGAATGGGCAACTAGCTTCAACTTTCTGACTAATTGACAATTCAAAAGTGCCTGTAAAGGGTTTAATTGAAATAAATGCTTTGAGTTTGAGTTTGAGTTTTGAGTTTACATACTTACATACCTAATAGCCGAGGAAAAGATCATTGACTCTGCTACGCCCGGTTATTGTTAGAAATTCTATTGTTCGAGTCGCGTCGCACCGCCTTAATCTGCACGAGGCTGCGTAATTTTGAATCTGTGATATCTCTAAAAGTGTCAAGGGATATTTTAACCCCCCCCCCCCCCTCCCGCAGTGTCAGAAACCAGAATCTCAATCCAGAGATCGACCCTTCGTACTGTAAATCAGATAATTGTAATCTATTTCGCATCCAGGCGTACCTACTTTATAATCATAGGTCCTACAGGTTGACGCCTGTCTATCTTGGCACTATCACTTTGAGACTATCTGCTCGGGTTAGAAAACTTATTTAAGTCTTCAAAAAAACTGACTGTCCGCCCATAGGAAAGTTCTAAATATGGCTTACTGTGCTCTTTGTGAATCCATCTTAACATATTGCATTACAGCCTGGGGTGGAGCAGCGAAGACTGCGTTTATAACTACAGGTGGAGCGGGCGCAAAGAGTAGTCATTAAAGTGCTTCTTAGCAAGCCTTTTAGATTTCCCACGCAACTACTAATCCGCAAACACTCAAACTTGCCATTAAATATCAGTAATCCTTCTACAGCAAGAAGAAGACCAATAGGGAGACCGAGGGGAGTTGAAACAATTTTGACATTTTAATTCATACACAAAATTCTACAAACACGAATCGTATGAGTTAAGTGCCAATCGATAGTTTATTTCTTACACTTTCAAATACCTGTCTCAAAGAACATGTAAGTATGAATTTTGTGGTGAAAAATTAATTCGAATGTAACAAGTCATTTTGTTTCAACTCCCCTCATACCGAGGTATGTTGAAACAATAATACGCATGTCGATAAAATCAGCCGCACGCACTCGATTGCACCATACGTAGTATCTCTAAGTAGTCTGTGATTGCACCTCTCTAAATCCAAAACGTTCGTTCCGTTCGGAAAGATTCGGGCTAGTTCGTATCGCTCCGGACGTAAGTTAGTAAAAGATTTCAAAATTGATTTAAAATATTAAACAGTGACTTAAATGTTTACTTACCGGTGGTAGGACACGCCATTTGTCTTCAGGTTGATGTCACAGCTCGGCATTTTGGTTTTTTACGCATCAATAGTACACTGTACGCAGTTGCAAAGCGACTGAATGAAGCGTACCGCCGCCGTTCGAACATAAGCCCAATTTAGCAATGTCGAGGCGCCACGTGCCACGCCTCCAAGGCATATCCCTCGATATCCGTGGGTATTACCCTATATATATCACCTGCGTTAGTGAACATAAACGACTAGATATGGGATGCTAAACTGCATTTTGTTAGCTACACGACATTTTTGATATTTATAATTTTGTTTGGCCATTTCTTCTCGGGGTTAGGTAGTCAGACAGGAAAGTCTAAGCTTATTTTATTATCCTATTCACAGAATAATTTCATTTAATTTCCGTCACAACATAATTTAAAGGTACTATATAGTGTTACATAAGGCAGATTTCACTTGAACTTACTCAGCAAGTGATCGAAATGTGATGTCAGTTGCCCTAGGAATGCGATTCTTGGGAATTTTGGTTTTATAAGAAGAATTCCTGACGTAACTATGGTCGTGCAACCAAACCTATTATGTTATACCAACAAAGTGTGGATACTTCACTACTTACTCATACTTTACTACTCTACTTTACTTTTTCTCATATCTTATTTCAGCTCTACAGTAGGTATTCTGTTCAATCCTATACCCCCTCCTATCTTAAAGAACGTTTCAAGTTCCTACATGACACACATAATAGATATCTGAGATCATCGGAAAACTTGAGACTAGAGATGCCGATGCATTCAACCAGCTATTATGACAAATCTTTTACAGTTCAAGCAGTACGGTTATGGAATGCCTTGCCCGTGTCGATAAGGCGAGCTCAATCCTTGTCCACTTTTAAAATTCTGGTAAAAAAAACACTTCCTCTCTCCTTAAACATCATCATTACATTTAGTTCCTTGCTCTTGTTTCATGTTTATAGATTTATATTATAAGTATATCTATGTATAGGTATATATGTAAATGAATAAGTTTATGCTTTATGTATGTATGTACATATTTATTGTATATGTAGATGGTACACCGCTGACTACCTGCAGTATTGTCTCTCCTGTTACCTTTAATCCATCCAAAGGTTGTCTGTAAAATATCGCTTTAAGCGATAAGACCGCCCATTGTGTCACCCTATGTAAAATTTCTAAATTTATGTCTGTAATTTTTATGGTGTACAATAAAGAGTATTCTATCTATCTATACTTGTGCAGGATCAGGTTTGTTCCACAGAAATTAAGCGACTTGTTGAGAAATAGTTTTATATTGTATAAAAATTCGTTTTAATTAACATTTTACTTGCAGTCGGCGGTTCGTAAAAAAGTGAAGGATACTTAGGTACAGTAAAAAATTTTGAACGGAGGCGCGAGTGAATGAGACCGAATGTGAGTGTCGACCGAAGGATCGACTGGATTCGAAGTTGATGAGGTTTTCTTCACTTCAACGCTAGATGGCGTGCGCCGCGTTCGATTCTATGTTGTTGCGTCTTGGATTAATGAAGATGGCCTGGACATGCCCCCGGCCTTGGAAGCCTAGTTTTCAAGATGATTATGAGCATGGAGTCAAGCGTCGTGGCTCACCGATTGCAGTGGCAGCAGCCAAATCTTGGAGAAGGCTCGTCAGGCCGATTGTCGCTGAAAACCAGCGCTGGGGCTCTGTTTTTGCATAGGGTCGCAGCATAATGCTGAACGATAGCCGTTTTGCGTGGATGTGACGCATGTTTCCCCCAACCTATTCTATTTTTTTGTGTAAGTTCTTTTTTGCGTCATGTTTACAGCAAATAAACGTATTTTCTTTCTTCTTCTTTCTTTTAGTTGTCCCAGTACTTGTGTGCATGTCCGCTACTCGAGCCACGCCATCTTTTCCGGGGAATATACGTAAAATACGTTCTAACCGCCACTTTAACGGCGCACACAGGGCCGGTTTTACAATTTACCATGACAAAAATAAAGTGTAGGTTTTTATTTACTTTTCGACTTGGTAATTATATATTATAAGTGTTACATGGTAGTAATAAAATTTTGGGACGGTACTATGAAAAAAAAAAAACTTTTTATTTAAAGTATTAGTTATGTAAAAAGGTCCTTAAATTAGATTCTATGCTACCTACTGCTCATCGTCATCTACATAATTATCGGAATCTTCATTATCACTGTTTTTAACCTTTTCGCTGCCTCGCTTCTTCTCCGAAAGAAGAAGTAAGCTATTCTGAAGTGGTTGATTGTATCTCCGGGAGCTTAAATTCTTCACTGAGCCAATTGGCATGCTTAACTTTAAAATGGTCGAACATATATTTACATTCACGCCATTTAGCTAAAAGCTTAGCCACAAACACTTTAACGACATCTTTAACTATTTTATCAAAATCTTAGACGGGTCCACTATGCTTAACTGGTTCATTATGTATTTTAATAATCGTTCATTACACTTGGATGACGAAAAACTAAAAAAACGTTCATCTCTTAACAATAAAAACAGTTAATTTCTCAACCTCCTCTGTTATGAAACGGCATCAACGCGACTACCTGGAAATAAAAGGCTCCATTTATCAAAGGGGGCGATATGGGGACGCGTTGTTTGCTTATTTTGAATCCTCACGACTCGTGAGGATTCAAAATAAGCAAACAACGCGTGAGTCACGAGCTGTAGTTTCTAAGGAATTATAAAATATAACGGAACTATGCGGAACATTTTTTTAAAGTCTATAAACTCAAGTTAATCTTAAAGATTTATGTATAAAATTAGTCTTCCACGTAAAGTTATATATTACTTCTCGATTTATGAAAAAAAACGACAACTAAACAATAGTAATAAGAGTACCTACACACCTGACGCTTCAATCTCCATCTTAAAAATTCTCAATTTTTAAACGCTGCGGCACAAAACAAACGTGTTTACTCCGTCAAGCTTTCGGGCGGAACTGACTCACGTTTGACATACGAGAAAAAGCGCCACAGAATGCGCTCACACAGGCTTTTGTGTTACTTTAGTTTTTTTTTTTTGTTTTATGTCAATTGTTCGTTTATTGAAGAAGCTACACAAAGTAATTTTGTTAAGTTTCTAGACATTGCAAAATTATATTTTTGGCATCGTAAATTGTAAAACCGGCCCTGTGTGCGGCGGTAGGTTGTCATCCTTTATGAGGACGAGGCTGCCCAGTGTGATGTCATCTTGCTTAGTCTTCCACTTGGTTCGCAGTTGCAGCTCCGACACGTATTCTGTGGACCAGCGTCGCCAGAAGTGCTGCCGCAGTTATTCAATTCGTTCGTAGCGTGTAAACCTCGATATCGGCTTGTCTGTGACGACTTCAGAAGGTGGTGCTGTCAACGGTCGGCCAATAAGGTAATGGGATGGGTTAAGAGGAGTAAGGTCGGAAGGGTTTGAGGAAAGAGGTGAAATTGGACGGGAATTTAGGACGGCCTCGATTTAAAGCTGTGCAAAATTCCTCGTAAGTTAATCACGCGTTACCTACTATGCGCCTCAGGTGATGCTTGCACGAGCGTACCCCACTCTCCCATAGGTAGACCGCCAAAATGTGGAGAATAAGGAGCGATGAATCGAAATTCGATGTCATGTGATTCTGAAGCATAATTAATAATAGTTTCTGAACCTTTGTCTAAAAATAAAGGAAATTCTTTCTCTGCACCTACGAAATTCTTGCCACTATCCGAATAAATGACGCAAGGTTTACCTCGCCTACTGATGAAACGTTTTAATGCTTAAATATAATCATTTGAAGAGAGACTTGTAACAAGTTCCAAATGCATAGCCGCGTGGTGAAGCAAATAAATAAACAAATGTAAGCTTTAGTCAATCTTCTGAACTGAACCTCTGCCTTTTCTATTTAATATAAACACGGGCCCCGCATAATCAACACCCGTTCGCATAAATGGGAAGCCAGGCTCCAGGCGCTCAGGTGGTAAGTTACCCATGATAGGTGCTAATGTCTTACCTCGAATACGTGTATACACTTCACACACTCATGCACTATTTTCCTAGCTAGGTTTCTAGCATTTAATGGCCACCAACATTCACGCACAGTAGGTAAAAGAAGTTGAGGACCCGCATGTAATAATCGTAAATTCCCAGATGATGGTATTTATGTTCATAAGAACAAAGTAGGCTGACTTTGGCACTTGACTGTTCTAACAGACCTCTATGCGTGAAAAAGTTAAAATTTAAGTGCCTGATAAAAATGGATAAACATAACAGATAACATAAGAACTATAGATCCATCTCACTTTTGAGCCACATATACCTACAAGCTGTTCTCGAGGTCGTCACAAACTGTCTCGCCAAGAGTCTTGACGAGTTCCAGCAACCAGAACAAGGTTTCGAAAAGGCCTTACCACACCTGGTAGTAGTACCTTAGACCACACCCATACTGTCCGGAAAATTGTACAGAAGACCGAAAAATACGACCAGCCGTTGTGGCATTGTGTGTTATGGCATTTGTGGACTATGAGAAAGCCTTCGACTCCGTCAATACATAGGTTCTCCAGTTCTGGCCTCTCTGCAACGATGTCGAATTGACTGGCGCTACTTCGAAGTGAGTTACTTGTTGAGATGTTTTTATGACGCTGCCACGTTGACTGTACAGATCCATGATAAGAAAACCAGCCTGATCCCACTGCTCAGAGGGGTGACGCTGGGGATGTGATATACCCGAAACATGTTCACCTATGCCTATGTTGAAGAACGTCTTTAAAACGAGTACATCTCACACCTTTGCTTTTGCCGATGACATCGTCACAATAGCAGAGACGCTGGAACATGAATTTGAACAAGACTAAAGTCATGGACAATTCACACGTCTTGCCGAGTCCAATCCACATCGACGGGTCACTTCTCGAAGTTGTGAACGAATATTTTCAGCAGCTCGGTAGACATAACTTTGAGAAACAAGCCGACAGAAGGATCCAGTTGAGTTGGACACCATTTAGAAAACTTCAAGTCTTCTCGTCTTGGAGGACAGAGAGGGCTATGTCCAGCAGTCGACTGCGATAAAGTCAAAGTTATTAGGTCAAAAAAAACACTCACAAAAAACAAACAAACACAACAAACTTTATTAGGTCGTCTGTCCACCTTGTGGGTGGACGTGGACGACCAAACATAATAATAACTCTTAATCAATAAACCCTGTTAGAATGTTATTCATCACTTAATCTTTTATTATAATTACAACCATGCGCCCTATGAGATTTCTCATCGGCAAAATGTCGAACTTCTATTAATATCTTTCTTTAGCCCTTTTCGAGGATTCATTTTTTTTTTTTTCATTTGCTCACCTTCGTTATATAAAGTACTATTGAGAAAACTTGCATGCGGGCAGACCAAGGAGTTTAAGCTGTGCGTTATCCGTCAGAGAATTTAAGATTTTTATTAAGTATACCTAGACAAACCTATGTGCCTGATGGGATCTACCATCAGCTAAAATGACGAACTTCCATTCAAACTTTAATTCCCTATTCAACCCCGTTAGGGGATGTTTTTTTTTTTAAATCCTTTCTAGTGCTCACTTTAGTTATAAAAGGAACTTTTGCAAAATTTTATGATTCTATGCGTTGTCTCTTAGTGAATTTAAGAATTTTATTAAGTAGACTAGCTGTGCCCGCGACTTCGTTCGCGTGGATGTCGGAAAACAATAATGTGTCACTTAGAGAAGGTGTACCTTCATTTAAAAAGGGAGAATCTTTCGACCAGGCCTGGTGATTTTTCCTTGTAACTAAGATGCTGCCAAAAACTTGTATAATTATTTATGAAAATGCTTCTCTATATACAATATTAGACGTGGAACCACCTGGAGCGTACACAAAAAGGTTGCTAGGGTTGCTCACACGCGAAAGAGCTACATAAAGTTGGCCGTGGGAAAAGCAACCAACACTAAGATCTACCCCCGCAACGGATAATGTCTGGCCCTGAGCTTTGTTAATGGTCATGGCGTAACATAGGCTGACGGGGAATTGCACACGTTTGAAACTAAAGGGGAAATTATTGGGAATGAGGGGAATTCTGGGAATAAAAACAACATCACCGGCGCCGCAACCTGTTAAGATTTCGGCTTCGATGACGTTGTGTTGGAGATTGGTGACTCTGAGCCGAGTGCCGTTGCAAAGTTTGGGAGGACTTAAATTTCTGAGAAGAATTATTGGCACTCCGACTTTTAAACAAATTTTGTGTGTTAAGGGATTCTAAGAACTCTACTGGATAGTGTGTGGCATCTTCCTCTTCGGTAACCGTGTTTATTGAAGTATATTGTTTACTTTCCCCAGAAACATGTGCCAATATTTGTGAATTTATTGCTGCCGCTTGGTCGTTGCGGGGAGTCAAAATAGCTCGCTGGCACAGCCAAGCAGCAGCGTGGTTACCGATATCAGTGGGATTCCCATACACAGAAGAAATGAGTTCCAGCTGTGAAGCAACGGAACAACATAGGTTCTCCACCAAAATTACTTTGCCATCTTGTGTAGGATATGTGCCGTCACCAATTTTCAAAAGTAAATTTGAGAACTCTTGTGCGTTTGGGTTCCCACCCAGATGTGCTCGCATATTTAAACTCAAATGAGTTGATATGACATTGCACCATAGAATCGAACTCTTTAGACAGGCACTAATTTCATCGGCTCTGGTACCTCGCGGTATTATCGGGAGTGTCTGCCTAAAATCACCACAGAAAAGTACCGTAATGCCTCCCATCGGCCGGTCATTTTGCCTAATGTCGCGCAAAGTTCGGTCTACTGCTTCAACAGCCTTGCGGTTTGCCATCGTGCACTCGTCCCAAATTATTATGTCACAATCGCGTAAAACCCTAGCTTTGTCGCTATTGCGTGACACATTGCAAACCGGGCTTTCTGTTCGTTCCAAGTCGATGGGAATTTTGAACATTGTGTGTGCGGTTTTTCCTCCGGGCAACAATGTGGCTGCTATTCCTGAGGAGGCAACAGCGAGAGCAATCTTATTTTGGCTCCTTATTCGTGCCAAAATAACTTTGGTTAGAAAAGTTTTGCCTGTTCCACCGGGCGCGTCTAAAAACAGGATTTCTCCTAATTTATTATCCACACTGCAGCATACTCGATCAAATATTTGACGCTGTTCCGTTGTCAAAATTGAGCAGCCGTTTTGCAGGGTTTCTGCTAATTCCACGGGATTGTAATTTATCTCCGAGGCGTACTCCCTGTTTATACGTTCCCCATCGACTGTCAAATTCAAATTCAAATAATTTTATTGTGGATCATAGGTTCATAAGATGTTGTGCTAAATACAGGTAAGTCTGCTATGTCCCGCCATTAAGGCATACAACATTCATGACACAGAAATATGCAGTTAAAATATAATACATCTAATTGTCATGCAATACATTATGATTAAATTATAGAAATAGTTAAATATTTATGTCAAATTACAAATTATTAATTCAATGGATTCGCTTTAATGTATTGTCATCTAGAAATTCTCTTATAGAGTAATAACATTTACTTATCAATAATTCGTGTAATTTTTTTTTGAAGGTATTTATATCGCTCATAGTGCTGTCGGTGTGGGCAAGCCGTATTGAGTGAGCGGGTTCCCTCCTATACTTGTAACTATATCTTGAATGGCCAACAACGATCTATTATGACAATTTTCAACTACTCGGTCAGGAATTTCACCATCACTGTTTTGACGTACATGTCTCAAAAAATCTTCAGAAAATTTTTCTCGATATTTTTGCCACAACTGCCCAGCATCCGTTAATCCACAAAAGGTCAATAAGATGGCAAACAAATGACGCAAGCGATATGGACTATCGCTGACGCTTGCCTCGGCTAAAGCTTCATCCCAATGCTGATCTCCATCTAATAAATGACGTGCGCGGCAAGCAGCGTGGTATGTGGGATATTCAATATCATCCACCTTACGGAGCTCAGTGAAAGAAGTAGGTCCTCGCACGACGTGCAAAAGAAGGCGTAAATAGTAACACTCTGAATTATTCGGGTGCACAGTGTACACTCGTCCAATCACGTGTTCCTTGAAAACTCCAGGCTCGCCTTCCACAGCAGTTCCACGTCTTCTACGGTTAAAAACACCTTGCTGCTTGTTGTACGTGTAATAAGATGGGACCTCATTATATAGAAGGGATTTCGCGTAATTATCTGTTTGGCAGAGGCGAAAGAATGCCATCAAGGTGGTTTGTCTTGGATTGTCTAACCTTGCTGTGACATTTTCAGACTGAAAATACACTCTTTGCCCGCCCTCAAGGTGTACATCGAGATGAATGACCGGCGGATGTCTCTCATGAATCGGGAAACTTAAAATACGCCAAACTGCCTCCGAGGAGCTTATGTACCGGCCAGATTGATACCTCGTGACTTCATCATATTCATTGCGATTTCTCAGCGCGATCATTGCTTGGTCACTACCTTTATTAACATATTTGCAAATATATTTTATCGACTCTACGCTATTGCATATTTCAACATTAATGTGAGCTTGAAATGTTTTAGATAATACTGGCGAATACGGCACCACCCATCTATTATCCAAAACAATTTCTTGCCCACGGAACCTGGTAGAAGCTGTGAAACCACCTTGCGAGACTGATCTGCGCCGATACAACGGATACCCATTTTCCCCCGACATAGTCTGTGCTAAAAGTGCTCTAGGGTATTTTTTTGAGCACTTACCATCTTGCATGCACGGTGATTCCCTATTTAAAACACCACATGGCCCGTGAACCATGTGTGTCTTAATTATGTCATGCAAAATTGGATCTTCATTTTGGTCTGGAAATTCAGCACTTATGACACTGTCAATAGCATCGGAACGAATTTTGTTTTCCAGCCACAGGAGAATGTGGGCGTGGGGCAAACCACGCTTTTGCCACTCGACGCTGTACATAAAACATAGAGCTGAACCGAATAGTTTCTCTTTTGTAAGGAGATTGATCAAAACTTTGAGCTTCAAATGAAAGACCCTTGCAATTATGTCATGCCTATCGTATGACGCCTGTCCTGTAAGAAGTTCCTGACAAATTTCGGTCCACTTTGGATTTGTTGTAAACGTTACGAAAAGGTCCGGTCGGCCGTACTTACGGACGTAGCAAAAAGCATCTTGCGTTCTTTCGTGCATATATCGTGGACCGCCTGTAAAACTGGATGGCAAGATGACCAATCGCCCCAAGTTTTCGACGTTAGTATCCGTTTGCATCGCGTCCCGCAAATGAACGTATTCTTCAGCGCGTAAACGACGTTGGTTAGTGCGAATGTAAACTAAACGTTCCGTTTCTATTTTTGCATACATGTCTACAATAAATTGGCTGAACAAACCACGAAATCGTTGCAAATAGACGAAGCGATTGCGCCTTATTTGTAAAAGGTATGAATAATATTGCTGAGCCGATATCTTTTTATTAAAATTGGCTACCCTGGTAGTAGGGTTAACTTGGTAGAGCCCGAAATTGTACCCATCTTCACCATGACAATATATTAACGGATATTGCAGGGCGTCGTATGCTCGGTGTGTTTCATAAATTCGTTGAAGGCGATCGTCGCGAGTGCGCAACACGATGTCACGCCTCTCACACTCTTGGTCGACTAAAACAACTGCAACTTCATCTGTGACAGGTGCATTGTGTCTCCCGCGGTGTTCACCAACAGGACGTCTATCTGCGTTGATGATTATTTTAAAATCATTGCTGCCAGGCGGAATGGACTCCAATGCAGTTTTAAAATTATGCACATACTGATTTGCTTGATGCAGCATGTTCTGTAGTCCTGATATAAGGTCACTATTAAGCTGGGGAAAATGACGATTTCTGACACTGAGCTGTTCAGTGTAATCAGACACAAAATAAACTTGGAGAAATTTGGGCTCATTTTCTGCCAGTAACGATCCGATGAGATGGTAAACTTGGCCTTGCACTTTGAAGGTTGGCATGAACGGTCCCTCCGTTATTTGTTTTGCCCCAAAAGATGTCATCTGGAATGCGCTGTTATATGAACGGATATTATCTAAAAAATGTTTAGATTGGCGGTGATCGCCATTTAGAAGGATTTTAATAAAGTTTGGAGGATCTTGAAAATTTGTAATGACAACTTTTCCACTTGAACAGCACATTCCATTTGTCTCTTTATTCCATTTCAGAGCATCACAAAAATTGCAAATTTCGGTCATACCACCAACAGAGGCGAAATCAGCGTAGTCAATTCTAGGTGAATAAGTAAAACCTGCTTTTTCCTTATTGACCCAAGTTGTAATAACATTTGTGAAATCATATTCCAGAGACTCGTCAGCGTCCTCAGTTGTAATTCTGTTCAGATTGTACCGAGCTCGGTCAGCCTCTAAGCGAGATTGACGCTGTTGTGCTGTTTCTGCTTGTCGCAAGTCGTCTATTCTTTCCCTTTCGGACGCTAAATACCTTTCATCATTCAACCGAGCGCGTACATAGCTATCTCTGGCTGACACTAATCTTCGTTCTCTCTCTGAGAGAGATTCAGATTCGCGTGACAGTGCGTGGCGCTCTCGGTCAACCGATAACCGCGCTTCGCGATCCTCGATGGTCTCTTGAGAACGCAAAGTCGCTGTCCGAGTACTTTGTGTACTCAGGCGTGAATACCTTTCCGTAAAAGTCTCGGACTCGCGTGACAGTGCGTGGCGCTCTCGGTCAGCCGATAACCGCGCTTCACGATCCTCAATGTTTTCTTGAGAGCGTAAAGTTGCTGTCCGAATACTTTGTGTACTCAGGCGTGACTCCCTTTCCGAAAAAGTCTCGGACTCCCGTGACAGTGCGTGACGCTCTCGGTCTAACGATAACCGCGCTTCGCGGTCCACAATGCTCTCTTGAGAGCGTAAAGTCGCGGTCCGGAGACTTTGTGTACTAAGGCGTGACTCCCTTTCCGTAAAAGTCTCGGACTCACGTGACAGTGCGTGGCGCTGTCGGTCAGACGATAACCGCGCTTCGCGTTCCACAATGCTCTCTTGAGAGCGTAAAGTCGCCTCAGACTCGAGTGACAGTGCACGGCGCTCACGCTGAGCCGATAACCGCGCTTCGCGATCCTCTGTGCTCTCCCGTGACCGAGAAGCCGCCGTAAGAGCACGCTGTATTCTTAGTCTAGACTCACGCTGGAAAGGCGTTTCAGATGCGCGAATTCTAACTTGCCGTGCTCGGACAGCATTTAACCTCGCTTCACGATCCTCTTCGGATTCTTGAGATATAATTAGTCTAGGGATGGGTCTAAAAATAATAAGCTGCTAAATTAACACTGCTAATTTTTTTTAGTGTCAACACCTGCTAAATAAGTTCTGGGATAGCTGTTAAATATAGCAGTCAGTGTCACAACGCACAACAAAGCAATAATGGTCCTGCAGATTCAGTGACAGTTAGATTGATAAGTTTGAGCAAGTTGATTTAATTAACTGCTAAGTGCTAACTGTTAAATCGAATTAACACTAATAAAAAAAAATTGTGTCAACACCTGTTAAATAAGTTCCGAGATAGATGTTAAATAAACGGAAACAAAAAATATATTAAATTTGAACAAAAGTAATATTACCAATTGGTATGTAGCTATTAGAAAAAAAAACAAGATCTAAGAAAGAAATACAAAAGATACAAGAAAAAAAAAACAAAACAAAAAAAATATGATTATTATAAAAAAATTACACATAAAAAAAAGATCGTTGTAAATAAATTGATTCTCATTATAAATACGCCAACAGAAAAAGTTGACAGTCCTAAGCCTGTGAAAAGTATGAAGGAAATGAGAATTAATTACGTTAACAATCCGTCTGTGATTAAATTTAACAGTTGCTAAAAATAACTTTTAAACAATTTTAACTGTTAAATATTGTTAGCATTATCATTTAGCAGTGTTATTATTTTTTAACGTTTAAGCCCATCTCTAAATTAGTCTCATTTTTTTAGCTTTTCGACTACATTGCGAAAGGTTAGATTTTTTTCTAGAAGGCATTTTCAAGAAAATATCTAAAACCAACCAACCAAAAGTTCGAGCGAATTACGACTCGTTTTTTGACCCAACGAACGAAACGAAACCAATTCGAACGAATTACTAAGTAAAGTAACGACTCGTTTCTTGACTTCGTAATTTGACCCAACGAACGAAACGAAACAACCAAAAGAACAATTTCAACGAATAAACGATCAAACCACAACAAACTTTTTCCGACAATTAAGAGACCAAGAACAAAGAAACCCAATTCTTCAAGGAAAAAGTACTGTAAATGGGCTAAGGTCATTCTTCTACGGAGAATCTTAACACCGCGATTCAAAAAATTACGTTAAATGAACAACGCCATCTATCGAGCACGAAGTAATACTGTCAAAATATATTGGAAAACGTTCGAACACTCAATAAGCTAACTAAACTATGTAGAAAAGTCCAAAAGTACAAAATATTTTTGTTTTTAAGAAATTAACATTTATCACTATTGTTTCATATCATATCATATCTTAAATAATTAAGTTGTATCATGATTTGAAAGATAGGGAGCGCCACCTATCGCACTACTACTAAACTAATAAACATCGCTTTTGGAAAACTTGAATTAATCTAAGTTTAAATTGGGTCATTGGGAGTTTTATTTTATTCACAATGTAACGTGTTAAGTTACCGCGCGAAGTATGCGAAAATAATTATCCTAAAACAACATTACGAACTCACAAATCTACTTGAATTTACGTTAGTATTATTTTGCGTCAATAGATGTCGTTACGTGTATGTACATTACGTAATGACAATTTCTTCTTGAACACTTTAAATCATATATCTTTTGATATTTTGAAGCGATTGCGATGAAACAAAAACTAAATGAAACTTCAAGTTACAAACAATATTTGAGTGTAAAAGTTAACCATATTGATTTTGTACTTTTTACGTGATACTGGAAAAAACAAACCTCACAGACAAACAGACAAACAGACAAAAATTCCAAAAATGATAGAAATGGTATCTGTTAGTTATTATTGAACACTCCAAGTACTTTTTTTTTTTTTTTTTTTATGTACAGAAACGCTTCGACTACAGATTTATTATATGTATAGAATAGATTACATTATAATTTACTCGCGTTCCCATTGAGGGACCACATTTGAATTTTGAGCTTTTGAATGCATCAGCTTTTAGTAAAAGTTCTCGAACAATTGTAAATTCAGCCTCTAGTTTGTAAAAGTAGCCACTCAAAAGATACAATCGGTTATAGGTGGTCCCTCAGTCGTGACTGACAGGCATTATAGTTAAAATTTATAACTGCTATACATGACTACTCTTAGTAAAAGATTTGTAAAACTAATTTAGTGAATATCAACCCTTCCTTTTCACAGAATAGAAAGAACTAGCATGCGGAAGATGGTCCCTCAACCGATCACCATAAGGTTCACCCTGAGTGGAGACCACAATCGAATTTGAAATTTACTAGGGTCTAGCGTTAGTAAAAGTACTTGAACGATTGTGAATTCAACTACTAGTTTGTAAAAGAAGCTATTCAAAAGTTACAATCGATTTAAGGTGGTCCCTCAATTGAAATGTTCACTAAAAGAAAAATCAATTTACGTAGCATTCGGAAGTTAAATTGACGAATGCTACAGTCTATCCTTTAGTATTTTTTTTTTACTAACGATTACTTTATTAAAAAGTATCAAAATATTTACCGTTTTATTTCAAATAATAATCGAATTCCTGGGAAGAAATACTAAGAAGAAACTCAAACTCAAACCATTTATTTCAATTAAACCCTTTACAGGCACTTTTGAATTGTCAAAGAGTCAGTTAGTCAGAAAGTTGAAGCTAGTTGCCCATTCCAAAACGTAGATCTCTATGGAGAAGAACGGGCAAGAAACTCCAAGGACACTCTTTTAAATATAGAAATTACAAAATCCTGGGTACATTACTCTTGTTGATTCTATATGTGAGAACAATGTAAAATATATATATATATAAATCAAAAACGATTAAAAATAAGCCCTGGCAGATAAGAGATGACCAGTCTCAACTGACGGCGCCCGTTCACGAACAAGACGCGTGGATCAGCACCATCCAGCTCAACCATTTTGTAGGGAACCGAATGATCCAACACACTCGCCACCATCAGCGAGACATTTAAGTGAGCATAACATACTCTCAACTACCCTGCTCTTTCAAGTCAAAATCAACATAATAACATAGTAAAACGACTCCATGGTAGATACTCACATTTACAAAAATTGAAAATAAAAATGCGTCTAAGTTAAGTATACAAAACTATAGTTTGCAAGAATTTTACCACCAAAAGAAAGAAAATCAATATTATCTATTGGAGTATTCAATAATTAAAACTTAGTTTAATAAAAAAAACAAAATAAACAATAAGTTCGTAGTCAGAAAAAATAAAAAAGGGGAAGCAACTCTACCAATTTTTTCATTTTTAACTAGTGAGCCCAAGTGGCTGTGGAGCATGTACGATATAATCATCCAACTTATAGTATGCTTGTCTACATAGTGTGCGTTTAATGCAAGTTTTAAATTTCTTCTCATTTAGTTGAAGAATATCGAGTGGTATTTTATTATAACATTTTACACAGTACCCTATAAAAGAAGTGTGTACTTTAGACAATCTGAAACGTGGTTGATCTAATTTGTTCCTATTTCTTGTGTTAAAATTATGCCTGTCACTTATCTTACTATAGAGATGTAGATTTTTTCTAACATACATAATGTTTTCATATATATACTGACAAGGTACCGTCATGATATTAATTTTCTTAAACAGTTCCCTAAGAGATTCACGTCTGCGGAGGTTGTAGATGGCTCTAACAGCCCTCTTTTGCAGAATAAACAGGTATAGAGTCAATATCTGCGGTCCGTCCCCACAGCAAAATACCGTAAGACATGATGCTATGAAAGTAACTAAAATAGACTAGTCTCGCGGTATCCACGTCTGTTAGTTGGCGGATTTTCCAAACAGCGTAAGCGGCTGAACTTAGCCTCCCTGCAAGTGATGTTAAGTGAGGACCCCACTGTAGTTTTGAGTCAAGCGTGATTCCCAGGAAAACCGTTTTTTCGACGAATTCTAGTGTCTCCTTATTCAGTACAACGTGACATTCACTACTTCTAACATTCGGTAACGCGAATCTTATGCATTTAGTTTTCTTCTCATTTAATACTAAAGAGGTGACCACACAGTAGAATTTCAAGTGACTGTTTGTTGATACTAATTTTTAATAATAATAAAATATGCGTCGACTTGACAACCTTTTGGTTTTCGTCGGTTAATAAGTTTTTGATCATCTGGAAAATACGTGAATACATGAATACAACCCGAGAAATCGTTATTTACAGTTGCGATTGTAATGTATGTACCGTTTTCGAAGAAGTTATTAATGGTAGGTATATAAGCTCATAGATTTTATGTCTTTCAATTTAAACGACACACCTAAAGAACGGAAAGTTAAACAAAATTTCTACAAATTAGTTGGGGCTATTGATTTTATTCCTGGACTTAGCGCCACTAACCTCGGCCATTACAGATGTCCCTTCTTCTTCAATGAGACCATACGTTCTTACGACGACTTACGCTTTAAATTTGATGAAAGTCCTCCAAACGAACAAATTTTTGAAAGATTTTGTTCGTTTTTTAAAATATCTTTATTTTCTTTTCTTTCTGTGTTTTTATTTAGCTATGTGATGTCAAATATTAATAAAAAATAATATCAACAAACAGTCACTAGTTTTTACTTATTGAAAAAATCCTGCTGTGTTGTCATATCTTAGTATTTCTTCCCAGGAATTCGATTATTATTTGAAATAAAACGGTAAATATTTTGATACTGTTTAGTAAAGTAATCGTTAGTAAAAAAAATTACTAAAGGATAGACTGTAGCATTCGTCAATTTAACTTCCGAATACTACGTAAATTGATTTTTCTTTTAGTGAACATTTCAATTGAGGGACCACCTTAAATCGATTGTAACTTTTGAATAGCTTCTTTTACAAACTAGTAGTTGAATTCACAATCGTTCAAGTACTTTTAATAACGCTAGACCCTAGTAAATTTCAAATTCGATTGTGGTCTCCACTCAGGGTGAACCTTATGGTGATCGGTTGAGGGACCATCTTCCGCATGCTAGTTCTTTCTATTCTGTGAAAAGGAAGGGTTGATATTCACTAAATTAGTTTTACAAATCTTTTATTAAGAGTAGTCATTTATAGCAGCTATAAATTTTAACTAGATTTTGAAATATGGATGCCTGTCAG